>BMAC01000899.1:209014-231887 GCA_014905375.1 Phtheirospermum japonicum | reverse complement strand
CGTTAAATTTTACGGCGGTTTTTCAAAACCGCCGTAAAAAAGTGGAATTTAACGGCGGTTCTGGAAGACATTTAACGGCGGTTTTGAACCGCCGTAAATGCAGCATTTTTACGGCGGTTTTGGAACCATCGTAGATTGCAGCATTTTACGACGGTTTTTAAAAATACCTTCTAGAAAGTCTATTTTCCAGAACGAACAATTCACAACGGTTTTTTAAAAATACCTTCTAGAAAGTAGTAGAAAAATTTTAAAAAAAATGAAAGATTTGCACCAAAATATACATATTAATAAAGAAAAAATCTGAAGCTAATTAGCTATTTCCATCTACAAATATGTCAACCATCTCAATTGATTAATATTACCAAAGGCTATAACATTCACCGAAGTTTGAAACTTCACTTAAGACTGAAGTTACATAATAATTGTACACAAAGCTTACTATTTCTAGCTTGAAATGAAACTAATCGTATTTAGGAAACCGCCGTAAAAAAGTATTTAACGGCGGTTTTTGCAGAACCGCCGTTAATCAGGCGCCTTCGTATCCTGTTTTTGCCTACCATAGTTCTTGTAAAATAAATGGGCCTCTTCGCCGGTGGCAAAAACCATTCCCCTAACTGTGACCGCATCCGGGGGTGCTTGTGTTCGATGTTCCTCGTTGATAGAAGCTTGAGCATCACCCGAGGAAAGTCCCTCCTCAAGGCGTGAGTTATCCATTTCAAATACCGATTCCTACACATGATTAATATTTTCATTATAATTATTATTACACGTGATTATTAATATTACTGTAATTATTATTATTACAATAATTATTATTTGTATTGAAATTATTATTTTTATTACTGTTATTATTATTAATATTATCATTATTACACACATCCAGTTGCAGTTTTAATGTGTATTCAAAAAACAAGCATGATGGAGATTCATAGAAATATAATCATTCAATAAGAATCCAATTTTGAATCATTCTATTCGCAAAACACATTCAATGTAATACGCATTCTGGAATATGTATTCTATTCACAATTTCTACAGAACACACCTTCCACAGGATTTGTCGAAGATGATAGATTCAAGCCAGTGTCTGGTGTTTAAGACAACAATAAGATGCCAGACAATACAAATATGTCAACCCCGAACGAGAAAACTCACTTCATGACATCTCACTCAACATCGAAGTGGAAAAACATTTTTGAGCCACAAAATTAAACATCAGAAGTTGACATTATTATGTAGTGAGCTTTTACAAAGAGTCACAGGTATGCGGAAAGATAAGTGAAAGTTTAATAAGCTCCAAACTACAGCAATTGGATAGTTAGGCAAAATATAATCTGATCAAAAATCCCATATTTCACCAGATTATGTAAATTTAAACCAAATTCATAAAATATGCATAACATTATAATAGATTAATGATAGTTTATCGCAAGAACAATTAACATGCAAACCGAAAACAATTATTACAAAAAAATTGCACAATTTTGTACTCGATAAAAAACTAACCTTTAGAATAAATTTCGGTGAGAATTCAAATTGATGCGGCGATTAACGTCGCCTGCTTTCAAGTTATCGGACGGGAGGAGCAGGATGCCAGGATCTTGATAGTTGCGGTGGCAGACGGTTGAGGGGGGTGGTGAAAAATGGTGGAAGAAAGGGTGGTCGGGCGGTGATTGCCAGCGTCGAGCAGGGACCTGGACGGATATACGGTGCTCCGTGAAAATACAGAAATTGCTGTAGGGTTTCACGGATGAACTGAATCACGGGTGGATTGGGTAAATTGGATCTATGACTTAGGGTTTTAAGAAGGATTGTGATTTGGGATTTTCTCACGGGGGATTAGGGTTCTTAGCAATTTTAGGATTTTAAGTTCTTTATAGCTTAGGCGTAATTATGATTTCAGGTTTTAGGATTAATTAGGTATTAGTTTAATTGAATTTTATGATTAGTTATGTTGTATGCTTTTGGGTTTAATGATTTATTAGATTTTATGATTTTGGGTTTTATGATTAGTTAGGGTTTTTTTTTTTAAATAGGGATAATTTTTTTTTTGCCCCCCAATGTATGCAGTTTCTTTCACTTTACCCCCGAAGTATGTTTTGTTCCACTTTGCCCACTGATGTACAATAATTTTCGACGTTGCCCCACAAACTTTATTTCCGGTGGAATATTCCTTCTATATTCCATCGACGGGCAGCTGACAAAGTGAAAGAATTTTACAGCTTGGGGGGAAAAATACAAAAAATCTTATAATTTGGGGGGCAAATTAAAATAATATAATTATTGAATTTTTGACTTAAAACTTTGTATTTGAAAAAGATATATAATTTTTATCTTATACTCTCACACACACAAAGTTGTCAATAAAATTCCAAAAAAAAAACATAAGTTTCCAATTAATATTCATAATTTTCTAAATATAAATATTGTCAATACATCTTTTATATTATTAATTATTAAACACATGACTAAGTATTATGTAAATTATTATGATACGAAAAATGAAATTATCATTCGATATTATTATTTGTATAAAAAGTTTGATTAAATACTATATTAATCATGAGTACATTAATTATTATATAAGATTATAATTATCGAATGATTAATATAATTATAATCTTATAATATCAAGATTTTAATTATATTAATCATTTGATAATTATAATCTTATATAATAATGTACTCATGATTAATATAGTATTTAATCACACTTTTTATATAAATAATAATATTGAATGATAATTTTATTTTTCGTATCAAAATATTATAATGCATATACGAAATACATCTTTATTTTATTTTGTTCAATCATAATACATAATAATATATTATTATGTTACTTAGCCTAATAATTTACATAATACTTAATCATGTGTTTCATATTTAATAATATAAAAAATGTATTATATTTAGAAAATTATAAATATTAATTGGAAATTTATGGGTTTTTTTTAAAATTGGGATTGTATTGATAACTTTGTGTGTGTGTGAGTATAAGATAAAAGTTATATATCTTTTTCAAGTATAGAATTTTAAAACAAAAAATTAGTATTTATATTATTTTAATTTGCCCCCCAAACTATAAAATTTTTTGCACTTTACCCCCAAACTATAAGATTCTTTCACTTTGCCCCCCAACTGCCCGTCGATGGAATCTAGAAGGAATATTCCACCGAAAATAAAGTTTGGGGGGCAACGTCGAAAATTATTGTACATCAGGGGGCAAAGTGGAACAAAAAATACTTTGGGGGGCGAAGTGAAAAAAACTGCATTCATTGGGGGGCAAAAAAAATTATCCCTTTAAAATATATTATAGATTTTGTGGGTATTCTGTGAATAAACTTCTGCTTCCTCAGTAAATATCTTAGTAGAAGGTTCAAAAAAAATCTAAACTAAAAACCCCCAGAACATAAATTGTTACCCAGATATCTAGTTTTTAGATATAATCTTTTGGAGAATTTAATAATAAATTAAAAATATTTATTTATTTTTTTATAATAATTAAATATACAAAAGGGCATTCTAGACAATCACAAATTAATATTAATATTTTAATTAATTATATTATAACTAGTATTGTACCCGTGCGTTGCACGATAATTTTTTATTTTATTTTATTTAAAATAAAAGGAATTGTTTAAAATGTATTAAAATATTTAAATAAGTAATTGTATATATGTATACTTAAATTATATATATCTATCTGTGTGTGTGTATATTTCGATAAGAATCATCACTGGTTCTCACACCAGAGATGGTTTTACCATAACTGCTCCCTATATATAAATCATCTAAATATTATTTAAAGATCGAATAGTATTCAAAATGATATAACCTGATTCATAAAATGATTGTTATTAGACAAAATATACTTTACAGATTATGATAAATTTCCTTATACACAATATTTGTAGTTTTGCCATAGAAAATGACACGATCAGAGGAAATTGTCATCGTTGGAACTTGAAAGGGAACCTCGAATTAGATGGTGTGACAGTCATTCTAAGGATTAACAACAATTCACCTGCATTGCTTTCTTGAGAAATATTAGCCTATACAATATAACCGGCAAGTAAACAACTAACATTACACAACACAAGGTAATGATCGATATTTCTCAACAACATGAGTGGAATTCTAATTTTTAGTTTTAGCTCATAGAGGCAATCCATAACATTTAATGGTATTTAGAAACTCTAGTGAGTAAACGTCCTACAATATGTCAATGTTTGAGTCAGATTTGCATGCATTATCAGAGCTAAGATATACTTCACATTCTCCATAATTTTATGACATCATATATTTATTAATCAAATCGACGACATCAAGTGTTGGGGAAAGAATAGCCCGACCCTCCAAATAAGCGAAACATTCAGCAGTTTTTCCAAATTGTGGATATGTACTCGCTACAATTGGCAGGACATGGCCACCATCATCTTTCAATAATAAATAACTTAGATTTCAATTTGAACGATACCATCATTTGGTCCTCCAACTATTACATCTCCTATACTATTTATCAAGTTGAAAACATTTTTTAACTTGACACAATTAGGATTTGAATTGTGATTTTGCAGCACCAAATTCTTGGTCTACTTCAAAACTATGTAATGAGTCCATAAATGCGAATATTTGATCACTGTGTGAACTATGTCTGGTCTAGTACTTTTTGGAATAACCGGCAAAATTTGATGAAAATCTCCACCAAGAATTATTATTTTGTTACCAAATGGAAGTTGTGTATTAGAATTACTTTGCAATGTCATCACGTTTTTCAATGTTTTGTCCAGAGTTTCAAAATAATGGTTATGCATCATTGGAGTTTCGTACGAAATAATGAGATGCGCATCCACCATTAATTTTGCAAGTAGAGTACCAATAATAATCGAAATCTTAGTGGATATTAAAAGTAACTCTAAATCTAGAATGCTCAGTTATTCCTTTCGAAGAAGAAGAAAAGTTATGTCATTAGATATTACATTAAGAAAAATTCCACTATTAGATTTAACAGTTGTAAAAAGCATCCTCTGTGTATATAGATGAGAAATACACCACTCTTGGTTAAATATATTGCATCCATTACTTTATCAATTTTGGCGGAATATAGTAAATTCGTACTAATAAAAACAAATTTACTTTTCTAGGTGTCCATTCTTTTGTTTTTTAGTACTAAAATTTTTTTTTAGAAAACTGAACATAAGGCAAACTTCATGCTTCCAGATTTTTCTTATTTATCTCGAACCAACCTAAAACATGCTATGGTGGTTTTGACTTGCGTGATCATTATCATTATAATACATTATGCTCTTCTGGAAGATAAAAACTCAAACACATGATATGTGGAGTTTTATACTGAATTTCATAAACTAATATTTTCCACGCCGCTTCGCGTGGAAAAATGTAATGACAATCATAATACATGTTGATCTCATCAATATTTTTATACTCTACATCCTCACATTTGTTCTGACAATCATAATACATGTTGATCTCATCAATATTTTTATCCTCCACATCCTCACATTTGTTCTGATAGAATGTTATAGGGAACCTATAGTTTTATTTATTACCCTATTTAAACAAATACTTGATAGATCTAAATTGGTTACACTATTTAGCATATAAATAAGCTACACAATTCAGTATAGAAAAAAATTATGTGAAACGACCTCTGGAGAACCGCTAGTAAATGTCGTGGGCAAGACAACATGAGTACCAGCCATCTGCCTCAYCTCATAACACTACATCAACAATCCTACTGTAAATCTCACTTCATAATTTTTTTGATGAGTTCTAACGTACCACAATTTTGAAGATTCAATAATCGTATGCATCAATTATGAATTTTTGTGTGAGTCGCCGACTATATAGAATAGTGAGTACCTCCGTGCCTCTTTCATGCAATCGGTAAGAAAAGAACTTCATCTGACTCACATATTGTTTACCCTTGCCTTTAGGTTTTCTAGGTTAAAAAAAAGATATGTCTTCCCTATGGTTGTCTTCGCCACATGGAAATAGTAATGGATCGTGTAGAGTAACGTACAAATGATGCAACTCGTTGATACGTTTCAAATTACCAGATCTCTTTTCTACTGTAATTCTCTTGCTATCACTTTGTGGATCAATATTATCAACAACTAACAGACAATTAGTTGATATTTTTACGATAAATTATAGTTGATGCCACAATGTTCATTCCACTCGATGCTGGTTTCGCACTTGTATTATTTTGCATGATTACTGAGATAGTAACAAATACATTATTTTAAGAAATCAATTCAAATCAAAAGTACTGAATTGTAATAATATTTGATAAATAACATGTTGATAGTCAATTAAACAAATACTACATCGTATTGCATTGTACAATCTTGCATATTTTAATTAAAAAAATGGTAAAATTATTTTTGATAAAAAAAATGACAAATTTGATATTATTGGACTCGCAATAAAAATAATAATAACAAAAAAAATATAAAAATTTCACAATAAAAATCTATAAATATTAATAAAATATAAATATTAAAATGATGTTGAAGGGGTTAGTATATAAAATATAAATGCATACCTAACAGAATAAATTTAATTTTGAATTTTAATTGAAATTAAGTATGACATGAATGCTTTCAAAATTACTGTGTTTAGCAACATTTGCTCTCAGAGGCAGTCTTCCCCTTTTTTTATTTTCGAATTAGTTGATCTTTTTCCAAATCTATTGTTGTTGATGTCATAGCGTTCATTCCACTTAGTGTTGGGTTTGCACTTGTATTGTTTACGCGATTTCTGAGATATTAATAAAATATATTATTTTATGAGATCAATTCAAATAAAAAAGCGTTGAATCGTAATAATATTATATAAACAACATGTTGATAGCCAATAAAAGTAATATCAAATTATAATGTATTTTGAATTTTTGTATAATTTAATTAAATAAAGTGATCAAATTATTCTTGAGAAAAGGTGACGAGTTTGATATTGTTGGATTTGAATGAAAAAAAATAACAAAAAAAAAATTAAAAAACAACTCAAAATAACATATAAGTGATTATATATATATATGTGTGTGTATATATGTATATATATAATATTAATTCTTATTATTTTAATATTAATTTGAATATTTATCATAGTTATGTTAAGAAAATTCCTACATAACTAAAGAAAGAAAATAATCATACGTGGCATTTTTTCTCTCTCCTACTCACTTTTTCTCTCTCTCCAGACCTTTCCTTTAATATACATATAGATAAAGATATAGATAGATAGATTGTGGACTTTTGTATAATTTAATTAAATAAAGTGATCAAATTATTTTTGAGAAAAATGAAAATTTTGATATTGTTGGATTTGGAATGAAAAAAATAATACGTAAAAGAAAAAAAACTCATAATAAAAATTAAAATAACATATAAGTGATTTTATATATATATATATATATATATATATATATATATAATATATATATAATATTAATTCTTATTTTTATAATGTTAATTATATATATATATATATATATATATATATAATATTATTTCTTATTATAATGTTAATTAGAGTATCTATCCTAATTATGTTAAGAAGATTTCTACATAATTAAAAAAAGAAATTAATCCTAGGTGAATCAAATCATCATTAATATTAATTATGGTATTTATCATAATTATGTTAATAAAACTCCTCCACAACTAAAAAAAAGAAAATAATCCTACCTGACATTTACGTGGCATTCCACTCATATTTTTTAACATATAAGTGATTATATATATATATATATATATATATATATAATATTAATTCTTATTTTTATAATGTTAATTATATATATATATATATATAATATTTCTTATTATAATATTAATTTAAGTATCTATCCTAATTATGTTAAGAAGATTCCTACATAATTAAAAAAAGAAACTAATACTAGGTGAATCAAATCATCATTAATATTAATTATGGTATCTATCACAATTATGTTAATAAAACTCCTACACAACTAAAAAAAGAAAATAATCCTACGTGGCATTCCACTCATATTTTTTTTTCTCTCCATACCTCTGCTTTAATATATATATAGATTAGATAGGACACGTGACATTCATTGGAGTGGTGACTACAATTAGACAGGTACAACCCCAGACTGCAGCTAGAAACACCCAACTCCCTATCCACTTTACTTTATCAGACTCTCTACTTATGTCAGCTCTCTATTTTAGGTACTTTATATTCTAATTTTACTTCAATAGACTCTCTATTAATAAATTATTTATCCTATATTTATAGGGGGTCAATTTAAAAAATAATGATGATAATAATAATAATAATAATAGGGAGCCATGTTTGTCTCTTTACATGTAGAGAGCTTGAAGAAAAATGTAGGGAGCTCCTAAATTTGAGTCCCTAGAAGGAGGCTATTGGAGCAAATCTTATTATTTTGACTCCCTAAATTAGCTAAGGAGTAATTATAGGGAGTCTCTTGGAGAACCTAAAAATTATAATTCATTTTTTCCCCTAAAATTTTTCCTCATTTATTTCTCTTTTCTCTCTCATCTTTCATCTTCATTGACTTTTTACCATACAAAAATCTTATTTTATTTCTCTCTCTCTCTCATCTCTCCACTATTATTACCTCTCACTACACAAAAAACATTGTGGGCTCATTTGATTTTTTTTAACCAAATAGTTTTATATTCAATTACTTATCAAAAAACACACCAATTATATCAAGTCGGTATCCTACCGAAAAAAGTACATCTCCCCAAATTTTTTTCCCATTATTCTCTAATGAAATAGAGAAATAAAAAACCCCGAAAATATATTCAATCGTCATTACTCTTTCTTGATGTGAATTCCCTCCTTTATTTTTTATTTCTTTATCTCATTTATCAAATTTACTCACAAACATACCTTTTATAGGTTTCATATATTCCACTTCCTCCCAATTCTCATTCTATCTCATCTATCAATCTTAAAACATACGTTCTTGCTCATGAATCGATCGTACACCATGTCCCAATTTGTGAGAGAATCGGGCTCTAATGACATGAACCAAGTTTTGGCTTGATCCTTCAAGGTATAGGGAAAACACCGCATCTTGAGTTGATATTCATTAAGGCCTTCAAGGGGGAATGTTTGGATGACGGCATAAAACTCTAATTGAGAGGATCCTCGTCCAGAAGCCCGTAGAAGGAAAACAATTGATTGAATTGAGTCGCCTTGAGCTCATAATCTCGGGCTGCAGGGCCCAAATGGATGCATGACGTGGATGGCCTGATCACGGGCCTAGCGAACTCTCGTATACGAGTCGTTTGGGGTTCTTGATGTTGGTAATGCTCATTAAGCTGCATGTAAGGTCCCCGGGCTTCTTATCGGGCTTGTTGATAGTACGGTTGTTGTGGCTCATGAGGAACACGTGGAACATGTTGGTGAGGTGGGTGAGGTGCTCGTGGAACTTGATTTTAAGGTGGAGCATCATGAGGTCCTTGGTTTTGATTAACATAAGGCACTCGTACATCGGGATGATTATGATTCAAGTTCAGATTAATGCACGGGTGTGGAATAGCATTTTGCTCGTTTTGATCTTCTGGTAAGTTCGGATTTGTGTCGAGAAGAGCCATCGGTGGCTCGTCTATTGGTTCTTTTTGAGGACTATCGCTTTCAACTCCTCTGGGTGTGGCTCTAGTACGATTTTACTCTAATGATGTTATCTATGAAAGGGACAAGCTCTCCACCAAGTACTCGTCGTCCTTGCATACACTCAACAAACAACTAAACGTATCGAGTTGAAATAAAATAAAATTATACTAAACTAACTAATCACATGCAAACAAATATTTGAAAACTTTTGGCACTCCCCGAAAACGGCGCGAGATTTTGAACCGAACTTTTTACACTTACTTTTTTTAAAGAAAAGTT
The DNA here is from genome assembly GCA_014905375.1 of Phtheirospermum japonicum. Lineage (NCBI taxonomy): Eukaryota > Viridiplantae > Streptophyta > Magnoliopsida > Lamiales > Orobanchaceae > Phtheirospermum > Phtheirospermum japonicum. The sequence goes on along the minus strand of BMAC01000899.1, from coordinate 221,969 downwards.
AGTCTGCAAGTGAATGGAGCGATTGTAAGTGGTAAGTTTGAATCGAGTGATAATCAGAATCGAAATGCTCATTTTAGCACAATTTAAATAAAAACGCGATCAATGAGTGTTTTTGTTTGTCTTTTCTCGAGAACAAGAATAAAATAACTAACACATCTTTAATTTAAATGTAATAAATTGTCGACAAATCAACACGAATCACAATAGATTTACAAGCATACAAATTGGACATAATAAAGAATGAGAAGTAATATGTAAGCAACTGAAGGTGTACGATAATCAAATTAAAGAAGAAATCATAAAATTTACAATATTCTAAACGCCGAAAGGATAAAAATCTTGATTCAAAAACATGAAAATAACAATGAAATTCAATCACCTTACATCAACAAATTCAGTCCCAAATCCAACAATTAAACGAAAATCCATATACAAGCAACCAACATCTTGAAAATAAATATTAAAATACATAAGAAAAATACTAGGAATCAACTATCAAAATTACCCAAACAATTCTTCAAATCCTAATCACCAAAAGAGACCAAGGAGCTCCCAACGAGCTGGTTTCTTAATATCCAATTTACCGTAGTCTTCAAAATCAATAACGGAAGGTAAATTATCAAGAGAGGAATAAGGGATGAATCATGTGTTCAAAAATGAGTTTTCTAGGTCAAAAATAGGTAAGTCTACAGATCTCCTCGCAACTTGAAAGTATCATCTCTTAAATAATGTGGGTCAAAAAGGACACTGTGGTAATTTTACCTAGAAATAACGACTGTCGATCGACGGTATCACTATCATCAATAATACATCGATGACTATTGTCAATCGACGTTGGCGCAAAGTTGTCGGTAGGTCGATCGACTCAGTCTGTCGAAGTGGCGGCAGGCGCTCGTCAAAGTCGCATCAACGTGGCACGTCGATCGACGGTATCGGGTATTCCCCGGTAGGTCGATCGACTCAAGCTTTCAACGCGTGCGAGAGGTGTGCGTCGGTGATGCATCGATTACAGGTCAACCGACGGATATGTTTCGCGAACCCTTGTCATGTTTTCATCAATCTGAGCTGGTTGTAACTCTTGGGGATGTACTTGGCTCTGCTCGGATGACTAAAAAGACAAGAAAACCAAATTAGAATGAATATTTACAAAGGATATGAGAAAGAGTACTAAACTGAATAAAAGTTGACACGAGCTACATAAAAGCTAAAAGAATGAAAAATGAGAGAAAATACGACCTAAAACCCACTACAACATACACAAGATGCAAAAATAAACGAGAATCACATACAAATATGTACAAACCAATATCACACTCATAAGATCATAAATCACACATATTTAAGGAAATGATATTCCATACTCATAAAGTCACATTTAAATGATAAAATGACATATCACACACATGAAATCACACTAGCATACCACACTCACATAATTATAGAACATCAATATTCATTAAATCATGGTAATTGAACAATTACTCCTCCATGTTATTTCCTTCTTCAGATCTATCAATCATATCAGCCATATCCAAGTGGGTCATGTCATTGATCAGGCAATTAGGAAGGTCGTTAGAATCACTTGTAGCAAAGTTTGTCTCAACATTCTTTCCTTTTCCTTTCTGTGATTCTTGATAGATATTGACAAAGTGCTTTGGTGTGCGGCATGTACTCGACCAATAACCCAGCATACCACACCTATAACAAGTACCTTTCTATTGAGATTTGTTTATGCCATTATTATCTTTTACTTGTCTTTCCCATTTATCTCCCTTGTTAAAGTTACGATAACTTGTTGAAAACATTTTCGTCTTCATCGCCCATATCCAAGTCCACGACTCATGTCACGATCTCGACCACGCCCATTATTATTACTAGATAATATTGAATTTGCCTCGGTTATTGGGGTCGAGCCAGTGGGACGAGACTCGTGATTTTTCATTAACAGTTCGTTATTTTGTTTAGCCAATAAAATACATAAAATTAGTTTAGAATATTTTTTGGATCCTCGCTCATGGTATTGCTGTTTCAGGATCACATTAGAAGAATGAAATGTGGAGAATGTTTTTTCAAGCATATCAAAATAAGTGATATTATCTCCACATAATTTCAATTTTTGAACTAACTTGAAACATGGCTGAATTATATTCGTTAACGGATTTAAAATTATGAAATCGCAGTGCTATCCACTTTTACCGAGCTTTCGGGAGGATGACCATTTTTTGATGGTCATATCGTTCTTTTAATGATTTTCAAAGATTTGCAGGATCTTTGATTGTGAGGTATTCAATTTTCAGACCCTCATGGAGGTGGTGGCGAAGGAAAATCATAGACTTTGCCTTATTCTGAGTTGATGTTTCTTTTGTTTCATTTATGTATCGCCAAGACATTTGGCATTCAGGTGGATATCAACATCCATTATCCATGATAAGTAATTCTTCCCACTGATGTCAAGTGCCTCAAATTCAAGATTGACAAGGTTTAATATTGTAAATAACTATATCAAAAGAACGTGCATATTATTAATAATCCAACATTAAGGAGATTTTTATTTAAAGCAGAAAGATGTGTAGACATACATAATAATTAATACATGTTAAATGCTAACATATAATAAATAAGGAAAAGAACAAGAATACAGAGTCAGAAGTCCCTTGTACCATAATCCATGCTGAAGGTTAATATGGTGAGTGTGGTAATCAGAATAATGGTGATTACCATTACTATTCGTTCAAACATTTTGAAAATTTTTAATGTTGAGAATATATTAGGGAGATGAGAGAATATGAGGTAATAGTTGAATGAAATGTGAGTATATTTATAGAATGAAAAAAAACAATATTGCTATCTGTTACTATCCTTTGGAGGACTAGAATGTGATGTGATAGTTTTTGTATTATGTAGTAGAATATAATTTATATACACACTACGTTACTCGATAAACCTTTCAAGCGGGTGTCTCAAAATATCATGAGACGGTCATGATTGAAAGAGAGGGGTATTGTGGGTATATATTGTTAGGTTATAAGAACCTGGCGGATTTCTGCTCGTTTAAAAATTCGGTGGACATCTGGTCGGTTCTTACCCCGCTCACAAATCTCGTGCCTCTCAAAATGTCGTTAGTCACGAATGGCATACGGTTAACACCAGACGTTCTCGTCGACATTCTGATTCTCGTGAGCATCAGGCCCATAACCGTATGGATTCCTGCCCGATTCCCGAGCCTACTAATCCTTCTCTGACGACTTCTAATGCTTTCCACGTGTTACAAGCTGAAGCCTGCACGGATCCTTCGACTCGGAGCCTACTTCGAGGTCCGAGCCATTATCTCCCGCCCCCGTGAACACGCCTCCTAAAGTCGTCGCTACTCTCGTTACTTCATTCGGTTCGGAAGGGAAGGATTACCGTGTCGCTTCTGAGCCTTCTCTTGGTGGCTCAGACAATGGTGAACAACTAACTGTGCAGCTTTGCAGGGAGAACCAGTCGACCGTTTGCAGATCGGCTGAGATTGTTTGTGACACCTCTCGACAACTTGTGATAATAAAGGAACCTGCTTCAACAACTTCTTCGAGCACGAGTTATGTTGATCAGGTGAACATGGGTTCTTTAGATAAGGTTTCTGATTTGTACATATTTGTATATGATTTTTGTATGTTTTTGCATTGCGTTTTGTGTGTTTTGTCGCATTTTAGGTTTCTATTCTTCTTATTTCTCTTCTTTTTAGTATTTTTTGTTTCTTATCTCATTTTATGTTTTTCTACTTTATTTTATAAGTAATAGTCTAATTATGTTTAATTTTCTCTTTCAGCGTCGAGACGACGAAGATTGGACAAACAATGTGCTGAGCTGACACTGGGTTACCCAGTGTCCGAGTCCTGCCGACACTAGCTGCCGATGCCCGCAGCTAGCGCTCGCGTCGACGCCGGGAGCCACCCGCGTCGACCGATGCACCCGTCGATGCTCCCGCGCCTCAAGCCGATGAAACTCTCTGTGAGCGTCGACAATTGCCCTGTCGATCGACGCACTATGCGCCGACACCATCAAGCCGCACGCGTCGATCGATGCCTTCGGCAGTTTAGCGGTTATTTTCGGGAAAACTTATAAAACCCCATCTTTTTCTTCATAATAGGGGTGCTGGAACTTGGGGGAAGGTTCAGAAATTGTAGAGACCCCTCGGTTCTTGCCCCCTTTCAATCACACTCATAATTCGAGTTGAAAAGTCAAAGATAGCAAGTTCAAGTCATCGTGTCCTCGTTTGTTCTTCGTCTCTATTTTACTTTTCAGTATTTTTGTTTTAGTTTTGCATATTTTAGATGTTATATTAGTTTTTCAGACTTTAGATTTTAGATAGGTTAGTTCGTAGTTGTAGTTTAATTTCTCGTTTGAACTTCGTTACTTTTCTCGTTAATTTCGTAAGCTTTCATTTCCTTGTTGGTGATGCTTGGTAATTTGCAGGTTTAAAATGCTTAAGTTCTCGTTTTTAATTGTATGATGTTTAGAGTAATATGAATTTTGGCTAAATTTATCGGTCTAGTGCCTAGGGCCATTTAGAGCCATCAGGATTGACAACCCTGATCGTGGAGATGATTCTGGCACACTAGAACCCTCGCTTTCTTAATCGTTTCAAGGCTTTCGATTTTATTTAATTGTCGTATGTGTTAGAACTCTCCAAACCTTATTTGATCGCGTGTTTAGTGTAGTTTAGTCTTTCTTTCGTTTTTATGTTTGTAAAATCAAACACCGGAATAACTTCCGATTAGTCTTCCTTGTGATTCAACTCGAGTCCAACTTACCACCTACAGCTGTTTCGTTCTCTTGCGGACGAGTTTTTTAATTTTAAATAAAAAGTAGGTAAAAAGCTCGATTCAGATTCTCCTTCGGCGCAACATACTCCAACATCCTGTCTTGGACGTGAAGAAGATATTATAGTGGATGATTCGGATATTAATAGCCAACATCGCACCCCTCTTTTTTGTAAACTTGCCACTGATCGAGAATTAATTGATATAATTAAAAAATTACAACAGGGGTCTTCTACTCCTTTCATTGTTGATGATACAAAATCCTCTCTTGCCCTCAGAGGCGGATCCAAAATTGTTAGTTTGGGGAGGCCGCGTATTAAAAGATAAAAATAATTTGGTGAAATGTCGAGATTTGACTCGTGTTATATTAAGCGAAAAACATATTTTTTAACCTTTTTAGTGTTACGATAAATTAGAGGAACGTGAAATAAGAAATAAGAAGGCAAAGAAAATAGGAGCTAGAGAGGGTGAAAGAAAATAAGAAAGATGTATTTTTACTTTTAAGTTGGTACCATTAATTTGTAAGAATAGGGAAAGAAAGAAAAAAGAAAAAGTGAGGAAAAAAGAGTGAAATGAGTGATACTTTTTTAGTCTTATATTGTTATTTTTAAGGTAAATAATGAGAAAGAGAAAAATAAAAAGAAAGAGAGAGTGGTGATATTTTTAATTCTATATTTTTGCTTTTAAATTTATTTAATGAGGAAGAGAAAAATAAAAGGAAAGGAAAAAGGAAGGATAAAAAATATATGAAGTGGATAAAAAGAAAGGAAAAAAAGAACACTAAAAAGAAATAAATGAGAAAGAGGAAAGTAAAAAGAAAGATAAAAAAAAATATAGAAAAACAAGAGATAAAGAGAAAGAAAAAAGAAGAAACTAGTAAGAAACAAATGATAAAGAAAGAAAGATAAAATATATAGAAAAATAAGAGATAAAAGAAGGGAAAATGGTCAAGAGTAGGAGTTGAACTATGAACCATTTAAAAAGAGATTAAACACCTTCACCATTAGACCAAGCTACAAATTTGTAAATTTTGGATGTATATTTAATTACAAATAACAAAAAATCATAAATAGTATTATGATTTTTGAATTATTTTGGGGGGGCCGTGGCCCCCTCATGTATATACATAAACTCGCCCCTGCCTTCCCTTCACCTTATGAGTATCGCTTCTAGGCAGTTTTGGGCGGATATTGCTGAAGAGGAAGATTCTACTCCTATACGCAGAGTTTCAAATAATTCTCTTAAGTAGGGATTTCTTGTGAAGCGCTAGTATCTTTGTTTTCGTTTTTTCACTGATTTGTTATGTATTCGTACTCTTTTCTCATTTTTTTTAATAAAAAGAACGCAATTTATATAAGAAAACAAGAAAAAAAAACCACATACCTTGAGTGTCCATGTTTTCAGCGGACCTGACGACAAAACTTGGTTTGCATGGCTATGACAGAAGTTACGAACTTTTTCACACAACAATGGCAGATCAAACGAAAAAGTAATAATCTGTTGTCCATAAATAACGGATGTTATATAATCTTCTTCCATATATAAATAACGTCAATTATGTGCATGTGAGGAGGGATTTCGTTTTCCATAAATATGTCTAAGTAAAATAAATGATTTGCCTACCCCTCAACAGACATGTTAATAATTTTATTTGTATTAATGTACTAATAGTCCTAGGCGTTAAAATCATGAGAATTAGGGTTAGAATTTGTCCCTAATTCTCACGTCAGGATTGGCTCGCACATGAACTAAATCCACAAAAAAGGTTTTTAATTTTTGAATATCTACCTACTTGTCAGGATTGGCTCGCACATGAACTAAATCCACAAAAAAGGTTTTTAATTTTTAATATCCACCTACTTGTAGGATTGGCTCGCACATGAACTAAATCCACAAAAAAGGTTTTTAATTTTTAATATCCACCTACTTGTAAATGTTGTTGACACCCTAGCCTATGTGTCAATTAGACATTAGTTCGGATGATATGTGTCGTTGTTTGGTAGCTCCGAAAGCTGAGTTGTCATTTTTTTGGTGATTTGTGAAAAAATACTACATTTTTTGGATTTTGTGATTAGGTATAAATAACAATTCTTTGTTCATTTTTACTCAATCTCAAATAACAAGGGTTTCTATGAGTACCCCCTCTCTCTCTTATGCTCTCCGCCGTTTCTTCTATTCCCTTTCTTCATCTGCATTTACTTTATTCATCTGGGAAATAAAGGGAAATGAGGTGGGTTTTCTTCATCTACCATAGATTTGGGCAATATAATTATTTCATTTTGTTTGGTTTTGTGTTCTATGCCAACTAGTTTTTTTTTTCACCCGTGCGATGCATGGGGCAGAAAGTTAAATATTGAAATTCAAGTTGTGTTAATATTATTTTATTTATTATTTAATATGTGAATAAATAAATAAATATCTACGATAGAGATCGAGAGAAATAACTAAAAGATTCACACTTGATAAATTATAGATCGAAACCACACTACGTACATGAACATTAAGTTCATACGTTCGTGAATACTTCTTTATACACCACATTATTGGTCACGTTCGATCCCGAATCGTCATCACCACAAACTAATATCTTCAATCCCTTTCGATGGGTGACACGCGACACGGCAACATATAACTGACCGTGACTAAACACGGGATTCTTCAGATAAAGGCCGACGTTCGAGAGCGATTGACCCTGACTCTTATTTATCGTCATGGCATATGAAATCATGAGCGGGAATTGCCTTCTTTGAAATTTGAAAGGTATCCTAACGTCGGAAGGCGTTAGACTCATCCGGGGAAGCAACACTTTTTCTCCCGCCTTTGCACCGGTTAGAATTTTGCATTCAAGGACGTGAGTGGAGAGTCTCGTAACAACCAATCTCGTCCCATTGCACAATCCCATTGAATGGTCTATGTTCCTCAACAACATAACAGGCGTACCCACCTTCAGATGCAGCTCGTGATTGGGCACCCCAGAACACTTTATACCATTCAAGAATTCAGGCGTGTGCAAATCACTCAAAAAATCACTCCCACCGTCGGATTTGCAGGCACTGTCCGAACTCAGATAGGTGTACCYCTCGCTCGAGTTCAAAGTGTTCATGTACTCRTWGAMAGAGTSCACAACATCGAGAGTCGGGGCCAATATGGCCCTATCCTTCAGGAACATCGGGTCATCAATAGAGTCCCTAAACATCGGATATGTATCCTCAACAATAGCCGCAATGGGGTCGCCCGAATATCGGATGAGGATATCATCAGGAATTTCTATTGCAGCACAACCGTCATTCGGTCCTCCTATCTTTCCATCTCCAATGCTGGCAATCCAATCGGAGAACTCCTCCAACTCATCACGTTCTTGTCCATCACCAATACTCCGGAGCCTCATGTTCTGAGTAAGTCTCAACACAGTGCAGTGCCTCCACATGCTGGACGCATTGATAGCCGCATTGACTATGTCCTGCCGGCTGCCCTTGGGGACAACGGGCAATATCTGACGAAAGTCTCCACCAAACACAACGGTCTTCCCACCAAACGGCCTGTGCCTGTTGGCCGAATCTGCATCCTCCATTATATCCTGCAAGCTCTTCTCAACAGCCTCGAAGCAATGCTTGTGCATCATCGGAGCCTCGTCCCATATTATGAGTTTGCAACGAATCACCAACTCCGCAAGCGGGGTGCCTTTCTTAATATTACAATCCGACCCTTCGTGCGGATTCAGAGGGATACCAAACCGAGAGTGCGCGGTCCTTCAACCAGGCAAAAGCAGAGAAGCTATGCCGCTCAATGCCACATTCAGCACGATATGACCCTCAGACCTCAGCCTAGCGGACAGAGTTCTCCACAGGTACGTTTTTCCCGTACCTCCATAGCCATACACGAAGAACATAGCACCACCATCGGACTCAACCCCACTCATTATCCTGGAGTACACACCCTTCTTCTCACTCGTCATTTTCGAGAGAAGTTCGGCATGCTCAGCRAACAACGCCTTACGATCATAGTTCAACTCATCCTGGATCAATCTACTGYGACCAACACTGCTACCATCGTTCTCCGGAAAYGGMATGGAATCRTAATCGCGCAGGCTCTTCCCCTGACGTCTCAGTAATTTCTCAATCTCTACCAGAGCTAAATCCTTGACTTGAGACTCGCTCAGATTCAGTTCTGCCAAGTAACAACRCACGTTTAGGTCATAGCACACTCAAACACAATAACCATAACTAACAGAGTACATTTAGTGAATTATAATCACGATTCATTATGCTACACCACGTGCACATACCTGGATTCTGAAAAATCCGACGTTGCCTGTAGAGCACATCCTCCGACAGAAACTGCCAACTCTTGTCCCAAACTTCCTCGGGCCTAGCAAGAGTATCAGCCGACAGCAGCGACACAAAAAGACGCATGAGAGATTGAGCGGAGGCCCACTCACTTGCTTCGGCGATGCCATCAACGTACTCCCTATCGTCCTCCAACAAACCACGTGCATAACATGCCTCACGGTACAACGCATGTTGAACACCATCGTGCTTCCTATAGTCTGCATAGCAAGTAGCTCCGTGGACAACAGTAAGCAAGCACCTCAGGTAGTAATTATCCCCACAGCCTGGAGGAACGTAATACAACCTACCAACACACGGAACTTGTTTCCTGGGCCTCCACTTCCTCTCAGACCTATCCCATACAAACTCGGAGGGTGCATCTGCATACGTCAGAAGTCTCGCCTGAGGATATTTCTTATTCGCCTCCATCCATTCAAGGAACATGCTCTCCTCAACTGTTTTTTTATTCAGCACATCCTCAATATCCTCGCCCTCTTCATAAACAACGCTCTGTTCGTTCTCCGGATGGAAGCTGAGACGCGTGACCGGAGGGCACTTATACTGCAGTTCGAAACCCAACAATCTCCAGGCCGCCTCACACGAAGAAATATACCTGCAGTCATAGTACATGTTCACTTCGTCAACGGGTTCGTCAGAATCACCATAGTCAGTTCTCTGATAGAAAGCTGCGGTCACACGATCGTGTCCCTTGTTGACGTACTTGAACAGATACTTGATAGACCTCGATTGGTTGCAACACTCCACATTGATGTGTGCACCGTATTTCATAAACAGTCTACGATTATGAGGGACAACATATCTGTTGTCCAGGGGGACACCACCCTTTTCCAGCGTTCTCCCATTATCCCTACGCCTGTACCGCGGATAACCCTCATCATCAATCAACGTAGCCTCCACGTACAGCTTTGGGAAATGCTTCGTGCACCTCCCCTCAACCATGCACGGGGAGTTTTTCTTTATAACACCGCACGGTCCGTGCATCATGTGTCTTTTCACGGCTTCATAGTACGTGGGGTCGGAGGCCTCATTGGGTATTTCGGCCGAAATTATCCTATCTATATCCACAGGAGTCGGATACTTGGCTTCTTTCACCAGGAACAACAATATGTGAGCATGCGGCAACCCACGCTTCTGAAACTCTATCGTGTACACAATTGCACGCATTTTAAAGAAAAATAAATACATATTATAATGGACAGTTTAAAGATAAACACGGATATATACTAATAAACAACACGGTAATAGACAAAGGTAATCTTCTACTCACTTCCAACGGCCTTCCCGAATATTTCGTTCTGGCGAAGATCTTCTATCAGCTCGTCCAACTTCGCCTTAAAAATTCTACAGACGATGTCCGGCCTATCCTCGGTTCTAAGATTACGTGCATCTAAGAAACGAACAATCTCTGGCCAACTTGGGTTGCACGTGAATGTTATGAACAAATCCGGATAACCAAACTTGCGGCATATGGCCATCGCATCTTGATAGTTTTGTATCATGAAGCGGGCTCCACCGGTAAAGTGAGATGGCAATATAATACGCTTGCCCCGAGCAGACGGATCAGCATCACCGCGCATGACAGCATCAGCTAAACCCCTGTACATCTCACACCGGAATTTCTTCTGATTAAATCGAATATACTTTAATCGAGCCGTCTCGGCCATGGTGTACGCATCCACGATAAATTGCTGAAATAATCGTCTGGACGAAAGAATAGTAGAGGGCTCGTCCCCCCTCTCGTGAAGCCTGAATGCAAAGTATTCACGGGCGCTGATATACTTCCATCCCTTCTCGGTTTTCTTCTTTCTCTCCGTAAACGGAATCCTCTCCGTGTAACCCTCCTCCCCATAAGGTAACAAAAGAGGATACTGCAAGGCCAAATACGATCCATTCAGCTCATTTATCCTGCGCAAGGAACCACTGCGGGATTCAACCACTATGTCCCTATCCCCCAGAGCTGAATCAAACTCACCGACAACCAACATGGAAACTTCATCGCAAGTGGGCAGATTGCGTGTACGTTCGTCCCTGTTATTGGTCCTCTTGCCAATAAGACGCACCCGAACATCGGTATGACCGCACTCCTGTATCTTATCCTTCGCCATTCTGAATGTCTTCACAAGTTCATTATGGTCGTCCAACATTTGCTTCAGCCCGTCGACAATCTCTTCACGCAGGTTATTAGCCAATCCTACTTGCCTACGTCACAACACGATTGGCACAAAAGACGTTTCATTAAATATAAGCCATGTTGTAAACAATATCAAGACCTTCACAATCAGAAAATTATTATAATTATTATTGACGCAACAAACCTCACTGAATTCATCCGGTGAGAAACCTCGTGTTCCGTATCATACACATAAAGCTGTGCAAACTTAGGGGTTCCACCATTTTCCGGCAATAGACCACCAATCAGGTGGTAGTTCTGACCGTGTATTCTGAAAATGGGGGGACCGCCTCCTTTATTTACATCGTTGTCAATCTTCCCCCCCCATGGACGTAAAACAGAACATACTGTTATACGATCTAATGTTATCCTGAAAGTGTTTGCTTGCACTGTTGGTTCCATGCAACAGTTCACGAAGAAACGCAGGCGGCTCCATCAATCAAGGGAGGTCAATGATGCCGTGACTACAACAACCATTGTAGCCTGGATTCGCTGTGTTACCATGGGACATCGACCTCTCCTCGTACCAAAACATCCACCACAAAACCTACAACGATAGCTCGCATCTCCAATATCCCAATACTCTGCGAATTAATTAGGAATATCATACTGGAAGACCGATGTTGACAACAATAGTAATATTCACAGAACTGACATCAGAAGCATAATAAAAAAATATGTACCCGATGGCAATGTGTTGTTGCTGATCGGTTCGTCCGTGAGATCAATTACATTTCTTGAGCTACCGATCCCTCTACCGATATTCTTCCTACGTACGTACGGTCGTCTATTAATTGGAGCTGCAGATAAAGATAGAAAAACCACTCGGCAACGAATAATTTTAATAATATCTAATCAAAACAAGACTCAAAAATCATTAAATTACGACTGACCAGCACAGCTAGAGGTTTTATTCTTTCGGCCATTAGACGAATTGCCTATCTCCGTGGTTGCAACACCAGGAGGATTTGGATGTACGCTCATCCTTCTTGTGTAGGGTCTTCTCTTGACCGGGGCTGTAGACAAAACAATTCAGAGCAATAGATCAATCTCAACTGCGAAACTTATAAATAAATTCCAACTGTACGTTTTATTTTTTTACCCTTGAAAATTAACTGACCAGCGCTCAAATTAGACGATATCTGGTTGACATGTATTGGATTGTCAATATTCGGGACTAAATTCCTCTGAAAGGTACTATCATCAACAATTACACTGTCGGATGGATCATCAGTCGTGAGATCGATGAGTATTATTGAGTTAGAACCATCACAACCATTATTTGGATGTTCATTGCGGGGTCCAGACAACCGCCTCGATTGAATAACTACGATTTTCATAAGTCACAGACATTGACGTCAGATTTACCATACCACCATAAATTATTTTAATTAATCACTGGAGCCAAATTAAAAAATATACCATTAGTGACATCACTAAAGGCTGAGCGTTGAAATTGTGAAATTCTATCACCAGTCTTGTGTCTTTTCGAATCGATAGTTACATTCTCATTTGGTATAGATGAGCCTATAAGAATTGTCGGATAGCCATTAGTTCCGATAAATAAAATAAGACAAACATCGGTTTCAGGCATACATTAACATATCTACATATAAATCAATGAATTCCATGTG
>BMAC01000899.1:177703-199739 GCA_014905375.1 Phtheirospermum japonicum | reverse complement strand
AAATTATTAAAGAGATGCCAAAATTTTAAATTTTAGTGTTACTATTCAAAAATATTAAGAAACTTACCAAATAGCATCGTCTCGTCAATTTTATTGACGTCGATAAGTGTTGCAAAGAGTCGAAAATCATAAACGTAATTTGGGAAACCATCCTCCTTAACATCAACTAAGATTGTTTTCGCATGGAAAATAATTTTGAATTTAGCCACGGTAGTGCGGAATTTGCCTGTATTGTTCTCCACGTAATAATTTCTGATCGCATAAACGCGACCTTCCACTATACGACTTTCGAACAATTTCACATTAATCTTTTTTATAAGCCCGGTGATGCGTCCTCCCTGTTTATAAGTGGTTAGATTCGATTTAGCTTAATCATACTACAAAATTGATTAATAATGAGCAAGTATATTTAACCTATATAAATCGCACAGAAAAAAGAATTATGAATAATTACCTCCATATCATGAAATACAATTTCAATAGAAGATTTTTGATCTTTATCATCGTATCCAGATCTCTCAAACAACCGAACAACTCTAAGCTTTAGAGCCTTCTTATTAGTGCGGTCGATCTCCTTTGTTAATCCAAAAAGTGGAGGCATTGTTCCAAAAATCTTAGCTGCCCAAGTTTTGAAAATAGAGAGAAAACAAAGACACATTCGGAAGAGTATGAAATTGATATTTTGCAATTAATATCACCCTGTATTTATAGGGTGACTTGCGTGAAACCATAGGAATTCTAAACATGGAATTTCGGTAAATTATGAAATAAAATCAGATTTCGTATCCCTCTGTTATAGGCAATCGATTTTTATTTATATATTTTAGTAAATCTTTTAGGTGATTTTTTGTAATCGTAAAACCGTGTTGATTAATTGCCCCCAAATATATCTAAAGAATAAATAGAAAAAATAAAACTGYCGACTTCTTTGTTACCTAAYAAAACATATTACGTATCTTTTAAACAGTATTTACTGCAGAATTCTTTAGTTAAATAAAACTGTCGACTTCTTTAGTTACCTAATCAAACGTATTACATATCTTTTAAACAGTATTTAAAAATTATCGTTTTGATTAAAACTGCCAACTTCTTTAGTTAAATAGTATTTACTAAATTTCAAACATATTAAATATCTTTTATGTGATTTTTTTAAACGTGAAACATTGATGATTTGTTGCCCCCAAACATATATAAAGAATAAATAAATAAAATAAAACGACCTAATTCTTTGTTACCTAATCACCTAATAATTACCTAATAAAACATATGGCATATCTTTTAATCAATATCAATATATTTAACAAAACCGTGTACCTTAAAATAAGCTAAAAAATCTAACTTAATCTGATATATTCAGATATTTTAATAACCTTAATTCAATCTGATTTTGATTTATTGTATTTACATTTTACAGGATTCTAATTCTTATTTATTTGGGGCCTGTAAATTATTTATTTAATTTTTTTCCTCGATTGTTTTTTTTCATTCAGTATAGACAATCGTGAATTTATAAATCAGCCGAATCATAATTAGCATCAAACAATATTTATAACAAACTGGAAATATTAATATATGATAATATACAATTTTTATGGGTATAAATTAAAGTCATTAAAAAAATATTATAACAAATAGAAAAGTGAAAATTCTGTTTCTGCAAATCCGAAATTGTACGGTCACACAGAAATAAGACGGGAATTCAAATTGTGTTGAAAAGTCAACAATGATATTTAAATAGAATAAAAAAAACAGTTGAAAAGTAAAAAAAAAAAATGAAAATTCTGTTTCCTAATTTATAGGTGCAAATCTGAAATTCACGGCCAAACATAAATAATAAGACGTTAATTCAAATTGTGCAGAAAAGTCAACAATGACGGCTGTAATATTTAAATTAAAAAAAAAATTAAAAAGTCAACAAAAGTGATTTTTGCGCCAAAAAAGTTTCCCTCTGAGAAAAGAAAACAGTTTTGGCGGGAAACAAAACAATTGCCTCAGATAGAAAACATTGTTATTATATATATATAGATATATAGATTAAATACGAAATCAAAAGAACCACATAGTTCTGTTTTTCTTCACAGATCTTTCGCTAGGCACCAGATTCAAAAAAAAAATAAAAAAATATTGTAGATCTCGATTTCCCTTTATTTTGCATAAGTGGTTACGATAGTCACACCCGTTCCGGATATATGATTATGATATGCAATTTCCCTTTATTTTACATAAATTGTTACGATAGTCAAATCAGCCATTTTAGGAAATGGAACCAACTATTGATAGAAGGAATGAGACTGAAACTGTTCAGATAATTGGGACTTCGATCGGTTGCCGACAACAAAACAGGTTATTGATTTATTTTGGTTGAATAATTCAAAGATTATGTCAGTAACTTATACTCCGTTTGAGTGTTTGTGTTTCTGAGCTCAACATTTATTAGTTTTAATGCTGAATGTAAAAATCAGCCTTTGATTTACAAGATCTTAATTGGTAATTTATATTTCTAAAAAATATTTAGTTGATTGAGAGTTTCCCATATTGTGGGTTGTTTCTATTGTTGAAAAATTCTCTTTAGGGAGATCCACAATTAAGAATATTTAGAACTAAATTGCAATCATTTTTTTTAGAATCAAACCATCATGGATTCTGTAAAATTTGTTGTTTGTTTATATTCCAGATCTATTTCTATTTATGTTTATATAAATAGAATTTTATTCCGAAATTGATGAAAATTGGGTCGAATATTTATGGGTTTGTAAATAAGTCATATGCATATTTCTGGTATTTGGTAATTTCTATTCATCTATCCCGAAGTGAATACTGATTTTTAAAAAAAAATCTTTTCCAGCATTTTTTTTGGAATATTTATGATTATTTTCATAGTTAGATCGATGGTGTTTTTTGTTTGTCTGTCTCTCTAATTAATCAATTTGTGATTATTTCCATGGTTCATTTTTTTTCACTCAGTATGCTGACAACAATTTATTGTTCATTCTCTGGTATTTGATTGTTGTTTTTATTCTTTAATTGACTGGTATCACATTATTTATTTACGTTTTCTCACCTTGAGTTTGATCATTTATTAGTATAATTCGATTAATTTGATATGAAGTTTATCTGTTGAGTTCCTTAATCTTTAAATATATTCTCTTTTGCTTCATTAAAATTTTAGTGATATATTGCATAATTATGTTTGGTTGAAAAGGTTGTCTGGAGAATAATTATTTATATTGATCGTTTTTTTTTACTTTATATGGCATTAGCATTACATCGAATCCCCTTTATATGAATTATATTTTATATCTGTTTTTATGTTTATTTTCAAAATCAAAATAGTATAATTTGACTTCCATTTTATTTTTTTTACAGTTAAGTGAAGATATGAGATTTTTGCTTATTTCCTTTAATCCCTTTTATGGTTGAACATTACTTTCATCGTGCTGATGTTTCTACAATTATTCTGCGTAATGCGCGGGGAAGCATTTGGATGTACAGGTTGAGATCTAGGCTAGGAGGTTTCTCTCTTTTTTTTCTTCATATTTTGTTTGGTCTTCTGTTTGTACTCCTGTCTTGGACTGAATGGTATTCACATTAATTAATAGTACTTATTATTAAGTTTATGAAATCTCTTATTTTTTTTGAGTCATGTTATAATTTGAAAATGAGTCATTATATTTTAGACAATTTTCAGTGCATGACTGCGTAGAACTAAGTTTTGAAAATAATGAGTAAAGATTAATTGTTGGTTGTTTAATTTCTTTTTTACTTTCACACAATGGGCCTCATAAAAAACTTATTAAACTCATCAATTTTTTTGATGTTCATGTTTTTGATACACATTCATTTGCTGCCGGATTGGATACATGTGTGGTTATAATAGTATATCGATTATATCCCTAATCTTATGGTTGTAAACCTATGGGATGTTCTGAAGTTTGCCATATGTTTGATGAATTTTGATTTTTTGAATTAACTTCTTCAGAATTCTTTGCACGTGGGGTTTTAGAAGGATTTGTACTTGAACGGTCTAATTTGCAACCTTCATTTCTCTCACAAAAAATTCTTGATGGTTTTGCATTAAGTATATACGTTCAACCTTTGATATCTCCCTTTATTTTGTAACAGGCAATTGCTTAATTTGATGAAAGATGGAGCATTTTATTGATTTATGTTGCCTCTACATGATGTTGTGACTGATCTTGATTACTATAGCATGACCGGACCGGCCGGTTCAACCGGAATTGGTCACCACACCGGTCCGATTTTCATGTGCAAACTGGCAGAGTCGAAAACCGGTCAAACCGGTCATGAATCGGTTGGACCGGTGAACCTGTGACAGATTCAACCGTTTTTTTTGATTTTTTTGGTTTTTTTTTTTTGCTTTCTAATTTTTATATTAAATAAAAATTGACGGGGTCTTATTTTTTTTATTTGGAGTACAAATAAATACAAATTATGATGGTGAATTTTATTTTATTTTGAAGTTGTTGGACTTGGAGTGATTATATTAGAATTGAACTATTTTATTTGATTTTTATTCATTATATTTAATTCAACTACATTTTTCTATGTTGTATTGTGGTTGATGAATTCATATTTATTCATATAGTCTCTTAAAATTAAATTTTAAAATATTTTATAATCATATATTTTATTAATCTAATTTATTCTATTTATTTATAACATATTTAATAGTGGTATATATATATATATAAAATCGGTCCAACCACGGTTGGACTTGTGAACCACTGAACCTGTAGTTTTACCGGTTCAATGACCGGTTCGGTTTTCAGAACAATGTACTATAGTACTCAACTGATATAAATAGGACCAGAGAAGTTAAAGAAGGTATGGCTGAAATTATAGTTACAAATGAAGTATTATATATTTTAGAATTTTAGTTTGATACTCGCTATTGTTTTAGGCAGTGATCTACTACTATGCTACAGATGAACAAGGTAATAAATTCTTTCATCATTTGACGTGATAATTTTTCATCATTTATAGTGGAAGCATTTTTTGATGTGATAATTTTCATCATTTATAGTGGAAGCATTTTTTATGGATGATTTATCACATTATGGTTGAACATTATTGCTTTAAGATGTTCTCTAAAATGATGATGTTTAAATTGGTGTTGGACCAAAAAAGGTTTCCAGTCACTCCTTGTGATCCTAAAATGCTACTTTGTGCGAGTTAATTATAATTGTTAACTGTTTGAGTTATTTACACTAAAATGCAAATACGCCGAGTAATAGAATGTGAGAAGGTTAATTTTGGTTTTTCAGTGGTAAAATTAAGGTTTTGGTTTTATTTTGTATTTCTTTAAGATTTTAGCAGTGAATGTGATTGTTTTTTTGTGTGGCAATCTTTTAAAGATAATTGTGCACCTTAGCTTCGTGCAATTGGTGGTCATTGAAACTCTGAAATTATGCTATTAAAATTTGGGGAGCAATTTTGCATTTTGAGAGAGGAACGAATATGTCGAAGATTCATGATGATAACACTGATGATATTTTTCTTTTATTTTTTGGGTTAGACATTTTGGGATTATTCTATTTTTCATGACATTTGTGTCGTTCTTGAATGGTTTTTTTTGCCCTCTTTACCATTTTTGAAGCAGCAATAAAGCTTTCAGCAGCTGTTGCTTGTTGCTTTAAATTTGCTGCTTGATTAACTATGAAGAAACCATTGGTTCCAGCAGAAAGTTACTGCTTGAAGCATCAACCGTTCAGTATTTCTCGCAATCCCACTTTTGTTGCATAGACAATTTTTGAATCCGTCCTATATTTATTGTTATCAAATTTTGATTTCTTGAATTCTGTTAAATGAATAACATGCTTTTATAGATTTGTGTTTATGTTTTAGTGGAGTAATACTCATATTTATAGCCCTTTATTTTCGTTATAGGCTGAAATATAATTTTTTGGGAGCCATAAGTTTTATGTTAATCTCATACGCTCCTTATTAAATTTTAATTCTCATCATAGTTTGGAATATGAATTATTCAGAGCAATAAGTTTTATCTTAATTTCCGAAGCTCCTAAATAGAATTTTAATTTTACTTTTATAAGACTATTATCTTTATTTAATTAAATTTCCTGAATAATTATTATGTTGAGATATTTTCTGGACCGTGAACTGTAATGTTTGATAATTATTAAGGTTTTCTAATTTTATAAAATTATTTGAAACTCTGTTTAATGTAAACTGCAAAATTATCCAGAAGTTTGTTTGGTAATTATTAAGGTTTAGTTAACTCTTTCCATCAGAGGTAAACATGCGAATTTGGTAATTTACGAAATTTTTTTGCGCATTTCTTATGGTGATTCAATCCGTGGATGAATAGTTCTCCACGATATTTTGTTCAAACATGTGTTTCCTCAAATCATACTTTCAATTTTATTTTTATTTTCAATTTGCATGACTAAATGAGCTTCCAAATTGATTATCGTTGGTGTAACAGACTGATTTGTGTTCAAACCCATATAACTTTTTTTCGTTGGTGCAACATATTAATTTTTTTGCTGGACTAATGGTTTCCAGGTTTCCGAAAATTCTACGATTGAATCGGCTACATATGCTACACCTTCATGCTTCAGCTTTTCACCTTCATGCTTCAGCTTTTCGTTTTCTCCATGGTCGTCAAGGGTTCCTACTTAAAAAAAAAAAAAACTCAAGGACACCATGGATGCGTTAAGGGTTCCTACTCTTTTATAATTTAAATTTTCTAATTTGACAAGAACAACGATTCTTTTTTTTTTTGGTCATATTTTATGTTATATTATTATTTATTGTTTGCTTTTATGGATCGAGGACGAACAATAAGGAAATACTTCTATATCCCTTTTTGTTTCTTAGAGATCTTATATTCGTTCTTTTCAATCGTGATTTTATACTTATAGTGACTGGAGAAGTTTGAGAGCAACAGATAAATAAGAATAAAAAACTCCTGTATTGTAGTTTTTTCAATTTGCATGCGAATTTCTTTATTTTGTTTAATTAATATTAATTTATTGTTTTTGTTAGATTTTTTTTTTCAAATCATAGGGTGCCAAAATATTGTTTTTATATTATTGGATTAATTTCAAAGATCTTATTTATATTTTGTTCAGATTGTTAAAGTCGGCTTTGCTTAGTTTAAAGAGTTTATAACAGTTGAAGGTGTATCTACAATATTTTTTGGATACAATCTTTGTTTCGATCGTTTTAGTTTGTTAACATTGTTAATAAGACACCAAACATTGTTTACAAAGAAAAATTTCAATTTAAAGTGAATATTTTCTTTATTGCATGAACAATTCAATTTTTAATATTTAAATTTTATTTTTTCAATTTTGTTATGTATTTATTTCGTTATGCCCGCATGATACGCGGGTGTCTACACTAGTTTTATATATATATATATATATATATAGGATTAGGTTCAAATGAGAATACCGTCATTATATGTGAACCTAGGGACTAATCCTGACCTTAGATCTAATATTGCACAGTGCAATTATATGTCCAGGTTCATTGTGCTTTTTACACAGTACTGTTGTGCTAAAATCAGTCCAATTTTTTAAATTTAATTATATATATATATATTTTAGGTTTTAAAACATGCAATATGTATCTTAAATTGTAAATCTTGAGAATGTGATTAATTTGATATATATTTCATTTAAAACGAATAAAATTTGAAAAAGTTATTGTTTGTTGAAAATTTGAGTTTCATTTCAAATTTTTGAATTTGCAGTTTATAGACGAAATTTGCGATGCTTTTTTTTTATACAATTGTAGTGTTTTTTTTCTTAATCTATTGTGCTTTCCAAAGAACAATGTAGTGCTCTTTGTAAACGTTGATATATGTCCAAAATACCATTTTTAATTAATTAATACATTTTTTTTACATTGACATGTCATGATCTCAACCATCAAGATTATTCAATCTAATGGTCAAGATGAGTCCCTAAGTTCAAATATAATGACGGGTTCTCATTTGAACCCAACCATATATATATATATATATATATATATATTATATATATATATATATAGGATTAGGTTCAAATAGATCCCACGTCAATATATGCGAACCTAGAAACCAATCCAGGCCGTAGATCTAATTAAATGTGTGGACCAGATTTTTTCTATTTTTTAAATTTATTAAATTATATATATGGAAGGAAAAGGGCTTTTAGGTCATATTACATAAATCCAATCACTCAATTTAATCCCCAAATCCCAACCGTGTTTGCCTATTAATTCTCACCCAAACCCTTCTTCTCCAGCCGTGTTTGCCATATATTTATTCTTGAATACGTGTGCTTAAGGTGTGTATCTATATTAAAGTGAGAGAATCTGGTTTCAATAGGGCTTTTTAGAATCTGTGTTTCACAGTCAACACCAAATTCCGCTGTAAAAGGTAAAAACTCATCATTCATCATCTTTATTTTTATTTTTATCTTGATTTAAGAAAAGGGGAATTACGAGGATTTATATTAATCAATTTATTTTTCAAATCTTGTATAATACTGAATAAATGTCATTTCCAAGCGCTCTGCTTCAGTAATTAACCTCTGGGTTTATAATTCCGTTTCCTTAATGTTAGTATTTTTTTTTTAATCTTTTCCTATGAAATTTTAATTATTCGGGTGTTATTTTTGTTTCGTGTTTCCAAGAATTTGGATTTGGGGTTTCTCAAGATTTGGCCTTTTATGTTTTAAGGAACGTATTTGTTAATTTAGGTTATGACTTTATACTATAGCAACACATGTTATATTTCGATAGAGAAATTTTGTTATTTTCTGTAGGAATAATTTAATTGTTTTATTCTGGTGTATGCGATTAATTGACTATATATATATACCCAATTTCAGTTTCTGCAGAAAATTAGGCATGGCTAATGCTGAAGATGTTCCATATGACTTGGTTGGTTGGGTCTTTGGTCTGGGCCCCCGCGACGGCTCCGGCGTCGGTTTGCTGGGGTTTTGGATTGAGAAAGGCGTCGGCCTTTGGGTTGAATGTTTGGCCAAAAAAGCAGTATTAGTGTAGTTCAAAAGCACTCTAACAATATTAGAAAAAGCACTCCAAGTATTTGCACAGTGTAATTATATGTAATTTTAGAAAAAACAGTTTTAGTGTAGTAAAAAAGCGCTGCCGTAATATGAAAAAAGTATTGGCTACTTACATTATAAAGCACTAATTATATGTGAAAAAAACATTGCTACTTAATTATACATAAATTTTATTTAAAATTGTTTGTTGAATATTTGGGTTTTTTTGAAATTTTTGAATTTTTCCGTAATTGTATATGAATTTTGTGATGCTTTTTGTATAAAGCCGCAGTGCTTTTTTTTTTTTTTTATCCGTAGTGCTTTCTAAAGAGCAATTCAGCGCTCTTTATGAATGTTGTTATATGTCGAAAATACCCTTTTTATTAATTTAATGCAATATTTACCATAAATACACTGCTGACGTGTCATGTTCTCAACCATCTAAATTATTCAATCCAATGGTCAAGATGAGTCCCTAGGTTCACATATAATGATATGCTTCCATTTGAACTCACCCCTATATATATATATATATATATATATATATATATAACTAGTGTGTGTGTTTCTCTCTCTTTCTCTCTATCCTATATATAAAGAGGAAAAATGGGGCACGAGGCTTGAAATATATTCAATCTTCGCACAAAACTGTATCATATGAACTCTCTATAATCCATAGAAAAATTGACCAAAAATGTAAAACCCCTCGAATTTTGGTACCATGTGCAATTTTCTAGTCAATTTTTTAGAACTCCAGCAGAAATAGGACGCAATTTGAGCGTATTTGAAAGTGTGGGACTAAATTAGAATTTTAAAATTAATAGGTCCAATCTCGACACCCCGCTCGTAATTACATGACCAATGTTGCAATTTTGCCGCCATTTACTTACTCCATGCTTCTTGACTGGAAACCTCATAACAAGTGATTGTCCTACACTTTTGGCTATTCATATTCATAGCTTCATTTTCTTTATGTTTTTTCCCATGAATCCCTGATACCACTAAAAGTTTGCAGGACTTGAAATGACCTTATACGGTTATACCACACTCATCCACTCCAAAAATAAATATATAAACATTATCATACATCATAATCAATTAACTATCTTAAAGCAATCTTGCATAAATATACAGTTAACCTGCTCAAAACCAAATATCAACCAAAACAGTGTCCTCTACTTGAATCCTACCCATAATCAATCAAATGTCCGCAAAAATGGTCACAAATAGCCTTCTCTCACTCTTGATTGTCATCCATCTCTCGCCCGCAACACCCCAAATTCTGTCCTCGTACCCCAGCCTCCACGGCCAATGGCATCTCCTTCACGAGAGCATCGGCATTTCGGCGATGCACATGCAGCTCCTTAAGAACAACAAAGTCGTCATTTTCGATCGGACAGATTTCGGCCCTTCAAATCTCTCTCTCCCCGGCGGGCGCTGCAGGTTCGACCCCAACGACAGGGTTCTCAAAACAGACTGCACAGCTCACTCCATTCTGTATGATATCGGGACGAACACTTTCACGGCCTTAACCGTCCAGACGGACACGTGGTGCTCGTCCGGCGCCGTCCTTCCAGACGGGACCCTGGTCCAAACAGGAGGATTCAACGACGGTGATCACGTGATACGCACTTTGGCGCCGTGCAACGGCCAAACCTGCGACTGGGTCGAGCTCCCGCGGGCTCTGTCACAGCGCAGATGGTACGCCTCCAATCAAATACTCCCCGACGGGCGAGTAATCATAGTCGGTGGTCGAGCCCAGTTTAACTACGAGTTTTACCCTGGAGAGTCTGAGGACTCGATTTGGTTTAATTTTCTACGGGAAACGAGGGATCGATACGAGAACAATTTATATCCATTTCTTCACCTATTACCGGACGGGAACCTGTTCGTCTTCGCCAACACACGATCCGTCGTGTTCAATTACAAGCGGAACCGCGTCGTCCGGGAATTCCCTGCCATCCCAGGAGACGACCCCCGGAACTACCCGAGCTCGGGATCCTCTGTTCTACTCCCCATCGACGAGAACATAAACCCAATCGAACCTGAGATTATGATCTGCGGAGGCGCAGCGCACGATGCTTTTCAGCTGGCGTCACGAGGGACTTTTGTCCGCGCCAGCTCGGCATGCGGTCGCCTTAAAATAACTGATCATGATCGAAATCCGGCATGGGAAATGGAAAACATGCCGATGCCGCGGGTGATGAGCGATATGGTGCTGCTTCCCAATGGTGATGTGATTATAATCAACGGCGCAGGATTAGGCTCGGCCGGATGGGACTCTGCACGAAATCCTGTCACCAGGCCAATGATTTATAATCCTAACCGTGAAAATAATAATAATAATAACCGGTTCTCGGTCATGGCCGCCTCTCAACGCCCGCGCCTTTACCACTCAACCGCAATTTTACTAACCGACGGCCGGATTTTGGTGGGAGGTAGCAATCCCCATATATATTACAATTTTACGGGCGTCCATTATCCCACCGATTTGAGCCTGGAATCATTTGCTCCACCTTATTTAGCTCCCCAGCATGACCCGCTTAGGCCGAGGATAATCGGAATTGACGAGACTCTCAGCTACAGGAGTTTGTTTTCTTTGACATTTAGGGTGTCGAGATCCTTGAGAATTAGCGCTGTTTCGGTTAGGATAGTGGCCCCATCGTTCAACACGCATTCGTTTTCTATGAATCAGAGGATGGTGGTGCTCAAGGGGGCACAGGTTTCATGTGTTGGATCCGACGACTATCGGGTTTTTGCTTATGCGCCATCAACGGCTGAGATTGCGCCTCCGGGATACTACTTGTTGTTTGTTGTGCACTCTGGTATTCCAAGTTCTGGAAAGTGGGTTAAGATTCAGTAGATTGAACTAAATGGATATGAATTGGTAACTAAGCACAAAATAATATTTCTGAGTCTGTAAAGTAAAAAACATAATTTTCTCCTGTCTGGAAACTATCAATGTTAACAAGCAGTACCATATAAAGAACTTCTTGATAATCAATTCACGAAATGTTATTGGCGTGACTTGTGAATTCTTTTTTAGACAGGCTTGATTTTGAAACATTCATATATTGTTACGAGTTTTTGCTCCAATGTAGAGGAAGAAGGATAAAAGAGTTGCTAATTTAACTATATTTTGTATAATTAAAGGGAAATTAGATGTACAGAGAGACTAATACTTTTATCAATTCTCTATTTGTAGAGATTCCATATTCAAGTTTTCCGCCGATAAATTCCTTATTTATAAACTATTTATACTATATTTATGCCGAATTAAACATTACAGTTTGTTTCAAGTTTATTTTATTCAATTATGTTATCTATTTATTTATAATAATAATGAAGATGTTGATACTATAGTACTTCAAAAGAAAAAAAAAAAAACAAATTTGTCTTATCCAAGAATATATTGTTGGCATTTCATCATTAGTTATTAAATTAACCAATTTCGTAAAATAAACACATTTTATTTTTTAAATAACCGACTACCCATACTATTCACTTCCACACAACCCATTTCCAAATATTACACATTTCAACGTCTTCTTCGACCTAAAATCTTATTCCATCATTTTATTTTCTCCATAAAATTTTGGGACGACAATAAACTCAGTTAAAATGGAGATCCGTTCGTTCCCACCCCAATAGAGATGGGGTTACCCACTTTAAGCGGGAATGAGGATGAATGCGGGTATAAAATTACGGGTTTGTGGAGGCAGGTACGGAGATGGGATAATGCTCCCCCCGCCGTGTACTCATGGGTCCCCGTCCTTGTTTCAAACCCGCATATATTATTATTTAAATATTTAATTTTTTATATTTTGAATCATTTTAAAATGTAATAGACTAAATGTTTATCATGCTATTTGAATTTTCTTTTCTTTTAATTTTTTTTTTATATTTAACTGTAAATCAAGTACCGTAATTTTTTTTTAATTTTTTAAGAAATAAAATATAAGCGGGTACAAGCGGGTACGAATCGGGTATACGGAGGCTGTCTCTTATACACATCTAGATGTGTATAAGAGACAGGGGTATACGGATGGGGGCGGGTGATTGGGTATTGCGGGCGGGGGGCTGGGTCAACTAATATATCCGCGGGGGCGGTGACGATAATACCCGCTTAGTTTGAAGCAGGAGCGAGGCAGGGATGAGGATGACTTTTTTAAGCGGGGAGGGTGGCGGGGGTAGGCGTACCCACCTCCATTGCCAGCTAAAATCTCCCTTTTAAATGTTCTCAACATTATTTTTTTTCAAAA
Organism: Phtheirospermum japonicum; assembly: GCA_014905375.1. Classification (NCBI taxonomy): domain Eukaryota; kingdom Viridiplantae; phylum Streptophyta; class Magnoliopsida; order Lamiales; family Orobanchaceae; genus Phtheirospermum; species Phtheirospermum japonicum. The sequence continues at coordinate 186,439 of BMAC01000899.1, read as the reverse complement.
ACCTCCACTTTAACACATTCACTTATTTTTGTACCCAACATATCATTTTCTGAGTCTCTCTTTTATTGCTCTTTTTTTTTCATGTCAAGACTTGATTTAGTTCTACACTATTCAGTTTTTTTTCTTTTGTTCTGCTGGTATGGAGTCAAACCTTAAATATTTATTGAACCAAATCAAAGAATAGAATCTTTTTTTTAATCTTTTTATTAGTATAAAATATTTGTTGAGCCAAACCTTAAAACATTGTAAAATTATTTAAGGAGTTCTATATTTTGAGGAGTCTTGCGTAGGGAGGTTATTGGAGCATTTGTAAGAGAATTAATAGCCAAGGAGCGAGTATGGGGAGGGTGCTGTAGACTACCTAAGTACCTAATGGGAATTTTATGTGTAAGTCAATTAGTTCATAATTTTTGTGAATTTTTTAATCCCTATGTTTATAGGTTTTTTTTATTAATAATTAGGGTGTTGTAGTCTTTCAATATCGTAAGTTTTAGTTTCTAATTCTTGTGAATTAGTCCAAACTATGAAATTAAAAGACGACAATGCACGTCGAGATTGGTTTACCAGGTGACCTCTTCTATGAGACTGGAAAATTTTTATGGGTTAAAGTGGTATTTACACTTATAAAAAGTTCAGTAGAGAGAGGGGCTTTATAGTTATGGTATGGGCCCTGACGGGTTGGTATGAATGGTATAATATGGGGCTTCGAAGAACTAAGGATATGGAATGGTTATTGACTCATGGTTATTTTGGTAACTTAACAAAATACGAGAGTTCCAATATTTGTGGTAACATAGCATATATGAGAAATTATAATTCTAATTCGTTGGTTAATTATGGTATTATGATATGAATATGAGACAAAAGCCCTAGATTGAGATCTCTTGTCCATATAAAGAGGACACATGCCTCACTTCAATTCTAAGTTGATTTTATCCAATGTTGAGTTCTCGTTTTATCATACAAAATGGTACTGTCTTAAGTATCGGAAGGCCTACGTCGAGGCTGTCCAGCTTGAATTTTGTTTTGTAGGTCGCTCTGGTCTGAAGGAGCAGTTCGGAGTTCAACGACCTATATTCTTGGTGAGCCAATCTTTTTGATCGCATCAATTGTAGCATTTGTAAGAGATTTCACTACTTAATAGTCAAAGAGCGGGTGTGGGGAGGGTGGTGTAGACGGCTTAAGTACCTAATGAGATTTTTATGTGTAAGTCAATTAGTTCCTAATTTTTGTGAATTCTTTAATCCCTACATTTATGGGTTTTTTATTCATAATTAGGGTGTGTAGTATTTCAATGTCATAAATTTTAGTTTCTTATTCGTGTGAATTAGTCCAAACTTATGAAATTAAAAGACGACAATACCCTTACTATGATAAAAGAAACCCGTAGGTGTTGAGAAATAACTATTGTCATCAGTTGTCGATTATCGTTCAATATTATATATTTCTCTTAGAGAAGTTTTCTAATAAGTACGATGTAAAAGGCATATCTTTGCCCGCTAGATTCCACTTTTTTTGGGGGGGCCCTTTGTTTTTTACCCATCTAACCAATGCAAAACTCTTTTTTACCCACTATTAAACAAAACATCTTTTCTACCCATTTTGAATTGGAAAAGACTAAAATATCCCCACTTTGGTTTTGGTCGAAGAGATTAAAGTTTCGAACAGATTAAAGTTGATAAAATTTCCCAAACGTCTTAATATTATCGTTCATTAACTCGTCCAATAACATTACCTCTCGCCCCAAACATTATTTACTACTCGACCCAAAATTAGTTATACTACTCGAACCAAACTCAAAAATATTTCTCGGCCCTAACATGCCCTGTCGACCAAAACCTTAGTTACTACTCGACCCATACCTATTCACACTACTCGAACCAAACATATAAAAATACTGGTCGACCCTAACAGTACATCTCRCCCCAATATTTTATACTACTCGACCCAAACATGTTTATACCAATCRGACCAAACTTCCAAATTTATTTCTCGACCCTAATATATCTTCTCGCCCCAAACATTATTTACTACTCGACCCAAACATAATTATACTACTCGAATCAAACATAGAGAAATACTGGTCGACCCTAACATTACATCTCGCCCCGAATATTGTACACTACACGACCCAAACATGTTTACACCTATCTCTCCAATCCCAGATAATGTTCGGTCCCAACTTAACCTCTCTTTACATAAGCCCATATATTTACACCTATCGCCCCTAATACATACAAACCTATAAATTAATGATGATTTTGATTTGGAACAAATTTCATGGCAGATGGAGGATGCGAATTTAACTCAGTTAACTATTGTGCATCGTGGCTATTGGGAAAGAAAATATTACATGCTTGGGGAAGAGACGATCACTTACGCATCAATATATGATTTGAGTTATGATGCATTTTTGGATGTGATTCACTCGACAGTGAGGAGTGATAAGAGAACAACTGAGTATTCATTGCATTGTTTGATGCCGAACGAAGAAGGAGAAGTTTGTTATATCGTCAATTCTTGATGTACAACATTTCGTGATGCAAACCCGTAAAGTTTATGTCACCGTAGAACCAAAACCACAGCCATTTGACTGTGGCCAAATTTTCGACGGTGGTTCTCCGCAAGCGACGGGTGGAACTGTGGGCAGTCAAATTCCGTTTGGCCACGACAATGTATCGGGAGTGGCCAATTCATTTCCATTCGACTACAATTCTACACAACAAGTGAGTGAAACCTGGAATGCTTATGAACGTTCCCATATTGGTAAAACTCCTATGTCGGATATCCCGAGTTCGAGCAAATCAACTTATGAAAATTTTGGTATGGGAAATCCTAGCACGAGTAGCCAAAATCACGAAATTCACTATGATGAAGATGATGGAGATGCAGAATATGTTGAATATGAAGATGAGGCCGATGATTGCACAGAAAGTGATGAAGATGAAGTGGGAACTGAAGATGATGATATTGACTTTGATTCTGAGTTATTACAAAAGATAATATATGATGAAATGCTATGGGAAGCTGATGAGTACTTCGTTGAAGAGCCCATTAATCGCAGTGAGAGCGATGATTCGATGCCGTCAGATGTTCCAATTGACGATAATGGGCAAAGAGTGCAAAGACCACCTCCGTTAGTTAATAATCGGGAGGACATCCATGCTGAGCCAGGGTCAAGTACTTGGACAATTCCTGGTGCGTCATTTCATACCAATGATTTTGATCCGATCCAGTTTGGGCAGGAGAATGGTTAACGTGAGCATGTTGGTCGTGACCTTTGATCGAAGAATTCTTAGCACTCTAAGAAATCTTCTCCGCAATAGTACGGAGTCGATTGTAGAGCGGTAAGCTTTCCCGAGTCGTGTCTCTTGAGGATAGATATAATCGGCGGTCGGTGGTTTTAGTTATTCTCTTGTTAAGCTAAATTAAACTAATCTACACTAGGAAAGCATTAAGTCATTGTTTTGGGTTTGAGTTTTGAATTGAATTTAAAAGGAGACTTTAATGAAAATAATGAAAATGAGGGTTTAGGGTGTTCAATTCATCTCCACGATTAATCGGTTTCGCCGAGCACTTAACCCACGATTCGGGGTTGTCAATCCCAATTGTCGATCAAGTATTGAGTTCGTCAATCCCAATTCTCGACAAAATCCGATTAATCATTCTAAACGAACCTAAACCCTAAACCCGTAATTACTAAACTAATTGCATCAAGAAAATATTACAATTAAATGAGAATTCATGGAGGGAAAATCAAAGCTTTTGAAATTGAGTGTGGACAAAAGCATTAAATTGGAGGAAAGTCAAATTTGCTCAAAGAAGAAAGCTTCATACATCTTTTAAGGACTAAGAGCATGCTTGGCTAAAAAGAGTAAAAAGCTTGAAAAGAAAGCATCCATGGTGTTTTGAAAAGAACAACACTAACTAAATCTAAAACCAACTCAACTTCAATAACAACAATCAACAATAACAACTCAAGAAAGTTAAGGGAAAGAAAATACCAATTGCATTAAACTCAAGATCCACAAATGAGAAAGCTTCAACAACACAAATGGTGGAGGTGTCACCCACTCCAACACTTGCTTAATGACAACTAACTAACTAAGCTAAACTAGATTAACTACTAAACTAGCTAAAACTACACTAAGCTAGGGATTTATGAACTAGGGTTTACAAAAGCAAAGTAAAGGCTTGGGGGAAATGGAGCAAGCCCCAAATTCCACCAAAGAAGGGTTGTTGGATAAGGTTGAAGAGTTGGTCTTATTTATACAAAAACGCAGGGGCAAAAATGTCAAAAAGGGCTAAAATCCCGAGCTTGTCTGCGTCTCAGTCGATCGACTGAGGACTGGAAGTCATTCGACTAGGGGTCAGTCGATCGACTGCTTCGCCAAAAATTTCCGAACACACTGGACTCCAGTCGATTTCAACCCCTCAGTTGACCGACCAGTCGATTGACTACAACTCAGTTGATCGACTGGAGTGCAGTCGATCGACTGACAGGCAGCTCCGGCTCGTTTTCTCATTTCCGCTCCTGTCATCTGCCGGTTGTCGCTCCTCATTCGCGCTGTGTTCCCCTGCTTTGCCCGTTCCAGTCCGAGTCGAGTGGGATGCTCCGAGCGTGCACGGGACCGCTTTGTCATCCTACGGCCAAAGATACGAAAAAGGGTAAAAATGTACGAAAAACTACTAAAAACCGCACAAAAGTTATAAAAACCTAAAACTAACAAAATAGGCCAAAACGACTCCTAAAACCCGTAAATGCAAGCAATACACACGCGAATGCGACACAAAAAGGTAACAAAAAAGTGTACAAAAAAGTACAAATCAACCACCCAACACTTAGAATGATTGCTTGTCCTCAAGAAATACTAATCTAGAATTACAAAACTATCCCCGGGTGATCCTAATCTAATGCACAAAAACCTAATTTGAGGCGTTGTATGCTAAAATGCTCGTTAGCTTGGCTAAAAGGACGACAAAGATGTCTTGACAAAGAAAGTTTAGATTGACTCCCAAAACCTAAAAGTACTAGGTAACTCTCCAAGTCGGTCCCCTCGTCCTTGCCCCGGTTAAGGTCTATCCACGGTCGAACCGTTAATCGGCTCCCTACTAGCCTCGATCGTCTACAACTCTCTTTAACAAAGAAAATCCAAAAAGAAGGTGAAAAAGGAAACGTGCAAGAGTTGCACGTTTTATTACTTAATAACTACAAGGATTTATAACTTATCCTTGATTTATTCATCATCATTTTGTTTTCTTTTTCTTCTTTTTTTCGGATTTTTTTTTGCATTATATATACAAAGAGAAATCAACGGCTCCGACCAATCGTTGCTACTAGCAACTTACAATGTTTTCGATCGAGCACATGGAGCAATTGACGACTCCAAAATACAAAACAAAATCCTATAKAGAGTGTTTGACGACGAGGCTAGTTGAGGCACTAGTTCTATATGAGCTCAAGGATAGCMCGAAGCTAAAGCCGAACAAAGTTCCCAACAAGTCAAATTACCTAWGTMCACTAAATCCGATCGAAAATCTAAACTCCCTAACCAAATCATCAAAACCGCGTCACTTCGCCAAGGTTCCAAGTAAAAATAACACACACGTTACTCAAATTAACACAAGCAAGAATGCAACAATTTAAAAACCCTAAGACGAACCCTAACCACCACCCCACACTTAAAACCTAGCAATGTCCTCATTGCATATTAAGCTAGAAAGCGGTAAAAAGTGTAAGGGAAAAGGAAACGCCCCTATCTCCGAGCTTGTGGTGACGTGATCGTGCATAAGTCCTCTCTGGGAGTCGAGACAAGCAACCTACAAGAAATGAACAAACGGGGGGGTGCAAAAACAAAATAAGAATAAAAAGTGTTTTTTTTTATTTTCTATTTTTTTTGAATTTTTTTAAAATTGGGCTGCCTCCCAATAAGCGCTACTTTAACGTCTATAGCTCGACTGTTTATACAAAAGATGCTATCCGGGATCCAAGAAGAGGTGGCGATCATGCCACGCCTTGGTGTTCTCGATTAGACACACCGGGTGACAAAGATCACCAAGGCGGGCATGCCAGAAAGTCAACACAACAAAAGAGCGGGCTTGCTTTGGTGGTCCGAGATCATCCCCAAATGGGTCGACGTACTCCTTCGTCTCCCCGACCGTCATCTCCTCTCTCTCGACTTTACAAGTAGTCGTAGTCGGGCACGAGGGAGTAGGATCCAACACATCCCCCACTACCTCTTCCACCTCCACTTGGTCAAGTAGCAACAAAGCATAGGGTGGTGGCAAAAGAGGCTCGATTAACTCCACATCCTCCAAAACCAGCGCAACTTCATCATCCTCGCGAAAAGCAAGTAAGCTCGACATTCCAAGTGCCGTTGGAGACCCCAAAAGTGACTCCCCCTCAATTTTCACTACAACGTCTTCAAGAAGAACGAGAGGGGTAACGCCAACCTCCTACCCTTTCTCCTCACCTTCTAACTCCACCTCCTTGCACACCTCTTTTAAGAGATCGTCAAAACTCGAATTACCGTCAACAACCGTGGGAACCACCACATCAAATATGGGCATCTCGTTTAGACACGGTCTCTTAAGCTCGTCCACTTCATTGGCAATTTGCTCTATTTGAGTCTCCATGCGAGCAAGGCATTCATCCATTTGTCGAATCGCCTCCACGAGCTCGGATGAGAAAGGCTCAAAGTCCGGGAGTTGGGGCATAGATGAATCTTGAGAGAAAGTGGTGTAAGGATCATCGCTCGAAGTATACGAGCTCAAGGTGGGTAGATTGTAAAGATCGTAGCTCCAAGAATATGAATCATGAATCTGGGGAGCATACGAGTCAAAGCTCGGGTAAGAAGAAGGCGGGGCGAGTTGATCATATGGATCGTCAAAACCTGGATCATAAAGACCACGAGTCGGTGCATACGGATCCATGATCGGGTTATGGGGATGTGTAATCGGTAGAGAATATGAAGGGCTTGGGCCGGGATAATCAAAAGTTGGGGGCCATTCTTGACCGATCGAAGCATACGGATCATCATATATCGAGGGGACCCGATCGCTTGGGGGAGTGGTGTACGGATTTGGATACTCGGGAGTTTGGATGTAAGGGTTTGGATATTTGGGAGTTTGGATATAAGGGTCTTCGTATGGAAAACTAGCTCGGTAGTTTGCCATCCTCGGCCAGATCAATTGAGCGGCGGAGGCATCCTTTGATCGTCGAGAGTGTGGGAGGACGGCATCGGGCTTCTCGAATGAGTACCTTGCAAACACAACACTCAACAAAGGATTACGAGCATCGAAAGTAAAACAAAGATCTAAATTAACTAAAAAGTAAGAAAACAAGAGAAATAATTAAAAACACCATTAGCCTTAATCTATCCCCGGCAACGGTGCCAAAATTTGATCGAAGAATTCTTAGCACTCTAAGAAATCTTCTCCGCAATAGTACGGAGTCGATTGTAGAGCGGTAAGTTTTCCCGAGTCGTGTCTCTCGAGGATAGATATAATCGGCGGTCGGTGGTTTTAGTTATTCTCTTGTTATCTTAGTTATTAGTTAGTTTAGATTTTTGTTTTACTTTCGATGCTCGTAATCCTTTGTTGAGTGTTGTGTTTGCAAGGTACTCATTCGGGAAGCCCGATGCCGCCCGCCTACACTCACGACGATCAAAGGATGCCTCCGCCGCTCGATTGATCCGGCCGAGGATGGCAAACTACCGAGCTAGTTTGCCATACGACGACCCTTATATCCAAACTCCCAAATATCCAAACCCTTACATCCAAACTCCCGAGTATCCAAATCCGTACACCACTCCCCCAAGCTATCGGGTCCCCTCGACTTATGATGACCCGTACGCTTCGATCGGTGAAGAATGGGCCCCCTCTTTTGATTATCCCGGCCCAAGCCCTTCTTATTCTCCACCGATTTCATATCCCCATAAACCCGAGCATGGATCCGTATGCACCGACTCGTGGTCTTTATGATCCGGGTTTTGACGATCCATATGCTCAACTCGCCCCGCCTTCTTCTTACCCGAGCTTTGACTCGTATGCTCCCCAAATTCATGATTCATATTCTTGGAGCTACGACTTTTACGACCTACCCACCTCGAGTTCGTATACTCCGAACGACGACCCTTACACCTCACTTTTTCAAGATTCGTCTATGCCCCAACTCCCGGACTTTGAGCCTCTCTCATCCGAGCTCGTGGAGGTGATTCGACAAATGGATGAATGCCTTGCTCGCATGGAGACTCAAGTAGAGCAAATTGCCAACGAAGTGGGACGAGCTTAAAAGACCGTGTCTTGACGAGATGCCCATCTTTGATGTGGTGGATCCCACGGTTGTTGACGGCAATTCGAGTTTTGACGATCTTTTGAAAGAGGTGGTGCAAGGAGGTGGAGTTAGAAGGTGAGGAGAAAGGGTCGGAGGTTGGCGTTACCCCTCTCGTGCTTCTTGAAGACGTTGTAGTGGAAATTGAGGGGGAGTCACTTTTGGGGTCTCCAACGGCACTTGGAATGTCGAGCCTACTTGCTTTTGGCGAGGATGAGGAAGTTGTGCCGGTTTTGGAGGATGTGGAGTTAATCGAGCCTCTTTTGCCACCACCCGATGCTTTGTTGCTACTTGACCAAGTGGAGGTGGAAGAGGTAGTGGGGGGATGTGTTGGATCCTACTCTCCTCGTGCCCGACTACGGACTACTTCTAAAGTCGAAGAGAGATGAGATTACGGGTCCCGG
>BMAC01000899.1:132162-177678 GCA_014905375.1 Phtheirospermum japonicum | reverse complement strand
ATTTCTTCACCGATCGAAGCATACGGGTCATCATATGTCGAGGGGACCCGATCGCTTGGGGGAGTGGTGTACGGATTTGGATACTCGGGAGTTTGGATGTAAGGGTTTGGATATTTGGGAGTTTGGATATAAGGGTCGTCGTATGGCAAACTAGCTCGGTAGTTTGCCATCCTCGGCCGGATCAATCGAGCGGCGGAGGCATCCTTTGATCGTCGAGAGTGTGGGCGGACGGCATCGGGCTTCTCGAATGAGTACCTTGCAAACACAACACTCAACAAAGGATTACGAGCATAGAAAGTAAAACAAAAATCTAAATTAACTAACAACTAAGATAACAAGAGAAATAATTAAAAACACCATTAGCCTTAATCTATCCCCGGCAACGGTGCCAAAATTTGATCGAGGAATTCTTAGCACTCTAAGAAACCGTCTCCGCAATAGTACGGAGTCGATTGTAGAGCGGTAGGTTTTCCCGAGTCGTGTCTCTCGAGGATAGATATTATCGGCGGTCGGTGTTTTTAATTAATCTCTTGTTATTAAGTCATTGTTTTGGGTTTGAGTTTTGAATTGAATTTAAAAGGAGACTTTAATGAAAATAATGAAAATGGAGCGTTTAGGGTGTTCGGTTCGTCTCCACGATTAATCGGTTTCGCCGAGCACTTAACCCACGATTCGGGGTTGTCAATCTTAATTGTCGATCAAGTATTGAGGTCGTCAATTCAAATTCTCGACAAACTCCGATTAATGGTTCTAAACGAACCTAAACCTTAAACCCGTGATTACTAAACTAATTGCATCAAGAAAAGCTTACAATTAAATGAGAATTCATGGAGGGAAAATCAAAGCTTTTGAAATTGAGAGTGGACAAAAGCATTAAATTGGAGGAAAGTCAAATTTGCTCAAAGAAGAAAGCTTCATACATCTTTTAAGGACTAAGAGCATGCTTGGCTAAAAAGAGTAAAAAGCTTGAAAAGAAAGCATCCATGGTGTTTTGCAAAGAACAACAACACTAACTAAATCTAAAAACTAACTCAACTTCAATAACAACAATCAACAATAACAACTCAAGAAAGTTAAGGGAAAGAAAATACTAATTGCATTAAACTCAAGATCCACAAATGAGAAAGCTTCAACAACACAAATGGTGGAGGTGTCACCCACTCCAACACTTGCTTAATGACAACTAACTAAAAACTAACTAACTAAGCTAAACTAGCTAAAACTACACCAAGCTAGGGATTTAGGAACTAGGGTTTACAAAAGTAAAGTAAAGGCTTGGGGGAAATGGAGAAAGCCCCAAATTCCACCAAGGAAGGGTTGTTGGATAAGGTTGGAGAGTTGGTCTTATTTATACAAAAATGCAGGGGCAAAAATGTCAAAAAGGGCCAAAATCCCGAGCTGTTCTGTGTCTCAGTCGATCGACTGCTTCGCCAAAAATTTCCGAACACACTGGACTCCAGTCGATTTCAACCCCTCAGTCGACCGACCAGTCGATCGACTACAACTCAGTTGATTAACTGGAGTAGAGTCGATCGACTGACAGGCAGCTCTGGCTCGTTTTCTCATTTCCACTCCTGTCGTCCGCTGGTTATCGCTCCTCATTCGCATTGTGTTCCCCTGCTTTGCCCATTCCAGTCCGATTCGAGTGGGATGCTCCGAGCGTGCACGGGACCGCTTTGTCATCCTACGGCCAAGAATACGAAAAAGGGTAAAAATGTACAAAAAACTACTAAAAACCGCACAAAAGTTATAAAAACCTAAAACTAACAAAATAGGCCAAAACGACTCCTAAAACCCATAAATGCAAGCAAAACACACGCGAATGCGACACAAAAAGGTAACAAAAAAGTCTACAAAAAAGTACAAATCAACCTTTATGTCGGCGTAACCTTTCAAAATAAATCGGATCTGCAAATTGTAGTTGGGTTGTATAATGCAACACATAAATATGCTTATCGAGTGAAGGCATCTTGTAAGCAACGGTACTATGTCATATGCAAGTATCGAGGTTGCGGGTTCTTGTTACGCGCTTTCTCAAAATCAGGAGGCATTTGGAAGGTGACAAAATTTAAACCTGAGCACACTTGTCAGTTTGATACGACTATTAGTGCACCAAGAAAATTGCCTTCTAGAATTATTGGTGCGCTCTATGCACCCAAATTAGTCAGGGAAGGTCGTTTGCTCCGGGCTAGAGAAATTTAACATGATATATCTATTGAGCACGGGATATCTATCTTGTATAATAAGGCATTAAAAGCTCATCATTTGGCCCATGAAATGATATATGGCGATCACCAACAGTCTTGGGAAATGCTGCCTTCTTATCTCTACACGCTTCGACGAGAGAATCCTGGCTCGGTGACCAGTTTGGAGACTCATGACGATGGTACATTTAAATACACTTTTGTAGCCTTAGCTGCATCTATCTTCGCATTCAAATAATGTTGTAGACCTATTATTGTAGTTGATGGCACGCATTTGAAAGGGAAATATAAGGGTATAATGTTTGTTGCTGCAACTAAAGATGGAAACGAGCAGATAGTTCCTCTGGTCGTCGGTATCGGTGACATAGAGAACGATGCGTCATGGTGTTGGTTTATGAAGCAATTGCACGATAGTTTTGGGTGTCCGAAGGACTTGGTGATCGTCTCAGACTCTCATAAAAGTAAAGAAAATACAATCAGAGATGTGTATCCTCCGACAGTGCATCATGGTTTGTGTGCTTTCCACCTCCAGATGAACATGCGTCGTTACCGAGCTGAAGTTGTTCTTTTATTCAAGAAAGCAGCACACACATATAGAGAGTCGATGTACGATGCTTCTATGACAAGCATAAAAGAGAGAGACCCACTAGCTTGGTGGAAGCTTGTTCGTGCAAATCCCCAAAAATGGGCACGTGTTAAGTGTCCAGCGCGTCGTTACGGGTTCATGACGTCGAATAGTGCTGAGTCGTTGAATTCCAGATTACTTTGGGCAAGAAAACTGCCGGTGTGTTCTCTGCTTAAAGTTGTACATAATATTATGCAGGTTTGGTTTTACGAAAGACGAGCTGCAGCTGAGAAGATTGAACACGAACTATCACCCGTGGTTACAGCAAAGTTATTGGAACTAAGGGAATTTGGAGAGCTTATGCGGGTGTCTGTGATTAGTAAAACTCAATTTAATGTGAACGACGTGGCTCACTCATACATCGTTGATTTACGACAGTGAACTTGCACGTGTTCTGTATTCCAACACGACTTGATCCCGTGTGTGCATGCCTTGAAAGCCATTCTGTAATATTTCTCTCCACTTAATATTTTCCCTTTTCTTTTACTTCTCGAACTTCTTTAAACACGATCTTCTTTATATATATATATATATATATATATATATATATATATATATTATTTTTTTTGCAGTGAGGCGAACCAATCTGTTTTTGGGTATGTTCACGAGTATTACAAATCAAGCACTTTACGTAAGTTATATTCTTCGACTGTGATGCCAGTGCCACACCCATGTGATTGGTTTGTCCCGACCATAGTCCGACAACATATTGTTCTTCCACCGGAAAATCCAAGGCAGGCTGGACGCCCTAGAGTGAGGAGATATTCATCTGCTTGTGAGCGTACAAGACGCCGCCGCACACAAACATGTTCTAGGTGCAGAGGGACTGGTCACAATCGTGCTACTTGCACTTACAAGAATCCAACAGAATTACCACCACCGGGCAGCACATGTCACCGTGAACGTCGTCCCATTAGGTGTGGTAACTGTGGCGAAAATGGACATCGGCATAATAGATGTCAAGTTCAAGTACTCAATCATAACAGTGACAATTAGTTTAATTTGTTGTAACAGATTACTATGTACTTTATTGACTGAAATAATATTCATTGTAATGTTATTATTATTATATTATTTGTGCATGGGAAATCCAAATKCAAGACCGTAGTAARTTTCTTTTGTTGTATTTCTAACTTATTTTTTAAATMTTAATATTACATATGATGAGRGAATATAATAGAGGRAATATAATAACCATAAGTTCYAGGAGAATACATATAATTGATATGAAATCATCCTAATGACCCTACGAAAGAGGGGAAGATGAAAGAGGAAATCCCTACTGAAGAGGGATATAAAATAAAATAATAATAAAACACCCGAGCAACAAACGCACGACCTACGATAGAAGACACTAACATTCTTCAAACTGATAATAATAACAATAAAAGGATACTACTTGTTGCATTTGTTCCTTATCTATGAAGTCTCTTCGCCGCCCGAGTAATTGAACATTGGTCGTTGAGGCATACGTGATTTTGGAATCAAGCTTTGTCGTTGCTTAAATATTGTGCACATCCCCTTCAGATATAGTGGCTCTTGTTCAATTCTGTAAACTGATGATAATTCAGGATCAACCCATTTGCAAATAAATTGCTTGTTAACTAAGAATATAAAAACAAAATGTTGATAACACAAAGTTGAATACATACACGTGCAAAATCCATCCAATGTTATTCGGTTGCATGCACAACTTTTGATGCAGGATCCCAAGTGACACCCGGGGTTCGAATTATTTGCTCGAAGAAGGTATAACAATGTTTTAGGTGTTTGACACGTTAACTAACCTCATTGTAAGTTAGCTTAACTGAGAATTGTGAAATGACCACAGATCTTGTGGCCAATATGGCATAAGTGTTGTTTTCGTCATCAATGAACCAGTTATTAGTGTTGTACTGGTTCACGAGACATTCAATAAGCAAAGTGTCCATTGGAAGAGTCCACTTGGTCTTATTTTCATTGTAGAGTATGGTTTGAAGACCCAAACTCATATTCGTGGGAATTGGACGGAGTGATGACTCTTGTAATGTGTTGCAATACATATTTATAGCGAGAATAAACTATCTCAATTTCTAATGTACATGTCAATGCCACTGTTGTACATGGCAATGCCACTGTTGTGGTCAATATCACTGTTGTGGTCATAGTTAATGTACATGTCAATGCTACTGTTGTACATGTCATTGCCACTGTTATGGTCAATATCACTGTTGTGGTCATAGTTAATGTACAGGTTCAATGCTGTTGTACATGTCATTGCCACTGTTGTGGTCAGTCTCACTGTTGTGGTCATGGTCATAGTTAATGTACTTGGTCAGTGTTATCGTACATGGCCATTGTTGCAACTTAACATAAAAAAAGTTAATGTGTGGTAAAGTCCAAATTTAATTTTCTTTAATTTATTTTCAGGGGATATCACCTTAAATGTTTTGGCCGAGGGGTGTGGTTATTTGGGTCGACGAATGTAATTAGTTAGGGTCGATTGGCTTGGCTTGGGGCGTGTAGTTAATTTTCTGTTTTAATTTATTTTCAGGGGATATCACTTTAAATGTTTTGGCCGAGGGGTGTGGGTATTTGGGTCGACGAATGTAATTGGTTAGGGTCGATTGGCTTGGCTTGGGGCGTGTAGTTAATTTTCTGTTTTAATTTATTTTCAGGGAATATCACTTTAAATGTTTGGGCCGAGGGGTGTGGGTATTTGGGTCGACGAATGTAATTAGTTAGGGTCAATTGGCTTGGCTTGGGGCGTGTAGTTAATTTTCTGTTTTAATTTATTTTCAGGGGATATCACTTTAAATGTTTTGGCCGAGGGGTGTGGGTATTTGGGTCGATGAATGTAATTGGTTAGGGTCGATTGGCTTGGCTTGGGGCGTGTAGTTAATTTTCTGTTTTAATTCATTTTCAGGGGATATCACTTTAAATGTTTGGGCCGAGGGGTGTGGGTATTTGGGTCAACGAATGTAATTAGTTAGGGTCGATTGGATTGGCTTGGGGCGTGTAGTTAATTTTCTGTTTTAATTTATTTTCAGGGGATATCACCTTAAATGTTTGGGCCGAGGGGGTGCAAATTTTGGGCGAGGTATGTAATTAGTTACGGGCGAGTGTCGTTGTTTGAGTCGATTAGTTAGTTTTATAATTTTAATATTTATTTTCCTAGTATGACACATTCAAAATTTATTGAACAAAATACAAACAGTCATTCCATAAATTTTACCACGTTGCTAACATAACAATAAATAAGATAAACATAAAGACAGTTAACAGATGAAATAGAAACTAGAAAGAGGACCCCATTATGGTCACACGTGACCCGCACACCTGGCCTCTCATTCCTCTTCGCCATCGTCATCGTCTTTTTCCTTATCATCTGTTTCATAGACATCCACGCACGAGAAATCTATCGGCGCCGCAGTTTCTGTTACCCATAGCTGGTAGGCCAGTTTATAGTAATCCAATCCAAAAGTCCGGAATTAGCGTTGCTCCTTTGTCTCCTGCAGACATACGTATTGATACTTACAAAAATAAACTTGACGAAAGCGTTGGCTGGGTACTCAAACCAGTAATAAATTACTACTACTACTACTACTACTACTACTACTACTACTACTACTACTACTACTACTACTACTACTACTACTACTACTACTACTACTACTAATAATAATAATAATAATAATAATAATAATAATAATATTAAGAATAAGAACAACAATCACCTTTGTAACGTTAGCCCAATAGAAACCATTGACCTTCACCTTGTTGGTTTGAACATTATACTCGACGCCAGGTGAATTCTTCCATTCGACAAACGCATCAAACCGATCCTTGTAGAGTTGGACTTGTCGTTTCACCTTTAGAAATGTAAAATCTCTTTTGAACTGTTTGTTTAATTTTGTTGCTATGGAAAATAGGGACAAATTCCAAGTATCCGCATCAGACACATCATATATATCAGCCACATGTTTCAGTTGTAGAATGAGAGAAGCCTCTTCTTCCTTGCTCCAACCGTTTGGCTGGTACATGTTCTTCAGGACAGAGTTACGTGTTGTAGGCATCCTACTCGGAAGGCAATCCGGATCTGAACCAAGAAAGAATTCAAATAGTGCAATAGTACTAACAGTGTGTAGACTCACCTTAAACTGCCCTGCTGCCCTACTTTCAGAGGTGAGTGTCCGGTTTCTGGGAGAAATTTGGTGCGTGGAGTTCCTCTGTTCTTTTGTGTTTTTGTTTTTTTTCCTTGTTGTTTGGTTTAGGAGCGGCGCTCTTCGACTTAAAATGGGGTGAAAGACAGGGTTTCCAAACAAGGGGTAAATAGGGCATTCTGTAATTTTGAGATATAAATAGGGTTTGAACGTTATTCTGGGAGGATTTAGAAATGATTTGGGGTGACTGTGTTTTGGAGTGAGGAGTTTCCAAACAAATTATGGCCGATATGCTTTGTTTGGGTCGAACAGTATATATTATATTATATATACATATATCTTTGTTGAAGAAATTAAAGGGCCGAGCGTTCAGTATAAATAATTTTCGGACGAGTTGTTTTATTAGGGACGAGTAGCATATTTTTTACTATTTCTTGGGCTGATATAAATGATTTTGGTCGAGAAGGCTAAGTCTTAGGGTGTTCATTTATGGCGATTCATCTTCTTTGGGTCGATCAGTATAAAAATAGGGTCGAACAAAAAATCCTAAACAAAATAAAGACAAATCTTCCACCACCATCGCTGATTCTTACATGACATTGTCAACAACATAAAACCAAGCACAAAAAACATTAACGCAGCTGCAATTCATCCATAACATTCAACACAAAATGAAGACAACAATAAAAAACAAAAAAACAAACAAACAAAAAACACGAGGCTCGCTACTCTTCGCCATCCTCAGCGTCTGTTTCCTCTCTCAATCTCTTAATGGTCACAAGCAGTGTACCAAAATCACTTGAATTACATGTAAAGATCAATCTCGTTCCTACAGTCAGGTTATTTTCTTCCTTGAATACTCTACAATCCTCCGTCATCAGACCGAGCCTTCCATCACTTTTCCGTTTAACTACATTAACCACCCACTCCTTTCCATGATTGTTCTGCAACTTTATGGCCCTTCGGGAAAACAATCCCGTCCCCTTGGCAAAACCAATCGAAAAATTGAAGCAGTACTTGTGGTGTTCAGTGACGACTGTAGTAAAGCTTTGGATATCCGCCCCATCAACAAAAAAATTCTCACCTTCACTGGTAGGGCGCCATAGATCCTTGCATTGACCGGAAGGACCCGGTGGAAGTGAGGAGAGCGTTTTCTTCACACCATCTTTGCCGTAAATCGTTACTTGTAATGTTGACTCCCTGACTAGCGTAAAGACCGCAAAGTCTAGTATACTAATTGGGTTGTACTTCATAAAATCTGTCCACCAATTTACGAACCAATAGCAATCATCGAGTTTTTCAATCTTGACCTTCCAACATTTTTCAGGCTCATGTGAAGTAATGAGAAATGCTTCATCAGGCAAAAATTCACAATATCTATTGAAAACGCATCCGGTATCTTGAGCTTCGAGGAAAGCTAAAGTAGAAATTTGAAGAATGATGCATCTCCCAAACTCATTTTAGGGAATCTTTCTTATTTTTTCTATCCTATAGCAAATACACAAGACTATATAGGCAACAACAACACAAATAAATAAATTAATAAAAGTAATACTCGTTGGCGGAGAACGGAGCAACAAACATAAACCATAGTGAACAGAGAGAGAGAGAGTCCGACCTCAGCGAGTTATGTGTGATGAGAAGCGAGAAGTGATGAAATCCTTTCGTGAGCAGCGGCGGTCCGGCGTCGATGGGCGACTCTTCGGAGAAGAAACTAAGAGAAATTGAGTGAGTTGTAAAACGATGGATTTGATGTCCAGGGTTGTTTTTTAGCTTGTGTATTATTCGTGTAGTTTGGTTTACGGTGACGCTTCCTGACTATAAAAGGGGTAGAGGATAGGGTTTCCAAACAAGGGGTAAATCGGTCATTTTTTTATACTGGGATAGAAATTAGGTTTTAACATTTTCGAAAGGATTTCGAAATGGTTTGGGCCGAGAGGGTTTAGTATTTGGGCCGAGATTGTTTAGTAATCAGGCCCGAGGGGTTCACGTATTTATGCGAGCAGTTTAGTGATTTGGGGCGAGTGGTTCATTTTTAATAGACTACGGAACTATTCAGGAGCGAGAAGACTACTATTTGGGTCGAGCGGTTCAATGTTTTTTTACAATTATCCATTTTGTAGTGGTTTTTGACTTCTTTTTAAATCTTCTTTTAATTGTATCGCATTTAAAAAAATTATATTGCATCCCTATTAAAATTTTTAATTTAGTGGGAAAATATAACAAATACTTTGAAAATTTAAATTTATTAAAAAAATCTGCAATTGAACCACTTTATTGTATTTGAAGTTAAGCGAAATGCTTGGAGAACGATGGGTAGGCCAATAATACAAAGTCATAGGGGTAAAATTGTCAAAGCCTCTAGTAGTCAAATAATTGACCATACTAGCATAACATAACATGATCGATATTACATTTGAGTCTTAGGAGAAATAACATAAAATAGTACATCGGAATAGCATGGCATAACATAACATAATATTCGGCAAGATACACGGGAAATGAGAAATGACAACACATACGTAGACAAATGACTAACATAGCGTAACATAATATTCCTCAAATTCTTCATCAAGAGCTTTAATTTAATTTTCCCCCCAGAGCATTTCCATTTCCGCTCGTAGTGTCTCCTTCTCGAACGCGTTACATGGGCTTATGATTGGACAGACCTGAAAACTTTTAGTTAGATATGTGAAATATTTAAGTACATGTATCCTAAACTGTAGTTATATCGAAACTTACAGGTACAAACTTCTTTTTGACGTTGTGATCTACGTTAACGTAATTGTAGTTGCTACTCTCTCCATCTTCACCAAACCTAACAGTTCCTGGAGTATGGATCAGTTCATTGTAACGAATGTATCGTTTTTCGAGCTCAGAGATCCTTTGCTCGACATCTTCTGCACAGACTGTAACCCCACAAATACGAAGGATCCTTTCTTGTGCCTGATCGAAAAAGACCCGTGGTGGTGGAAGCCTCCCACTGGGTTTCCACACACCTGTGCGTTTCTTAGCAATCAGAAACTGAAGCAGAGTGTCATCCATCTCCTGTGTCCATTCACCATCTACTACATCGTAGTAACCGCGACCAATTACAAGAACAGGAGGCATCTCATGCGCATCTTCATCTCCAAAGTGGTCAGCCATTGTGTTTTTTTTTTATATGGAAAAGAGATGAGTAGGGGAAAGAAACTTTATAATGACCTATCGAGTGTTCCAATAAATATTTATAAGAGGAAATATTATCGATACACAGTTGTCATACTGTTCATCCGAAAAGACTACTAATTGGTGCGCTTTCCCAAAGCACGAGAATTCAGGGCTGTGCAAACCTTTCAACCGAGGAGACTACACATCCGTACACTAGTCTTCACGAGGCGCCAAGGGATACACAGCTATCATACTGTTCATCCGAAAAGACTACTAATTGGTGCGCTTTCCCAAAGCACGAGAATTTAAGGCTGTGCAGACCCTTCAACCGAGGAGACTACACATCCGTACACTAGTCTTCACGAGACTCCAAGGGATACACAACTGTCATACTGTTCATCCGAAAAGACTACTAATTGATGCGCATTCCCAAAGCACGAGAATTCAGGGCTGTGCAGACCCTTCAACCGAGGAGACTACACATCCGTACACTAGTCTTCACGAGACTCCAAGGGATACACAAGTGTCATACTATTCATCCGAAAAGACTACTAATTGGTGCGCTTTCCCAAAGCACGAGAATTCAGGGCTGTGCAGACCCTTCAACCGAGGAGACTACACATCCGTACACTAGTCTTCATGAGACTCCAAGGTAGGGATGGCAATCCCGCCCGCCCCGTGCCATTTGGGGTGGCCCGCCCCATGACCCGTGGTGGGTCGGGTCGGGTTCGGGTACCTTCTCCGCCCCGGCCCGACCCGTTGTACATTTTTTTTATTTTTAAATATTTTTTTATATGAATTATTAAATTTTTTTAAATTTTGTATTGTTTTTAATTAATTTTTCATCTTATATTTAATTTTATAATAATATATGTGTTATTATATATTAAATTTAACAAATGCAATTACATAATTTGATCACATTCGTAACGGTGGATTTACAATGAGATTGTGGTATTGACAAATGCAATTTAAATAGTTTTTATTGAATACCAGATCCATTAAACCGAACAAGTGCAATTACATAATTTGATCACATTCGTAATGGTGGATTTCCCAAAGCATTAAATAATTTGACCACATTCGTAACGATGGATTTCCAATGAGATTGTGGTATTGACAAATACAATTTAAATAATTTTTACTGAATACCAGATCCATTAAACCGAACAAATGTTCTCCATTTGTTAGATATGCAGCAGTGAACTCAGCATCGCCTGCCACGTCATTCCAAAAACGTACAAGCCACTCAGGCGCTTGCACCTTGTTGGTCTCGTGATCCCAAGTACAATGCTCATTTCCCAGCATCATATGAAAATGCCTGTATCGTTTTTCCAGAAGTTCAACTCGAGCGGTTACGTCATCCATTGTCAAGTCTTTTCTGAACGTAACATTGATTTTGTCCAACAAGATCCACGTGATATTGTTGCGTAATCCTCTTCTGGGATCATAGACACCATTGAGCTTACTCTCACGGAGGTCGTCAACTAGCTTAGTATCCATATGGATGGTCCACTCTATTAAATTTCTATCGTAGAAAAAGAAATCTTCCTCGAAATCAAAATTCGGTACATTGTTAGGCTGATTGGAACTCATTTCTTTTCCCTTTTTGTTATAGGGAAACCTAGATGGTGGAGAAAACCAAAGAAGTAAGTGTATGAGGGTTTAGAAAATCTAAGCCAAAATTCGAAATTTATAGGTGAGTTATAACTGCACAATACATTTGTATTAAAAAAAGTTAGTCATATTTGTCAGTGTTTTGTATTGGTCATAAGACAACACAAACACGGGAGAGCATTGAAATACGTGACATTGCAGTCACATCTATGAATTGAGAAACTGTGAAAATGCAACACACACATCAATGAAATGCAGCCTTGCCAACACACACATCGATTAGTAACTTATTTAATCGATCAGCTCATTTTTTCCTGTTTATCATATTTTATGGGATTTTCATACAATGACAATAAATATATTCGGGTCGAGTGGTTTAAGAATTAGGGTCGACTTATTGCACTTCTTAGGGCCGATATGTGTTGTTTGGGGCGATGCCATTTGTAATTACGGTCGATTTCTGAAACTAGTTCGGGTCGGGAGGTCTTCTTTGGGGCGATAAGTTCATTTTTTTTTATATAGGACAATATAAATATTTGGAGCGATTCTTTATGTAATTAAGATCGATTTCTAAAAAAAGCTAGGGTCGGGATGTGTTGTTTGGGGCGATCAGCTCATATTTTTCTATTTATCATATTTTATGGGATTTTCATACGATGACTATAAAAATATTCGAGTCGAGTGGTTTAATAATTAGGGTCGACTTATTGCAATTGTTAGGGCCGATATGTGTTATTTGGGGCGATGATTTTTGTAATTACGATCGATTTCTGAAACTAGTTAGGGTCGGGATGTGTTGTTTGGGGCGATCAGCTTATTTTTTTTCTATATATGAAAATATAAATATTCGGGGCGATTGTTTTTGTAATTAGTTAGGGTCGATTTCAGAAACTAGTCTTTTTTGGGGCGATCAGATCATTTTTGTCGATTAAAATTACAAAAGAGGACGTCACCTACAAAAATTACAAGTACAATTACAGAACGGCCTCAGAGGATTCAAGTGGTGCAGGCTTTGTCTCTGAAAATACGCTATACGCCATGGCCAATCGGTAATCACTGAGAGCTTCTGCCGTAGGTGCTAGCGACAATTTTCCGGTTTCTCATCTCTTCTCGAGAAACAAGGACATGCATGCGAACACTCCACAGCTACTTCCATCTTCCTGCTGGAACTGCTCACTGTTAGGGACCCTCAAAAGTTTTAAATGGTCAAAACGGGCTTCCATTTTCAATTTACGAAAATATCCAAATGTTGAAAACAGACGTGGCAAGAGGCGTTTCAGTGGCATTAATTGTGATCTTCTAATCTCAAATATATGATCTGCATCGTCACCTCTATAAGAGAGGGAATCGTACAACCAAATCTCCCATTTATCCAGTCTTACGCGGCACATAACCCAATGAGAAGAGACACCTTCCCCAACGCGACAAACCATAAAGACCTAGAAAAAAACACAAATTCCACCAGATATACAAAAGAGGAAATCAAGAAAAAGAAAATACAAGTCTAATGAAATATAAAAGGTATTCATTTCCAAATTTCTTACATCATCCACGTAATGCCATGAGACTCCCCAACGTGGTGTGAGGCCAGTGAGGTAACGCAAAAACTCTGTACTGGAAATCCAATCGTTGTAAAGGGCCAGACCACGGTACATACTAGGGTCAGTACATTTAGGATCGTTTGGATGAAGTTTGGCCCAAGTATTTTGAAGATAGATCTGCAAAGTAATACATATATTATTATCAATTAAATAAATAATATCAAACTCATGTAGTCGCAATAGATTAATGGTATTCATCCTTATTTGAGAGTAAAGACTCACAAAAAAATTTGAGTCCAGTATACATACGCGGCTGTCGTCGATGCCAGGTGCCAGCGGCACACCGTTCCATATCTGGTTCGCAAGCACCCACAAATAACGTTATATGTGCTATTTCCATATAAAATCATAATCATAATCAGAGTTAAGAGTTTCTAACAATTGATAGCATGCCGGGATGATACTATTTATTTAAAGAAATTAAATTACCAGACTAGTCAAGAAAGCGGACGGCGACTCAAGTTGTTTGAACCACTCATAGCCGACAAACATATTACACATAGTACCAACGTCCCGCCTATTTGACCATATACAAACATTTCATAAGTATGTGATAAGACAGAAAGTTTTAACTGTAACTATATACCAGAAATATAAAATAAATATAAAAAATATATTTAGAGGAAGTCGTACCTAGCGTGCAGGTCTTTCATAAAATCACTGTAAGCCACCATTAAGTCTTTCTGTTTTTTTAACAGTGCTAGATCAACATAGGGTGATTTAGCAGCAGGGCCAGGATGACGAATACGTGGCGGCTTAACTGGACTCGGCAAGCTTGCGGGAACATTTGWAGGTGCCGGCGACATAAYARTCAAATCAGGAGACTGCTCCCCACCGGCATCGGAATCTACATGCACAACGCTATGTGTGGGAGTACGAACCTATGATACAATCAATGTATTTATTTACTAAAAGAATATATAATAATTAATACAATGTAGTAATATGAACCTGCGATTTCATTAGTGTCATCACGAATAATATAATAATGTAACAAAAATTAGAAAAATTCAGTTTTCTACACATTTAAGTTCACTCACATCCTCGGTGAATCCTATTACATCATCGGCAACTGGTTGTAATGTAGTCGCATCAGTCTCCCCAGGAATTCCTTTTCCGCTCATCTCCACATCAGGCTTCCCTGGTAGAGGCGTCTCGAACAACTTTCTAGGCTCAAATTCATCGGACGATGACACAATGGACGGTGGAGGAGAAGGTATCTATGATATTAGAAAGTGTTAATCATTAACTAAATGAAGTAATATAAAATATCAAAAGTAATTCCCTCACATCTCTGGAAGGTCTCGGTACATCCTCGGGGCGTGGTCGTGATGAAGCCTCACCAATCATCTCCACAGCCCATGCAGCAGCCAACTCGATCATCGCTACCGCTTTTATCACTGCCGACTAAATCCGGCTGATAACGTTTGCGGTTGCTACAGATGATGCCGACTCGATTAGACTGGTAGCCTCAATCGCAGCCACAGATGTCGTAGACTCAAATCGGCTTATAGCTACAGATGCTACCGACTCGATTCTACTCACAGCCTCTGTCGCTGCTATGGATGTCGTAGACTCGAATCGGCTAATTGCCTCAATCACCACGGTCTTCAGAGATGAGGATAGAAAAGGATAGATATTAACTCAAAATAAAATATAATTTCGTGTTGAAGCCTTAAAATATAAATAGAGGTAACATTTGAAATCCAATAAAATCTAACAACAGATACCGATAGAGGTGGGCTCATCCTCGGTGTAGAGGGGTTGCTCGTCCGCATTGTTGGTGGAGGGGGGCTCGTCGACGGTTGCGGGGTGCTCATCGACGGAGTTTCACGGGGATTATCGATCGATGGAGAAGGAGGATTCCAATCAGGCTCCTCAATAAGATCGGGACGCTTCAATACGCGTTGGTCCAATCTAACCGCTGCTTTTAACTTCGGTTCTTTAGCCTTTTCCTCAACACCACCATGGGAATATTGGATTCCATCCAATATGTCCATGTCTATATCAACCATGTATAGTTGTCTCCTCTCCTCCTAAGATAACTTGATCTGCACACACTGTTAGATGACGATATCAATCCATTGAATATTTTAAACTTTCAATTTTAAACCAATTTTGCTATTATAATTAACAATATCGAAGAGAACTTACATCATCTCTGCTCAGAAAATCCAAGTTGACATGAGTAGTCTTTGAAMAACGCCACCRAACGCCTCTGGGAATTKTCATCACAGTCCCTGATGGCTTCCCAAGACGACTACCTAAAGCGGGAATGCTCTCATATGCCCACCACTGACATTTTAAATAATAATCCAGAAATACGAATACAAAAAAACAATGAGATAAAAAACACAACTACGAAAATAACAACAACACAAAAAAATTAGGAAAATCTCACACTTATTACCTGAAGTGCCATCAGAAATCCATAGATTTTATACTCTCCTGAGAGATGAGTCTCCATAGACTCCAAATAGTGGCACAAGCGCTGAAAGACGAACTTGCCCCACGGAAACGTGTCCCACAACTCCGAATCCTCAACCAACACTCAAATCCAAAAATCTATGCGTGCCCGGTAGTCAACCTCATAGATCAACAACATCAGTACTAAGATTTTCGCCACTTTCACTGCGTCGTCAGGTGTGACATCGAAACATCCCTCCTCAAATTTATTTTGCAGTTGTCTTGCACGGACAATTTCACCATCAAACAGTCATTTGTATAAACTGTCAGGGGAGATTTGTAAATCTGTAGCCTATGGGTCGAAAGGGGATGTCCCGAACCGAAGCCCTGAAACCATTGAAAATTCTGTTTTCGAAAACTGAATATTAGTATGGTTTACACGGTACCATCTCACATATTTGTTCCTCTCCTGTGGATTTTTCATCAACACCTCTCTGCGGAACAAACCAACCAATACAGGTCCACAGATACTACTCTCCCCCGGAAACCTCAGAAAATGTCCGAAACAGGACTCTTGAAATGCCTCTAACCGATCAATCTGCCGCAATCTTTAGGATATCATCTTCATCATTGACATCTGCCCAAAACATTTGATTTTTTGTAACCAAAATCGTTCCTCCTTCCATCTCCACTCCCAATTATCCTGAAAAAAATATATAAAATATAACAATAAACACACAGTTCATATGAATTAAATACTACTCGACCCAAATAAAACTGCTCGACCCAAAAAAAATTAACTACTCGACCCTAAATGAACATCTCGCCTCAAACTAAATGTTTGCACTGATCGCTCATAACAACCCTTCTCGACCCAAACATTATTAAACAATTGACCCAAAGATTTTTTTCATGAAATAAAAGAGTTTTATAGCTTTCGACACTAATTAAACATATCGAGCCGAACATCGGTTGAGTCGACCCAAATATTTAAACGATTCGCCCAAGACATACATACACGTGTTCGGGTCGACCCAAATAAACCTAATCGCCTCAAATGTGAAACTATTCGACTCAAAAAACTATGACTTCTTGTCCCAAACATATTTCGGTCGACCTAAACTCAGCTACCCACCCCAAATTATTGAACAACTCGATCCAAATTTGTGCACAACTCGACCCTAATTTCCAGTGAAGAATCTGACCTTTCAACCAGCCCAGAAAAAACAAAAAAAAACAAAACAAAACTCTGAATTCAGGTGGCTAATTGGTGGTACCTCGGGGCCGAAATGGCATTTTCTTTGCGGCGGACCGGCGTCGTTCTTTTTTGTCCTTTTCGTGTTACTAGCCTCCCCACTCATCTTCGTCTTCCATTTCACAGTTAGGGTTTCCTCAGACCCAGACATTTTTGTGTTTTGTTTTGAAGTCGCCGGCTTTTGTTTGATATCGCCGGAGAAGAAGAAGTGAAAAGATAAGATTAAGATTTAAGATTAAGATAAGATTACTATGTTTACATTTTTTTGGGACGATTGTGTGGGTCGACCATGGAAGGGAAGGATATTTTAGACCTTTCAAATTCAAAGTGGGTATAAAACATCTTTTTCTACCTTGTGGGTGGAAAAGAGTTCGGACTTACAAAACTGGGTAATTTTGTATATTTCCACTTTTTTTTTTTGCCCATTAGCAACTCAAGTTTTGCAAAATATATGTTTCACCAGCTACAGTGATAAGTATCAGTAATAAAACTAACACAACCAATAATAAGAATTTCACAAGCAGTAACCATTTGCATTATAGCCATTATATTTTGCAGCAATTGTATTTTTCACAGATTATCACAAATAATACTAATATTATCGCATATAGTAATAAGATTATCACATCTAGAAATCCTTATTACTAGGCATGTAACTTGTTTTCAATGACCACCAATCCAAAGTAAGTTATTTTTATTTATTTTTTGCAACTCACCCATATTTTAATGGTTTTCAACTCAATTATTTATAAAATAATAATATACACTACAAGAAATTTGATGTTCGATGACGACACACTTCATCATTAAAAGTCTATTTTCTCGTCACTGAAGATAAACGGTGATGAAAATTGAGCGTCACAGCGATTGTCATAGTATTGCTGTCACCATAGGTGAAAGTGGCAGTTTTCTCAAGCGCGTCACTAAATGTTCGGTTTTGATGACGCTGATGTAAATTGTCATCATAGATGATACTATATGGTGACGCTTAATTCGTCACGTAAGCGATTGAAAAATTGTCATCAAAAGATCGATTTTGTCACCGTATGTTAACATTTTCAATGACGAACACTTAATTTGTCATCAAAACATTTGACTTTCCATGACAAACATAATTATAGTGACAATATTCATTGAATTATAATGACGGTCTAATTTTCGTAATTTGTATGAAATATTTTCCAAATATAATACAATTCGTCATGAAAGATTTATTTTATAGTGACGAAACATTGGTCGTCACTGAATAACTATATTTAAAATGACAAAATAATGCGTCACTATTCACTATGAAAGGTGATGACATATTTTGTCATGAAAAAAAAACAATATGTGACGAATATTATAATCATCACGAAATATAAACACACACACACACACACACACACACACAAACGATGAGGATGACATGGTGACAAAATCTATTATCATTAGATAAGTTTACATGGTTAGCCGTCATTCGTCACAAATAACTTAATTAAAATGACGAGTTTCAATCATTATGTGCAATACAAGTTGTTATTAAAAGCTAAATTTATATTGAAACACTGCTATTTTAAAAATATATTAATAATCTTTTTTTATTACAACTATTTATTACAGTAGTGTGCTATTATTATACACTTCTAGTGCTTCTTTTACATGCTTCACTCCTAATTTTGCAGCCCGAATCTTCTTCTTGGGCCTTGAACCAGCTCAAAGAACTGCAGCAGCAATCCGTACACAGCTCCGACCCGAACTTGTTTCAGCAACAAGTCTGCTCAGCCTGAATCCACCAGCCCCAGCCACTGTCGCTCGCTGCTCCGATGAATACATGTCTTATAGTACCTACAATAAAATCGAACACTGAATCAAGATGAGGTACAAGGAAAAATTACATAAAGTAATTTCAATGAAAAGCTAATGATAAATCATGAACAAGAAAGAGATGTAGATTAATCCTTATAAATCCTACTGTGCTGCTGCCACAACAACCAGACTCTATGAACTTCAAATCCCCAAACCTGTCGCTACCCTTGGCCAGCTATTCCAGACAACCAGAAAACCAATTAAAAAATAGATAACACCAAAGTATATCTTAAGTTGCGATGACATTGTGTCTTAATAATATCAAAGCAGCAAAAATACACAACTCTCAAAAGGCAGAAATTACAGATAGCAATTACAGATGGTTCCAATCAATTGAAAAATAGATAACACCAAAGTATATCTTAAGTTGCGATGACATTGTGTCTTAATAATATCAAAGCAGCAAAAATACACAACTCTCAAAAGGCAGCAATTACAGATAGCAATTACAGATGGTTCCAATCAATTGAATAATAGATAACACCAAAGTATATCTTAAGTTTTGACAACATTTTGTCTTAATAATAACAAAGCAGCAAAAATACACAACTCCCAAAAAGCATCAATTATAGATGGTTCCCATCAAATTAGCTGATGACAGAGGAGTAATGAAGCAGCAAGCATTGGCAAATAATTCTACAACTTCAATAATGAGTCACCCAAGCATCTATCAAATTATAAGCTTTTGATAAATTGATGTGTGTG
The DNA here is from genome assembly GCA_014905375.1 of Phtheirospermum japonicum. Taxonomy (NCBI): domain Eukaryota; kingdom Viridiplantae; phylum Streptophyta; class Magnoliopsida; order Lamiales; family Orobanchaceae; genus Phtheirospermum; species Phtheirospermum japonicum. The sequence goes on along the minus strand of BMAC01000899.1, from coordinate 158,125 downwards.
TGTGTGTGTGTGTGTGTATATATATATATATATATATTTAGCAGAGATGTCTCATAAAAATGTTAAATGCATAATAACCCAAAAACAATAAAAAAAAATAATAAAGAGAGAGCAGAAATAGAGACTCACATATTACCAGGCCCAGCAATATGGAATTTGCGTGGGCTTTATCTTGAAACATCTTGTGGATTGGTTTTATACCAAGATAAAATTTATGGAGCTATCTGTATTCTTTTTCCAGACACTTTTTGGAAAGTGATTCTTATTTTCTGCCACATCCTTTTCAGGTGATACCTAAACCAAAATAGCCTGCCAAACTTTCACACAGGCACAACTGTTGAGGCAAGGTGATACATGCTACACAAGGCTTTTGTTTTATATTATTTACTTTCTTTTGAATAGACCCAACTCCCACAGCAAAAACATAGTGGAATGATAGATAGTGCCTTCACACATACATGTACTCCCAGCCTTTTTTTTAGATAGTTGTGAAAGAAACTGAGTCTATTAAAGTAGAGTACTGCAGAATTCATGAACACAAACCGCATTGGTCACTAATGAAGATAATATGATCTGCAAAAAAAATAAAATAATAAATAAATAGAGACTCACATATTATATAATTATAAATGCCAGAGCATTTGAACAATTGAACAATGTTCCATGCTTAAAGAAGCATTGCTGATAAATTAAAATGTATCCTGACAATAATGGTTTAAGAACCAGAGCCATTTCGGAACCATACTTAAATCCCGATGCGCTCTAGTCATTTGAGAACACATAAATCCTTAGACATTTTACCTCAATTTGAGTAGCAATCTCCGGGATCGAACCGAGCCCGTCTTTCATTATGGTATAAGAAAGAAACTTTACGCTATCTCAAATTACAAACAAATACAAAAAAGAAAAAAAAACCAATATCACTCAAGTGTTGTGGATTAATAGAACTCAAATTAAAAAAAATTATAGAAAGGAAATGAAAACGAGAAATCCCAAATTTACCTTCGGGCGAGATAAATGGAAGATAAGAAAGACCACAAGGGTAGAGGAATGGATAGGGGAAATTCTTCTGGGAGGGAACGATTCGAAGCTCTGAGGTTTAATCTGATTAGGGTTGGGGTAACCATCTGATTAGCGCCTTCGAGATGGACTGGCGAATGGCGTAGATCTAGGAGGTGTGACCGCCGCCCTTGACGTGAATGCGCATGTTGACTCCGGTGAATCAGTGGCGGCCGAGGAGGAGGATAATTTCGAAAGCCTTGAATCGGAGAATCTCTAGGCACAAGAGCTCGATTGGAACGCTGTTGAATTAATCATACCACGGCCGCGCTTGCAGTGAGTGGTGGTGATAGCCGTTTTCTTGTGTCCAAAGCACTGGACGGATTCAATTGCCTCCGCCATGTTTGGGTGATCGTTCTCTCTATCTCTCTCTCCATCCAAGGTAGGTTTTCAGAGTGGGCCGAGGAAGAGGAACTGTGTATTATATGTGTTTTTTATTTTATTTCTTTTTGTTTTCTTTTTTTTTCTTTTGTGTTAAAGATGTATTTATTTATCTCTCTATAGGTTTTCTTTTGTTTTAAAAATTATTTGATCATATTAAAAAATGTTTTACTATAAATCTTTCACATTTTATGACTTATAATTTTGGTATATCTTCGTATAGTTTTTAATTACATAAAATAATTGTACAAAGGTAATTACTTTATCTCATATTTTACTAATATAAGATCTTAATTCATTTATATATGTTTCAAGAAAACATAGAGAAAACAAAATTAAAAAATAAAATAAAATAAATATGTGTCAATCATGCGGCCTCATTTGGATCAATGCTGGGGTTATTTGAGCCTAAGTTGTACCCCAAATAGAGGTTCGAGTACGAAAATAATGATTATGAAAGCAACGTTAAATTTGTTTTCACGATTTTTAATTTTTAGTAATTGACTCGGGATGACCTCTGGGTAATCCAGTCAACTCTTGGGTCATTGTGTTTGCTACCTGATACATAATTAGAAACTATATATACATAATTTTTTTAAAATGTAAATTTATAACTAATAGTAATAAATTATTTATATTTGAATTTCTCATGTTAAAAACTTAATATTATAAAATAAAACTAAATTAATTATAAAATCATATAAATAAAATATAATTAGAATTTATTAACTTGTTCATAATCTTAAAAAAAAACTAAGAAACCAATAGTATTTTAAATAAAATTAAATATTCATAACATAAATTAAATAAACTATAAAATTTAAAAATAAAATCCAAGTAATTATTAAAAAGGTCTRGAAAATGAATAAAAAYTGAATAAAGATGAAAAGTCATAAAACCAGTTAAMTACATATTAGAATCTAAATAATTATTTCATAATTTTGATAAAAGGATAAAATAAAAATAATTTAAAATAAAATCTGATAAATGAGGCATTAAAGACTTTGAACGAAAATCAGTTAAATAAGTTCTAACTATTTATTAATATATAACAATGAAAAAACTTAATAATTTTATAAAATAAAATCCTAATTCAATAAAGTAAGTTCAGTAAGTATAAAAATAAAACAACTAAATCTATCAATTATTGAATAAATCTGTAAATAAAAAATATACAATATAAAGATGAAAATTTTTAAAAATAAGTCAAATAAATACTAAAAATATAATTATTTCATAAGATCTATTAGTATTATAATAAAAATTATATATAAAATAAAATCTATGAAACGAGACAACTAAATCATCTAGTATAAAGGTTATAATAAAACATTCTAACATGTTTTAAAAGATCTATTTGAATCGTCACAAAAGTATCACTGATTTAAAAGATCTATTTGAAATAAATATTTAGTTCTCATGTTTATGTTTTTTGGTCTTTTCAACATGTTTTAAATAATATTTAGATTTTTTAATAAAATTTTTCACAAATTTTATAAATATTTTAAATTTCTTTTATATGTTTTATACTTTTCTTTATTATTTTCATATTAATTAAAGCTCAGCTTGAGTTTGAGTTCTTATTCCTTTGCAAATCAACATGGACATTTTGATAAATAAAAATTATTTTCGTAAGAAGTTAAAAGAATGTTTTAATAATTATAAAAAATAACTTTTGATTTGAGATCTACTCAAAAAGTTGATAAAGTTAAATGAATAAACAAATCATATCTAACTTGATTCAAAGCTCAAACTTTATTAGCAAACAAACTTTAATATAATTAAGAAAATCAAGTAAATCAATAAATTAATTTAAGCAGATAATACGTTCCATTATATTCAATTTATTTATACGTTAACCGCAACTCACTTGTGCCATGACGGACCGAATAAAAGCATACAAAATGACATATATAAAAAAATCTATCTCGATTAGGTTATTCAGTTTATTTATACGTTAACCGCAACTCACTCGTTCCATTTTCTATGATTTTAAGTTTCTTAAACCACACAAAGATTTATCTCGATTAGGTTATACACCACTCAATTAAGGATCAATTCTTTGGTTTTTGATTTTTATAAATATTTTATATATTCTATAATTTTTCAGATTTAGGAAAAGATTAATTCTAATTAAACTAAATTAAATATAATCTTATTGATTTCAATTTTTTTGATTGTTAATTTTTTTTATTTACGGTTTAAAATATATAAATATCTTTCTAGAATTAGTTTTTATATATTCTTTATGATTTCAAGTTTTGAGTTTTATTTAGTATTATATTATAAATTTTATATTTTGATTTTTATTTATTACTTATATATTTTTTGCATGTTATAATTTATTATATAGTTATTTAGAGTTTTTTTATATATTTATAAAAAGATAAATATTAAATTATTAATAAAATATAAAATGAAAATGATAAATCAATAATCATCTAGAATAAAATATAAATCTAAATGATACTTTATTATATATTTTCTGATTTGAATATTACAAAAAATCGAATTTGAAACTTTTCCATATTTATTCAATTTAATTTATAAATTAAGGTCATAGGTTTCTTTTATTTTTAAAATTAATTAAATAATTATATTATTTTAAAAATAGTTTATTATACAATTTTTATGATTTTAAGTTTCGAGATTTATCTAATATTATATTATAATATTTTATAAACAAAATATAAATCAATAGTATTATAAACTAACTGGAAAATTCATAGAAGAAGTTAAATTAACTAATAAATACTAAAACTGAATTCTAGGAAATGATTAAATAAATATAAGATTCTATTTAATCATTTCCTAGAATTCAGTTTTAGTATTTATTATATCATTAAATTATATATATATATATATATGTGTATTTAAAATTATATAATATATATATATATATATATATATATATATATATATATATATATATCATAAAATATTTTTAAAACCACACAAAGTTATACCCCTCAATTAGGTCATATACATTACTCAACTAAGGATTTTTTTTTTTTTTTAATATTTATATATTCTACCATTTTTCAGATTTAGAAATAATTAATTTGAATTTAATTTTAATTAAATATAATCTTATTGATTTCAGTTTCTTTGATTTTTTATTTTTTCATTTTTAGTTTAAATATATAAATAACTTTATAGAATATATTTAAATAATTTATTTTATAATAATTAGCGATTTATATAATAATTTTCTTAATTTTTTAAAAAGTAAGTATTTAGAATTTAGCTATAATTAAATTATATTTTTATTTAATTTCACGATATTTGCTGGTACTATTGAAATTTATAATTAAGAAATAATATAAATTTATAATTAAATTTAGAATAGTTAATTAATAAACTTGAAGATTAAATAAGTATTTTTAGTTCATGAAAAGTACAAAAAAATAATTCTTTTTTGAATATTATGTTAAATTATGGAAAATATATTAATTTCTTTAAAGAATTGTTTAAAATAAATAACAAAAATTAATATAATACTAAACTAAATTATAAAATCACATAAGTATAATATATCATAATTATTTCAAAGTTAATCACAATTTATTTTTTTATCTAGTTTAAAATTATTTTGAGATTTAGTTTATAATATTTAATAAAATATACGTCATGTTTTTTATTTTTAAATATATTAATTGTTCATGAATAAATATTTATTTAACCTAACTTATAAAATTCAAATGAATTATATTGTTCATTTATTTTATTTTTTTCAATTTTATTAAATAATTATATAAATTTAAAAATATTATTTTATATATTCTTTATGAATTCAAGTTTTGAATTTTGTTTAGTATTATATTATTAATTTTATAATTTTCTTTTCATTTATTATTATTTTTTGCGTATTATAATTTATTAAATAGTTATTTACAGTTTTTTTTATATATTTATGTAAAGATTATGTAGTAGTTTTGATTTATATAAGGGTAAGAGCTTATGATGCACAAACACTCCATTTTTGCACTCCGAGGAGTCGCGCCGTGTCATATTTCTTTTCTTTTTTTTTTTTTTTGAATTTTTGACAGGGAACACTGCTCAGACTCTCCTAGGACATATCGCGACATACGGGGACATGACCCGGACACGTCCCCGAATTGTTTTTTCAATTTTCTTTTTTTTTCTTTTTTTAATTATTTTTATTTTTCATTTTACTTGGAATTTTATCAATTATTGTGAATGAGTTTGTAATTATTTTAAATGATTAATTGAAAATAAAATTTATTACAATTTAATATTTGTAGAAAATAAAATATATTAATAATTATTTATATTATAAACGTGTGTGAGCCGTGTCGTGTCCTATATTTTTAAAAATACGCGTGTCCTCGTGTCCGTGTGGTGCAACTTAGGTTAAGAGTAATTGAGATCAGACAAACGTATAATTATATTTTTTTTGGACAAAATTAACATCAAATAGTAGTTGGATAATCTCAACAAATAAATTATAAGTTCCAACAAATATCAAACAAGAATTACAATTCATAAAATATAATAAAAAAAAATATAAAACTCTCTAATGGTATATAATAAATATGTAGGAACAAGTAGTCAAATTGATTAGGACCATTGATCAAATAATATAAATTAAAAAATAGTATGTAAAAACCACTGATACGACACTATTTATATAGAAACACCAGTTAATTACATAGTATAAAAAAATTGGTGTAAATAATTTTAAATAAAAATTTTGGTATCAAATAATTACTTAAACACGTGTCAAATAATTATATTCTATTTATTAATTAATACAATTAGGAAATAATTTTTATATTAATATTTAGATTAAACTCATTAATAATTTTATTTACATACTACGAAACATTCACAAGATGTCACATTCTAAACCCGTGTCTAATTTTTATTTATTAATTTATATTATTAAATTATTTTATAATTTAAAATTTAGATTAAATTCGTTAAATTTATTAGTTACGTATTTTGAAAAATTTAAAATATGACATACTCTCAACCTTTGTTGCATTGTATAGTTTCTTATCAATATTAATTAATTAATATAATAATAATTAAAGTGGTTTTCAACGTAAGCTTGGGTCAACATGACGACGCAAAAACATTAGGGCATTGGATTTAATTTTATCAGACGGTTCTTTATCTGTTGGATCGGTGGATGGTATGATCGTGATATGAAATTCTTTTCCATTAAAATAGTTTCCATATCAGAAACCCAACGATGGTACTCAATTCCTTCCGAGTCCAATATTTCAAATTCGGGATGAGTGGGTTCAACCATAAATAATAAAACAAGATTGGAGATACATGAATTACGTAATTGTAATGATTTACAAATTTTTTTCAAGAACATGAATTAGATTATAAGATCGTAGGCCACATATCACATTTTTCGATGATTTGTGAAATTACTTTTATCACATGAAAAGTTTATATTATTTTGTATTACTCATGAATTTTCATTATCACGAGCATACGCATATAAATATGATTAAATTATGCACCAGGAAAAAATATATATATATATATAGGGAAAATTCCCATATACTACCAAAACATAAGTTTTATATACCATATAATCCATTAAGTCTTTTTATTCCCATATAAACCAAACACTTCCCATTTAATCAAAAATATAATATAAACTACCTAAAATACCCTATAACAAAAAAAATATATTTAAGGTAGGGAAAGTGTTATAAATTGCTAATTATGTCACGGTTGATTGGGACAAAGCACTATATGCTGCCATGTAAACTGTCAGCTTTTATTTCTCTCATTAATTCTTCTAACTTTTCTTATGAAGTTTAATAAAAGAAAAATTCTACATTTGATTAGCGATTGAGCCTTTTCACTCATTCCCCAACAATTCAATGGAATTTAATTTTTTTTCAACTTTGGGAATAAATTATGTGTTAAAATAATAATTTTAAATATTTTTATTATTTTATTTTCTATAGCGTGATAAATAAGTAAAAAAATTGTGTATTTGACAATATGTTCCAAATCTTGAAGAAAACGGTAATCGTATTAATGTTAATACATTAATAATATCCTTTATCAAATAGTTTTTAAATACATTTCGTAATAGTTTGGGATTTCCGGCCGTTTGGTTTCGACAACTGGATTTGGGGCAGTGGTTTTGGCTTGGGGGAAAGATTTTGATGAAAAGATTTTAGAAATAGTATGTAATTTCACGATGTAGTATGTAAGTTTTTTCGAAATTGAATGGAATAGTTCTGAGTTTTTGAAGAATAGTTTTGAATTTTACACGAGTAGTTTTGGATCTTTTCGAAGTTGAATGACACAGTTCTGAATTATTCAAGGATATTTCGAAGTTGAATGAAATAGTTTTGAATTTTTTTCCGATTAGTTTTGAAATTTAGACGTTCTGAATTTTACACGAGTAGTTCTGAATTTATAGGAGTAGTTTTGAATTTTTGAAGAATAGTTCTGAAATTTTTACGAGTAGTTCTAAATTTACACGAGTAGTTCTAAAATTTTGAAGAATAGTTTTGAAATTTACACGATAATTCTGAATTCACACGAGTAGTTCTTAATTTACATGAGTAGTTCTAAAATTTACACGAGTAGTTCTGAATTTACACAAGTAGTTCTGAATTTAAACGAGTAGTTCTAAATTTAAACAAGTAGTTCTAAATTTACGTAAGTAGTTCTTAATTTACACGAGTAGCTCTGAATTTTTGAAGAACAAAATAAAATAGTTAAAAAGGGTAATTACCTTATTTATCATCTTTTACTTTATTGGTTAGACTTCAAGTTTGGAAAGATTGAAATTGCATTAAATGAGTTTTATTAGCAGTAATAGAAAAATGTATAAAGGGTAGTTTAGTATATTGTTATAGTAATTGGATTATTAGGAAACTTTTATATTTAATGGGGTTTTAGTGCAATAGTTTTTATGTTTTGGAGTATATGAGAATTTTCTCATATATATATAATCACATATGATGCATTGAAAAAATTTTAATTAGTAATTAAAAGTAGCAGATAACAAACTGATATTAAAAAAAGTAAAATACAAACAAAGAATACAAGCAGTGTAGTGGTAGTAGACTAGGTGTATGAAACAAAAGTTTTTAGAGGACTCGGGTTCGACTCTGCCAAATATAGTTTCCCCTTTTATTTTTCATTAAGTAAAAGAGAATAAACAAAATGATATTAAGAGTACAAGTTGCAAAAGTGATATAAGCAGTCTAGTGGTTGAAGGTGAGGAACGTGAAAAAAACCACCAGGGTTTGAAACTGCCCAAGTGCAAAATTTTATATTTTTGCCTTTTAACAAAGGCAATATACTCCCACAAATTTTATATTTTTGCCTTTCAACAAAGGTAATATACTCCCACAATATCTCACAAAACCAATACGCTAAATTATAAATTAATTAAGTTTATTATAATAATTTAATAATTTTAAGATATTAGTTGAGTTTTATAATTAGTTAGGTTTTTTTTAAATATATTTATAATTTGGTGGGTCTTTTTGTAATTAATAAACTTTTTGGGTGTTTTGTAATAAATTAAAAATATTTATTTTTTAATTTAAATAATTAAACATACAAAAGGGCATTGTAGACAATAACAAATTAATATTTATTTTTTAATCAAAAATATTATAATTAGATAGGACACGTACAACGACTGACTGCAGCTAGAATCGCCCTAGAATCACACCTTATTAGTAGGCGGTGCAATACACTGTGGGTTCAAATCCCAATGGTTTTGTTTTGCGATTTACTTTTTTATTGACATGGTTCACATTTACACATTTTTTAGGGAGCAAAAAAATAATATTCAAGAGACATGAGGTTTGAACCCGCAATGTTTTAATTTTGTACCTAGCCCCAACCACTCCATCACATGATCCTGAAATTATAATCTATAAACAAAGTAATATACATTGAGAAATAAGTTTGATATACACACACACTAAACACTTTGTAAAAAATATATAGAATAATAATATAAGCCGTTCAAAATTATAAAGCAAGGTAAATAAATATTTAATCATGAATAATTTATATTTTAAAAATAAAAAATATAATTGAAGTATTATAAAATAAATATAAAAATATATTTAAATCAGATAAGAATATAATAAAGTGTGATTAACTTCTAAATAAATAGTTCACACACAAGTAAAGGTGTTCACAAAAAGTGATGTTCACAAAAAGAGTTTTTGTGTAAAGAGATTAATTGAGAAATTTTGTAGACAAATATAAAGTGTTATAACACAATAATAAATAAATTYCAAAACTTGATATTAGAAGAAAAAATAATAATCTATTAATTAAATTTATAAACTTATTTAATCAATTTAAATATAAGAAATTTAAGAAATATTATCTAATAATACTATAGTCATTAAAAACTATAAAGTAAACATAGAAAAATAAATATTTAATGATGAATAATAAGTTGAATAATAATTATATTAAAAAATATTGTGATACCAAATGTCATCACCAATTATTATCAAGTTGTTATTGAAAAAGTCTCATCCTAAGTCTTGATGTGAATGAAAAACTTATATTTGTTATCACTAAATAGGACTTTAGTGTCAAAATAATGTTGTCACTATTTCTCTTAAAGCACTGGCAAAATATGGTGTTGTCATGAAAAGAAACTTATTGTGACAATGGATGTTGTCACCATTTTTCATGGAACATATATTAGGTTCAAGTATAAATAAATGTCAATCAAATATATTATTATTATTAATATTGTTGTTTTAATTGTGTAAAACACATAATTTAGTTATTTATTTTAATTAATATATTTCTTTAACGTTTATTTTTATTATTTTTATATTATTGATTACTTCAAAAATCATCTCTAATTATTATCAATTTGTTATCGGAAGAGTCTCCTAAATCTGGTGTGAATTTGTAGCAAAAATAAAATTATTATGAAAAATTCATATTTGACATCACCAAAGAACTATTTCGTGTCAAAATAATGTTGTCGTCATTTTTCTAGAACTGATGACAAATTGTAGCATTGTCATGAAAAGAAACTTGTTGTGACAACAAATATCGTCACCATTCTTCAAGGGAACATTAGTGACAAAAATGATTCCGTCACAACTAGAAACTTATAGTGACACCCAAATCTCGTCACATTTTATTATATGTTTGTCATAAAATGGGTTTCCCGAACCTTTTTTTTTTGTCATCCCAAAATTGTGACAAAATTCATTTAAACGTCATCAAATAAAAGTATTCGTGACGAAATCGGTAAACAATTGTGACAACAATAAATGTTGTCATAGAAGGGTGTTATTCTATGACGAAATTAAAAAACGTCACTATTAATTAACATACTACGACGAATTTTTATGCGTGAAAAAAAAATCGTCACTAAACGTCAGATTTCTTGTAGTGATAATATATATTTGCAGCAATTATGTTTTCAAAAATTTCACAGTCGAGGATATGATTATTACAATCAGTAATAATACTATCATATCTAGTAAATCATAATAAGACATCAACTTTATTTTCAACTAGTTTGCAACAACTGCAATGCACGGAGAAAGAAATATAAGTGACACATAGATACAGTTGAGGGGTCGCTCAAAGGAGACACTCATATTTAAAATATATGAATATTAACTTAATATGTTTCTCATTTACTAAAATAATACATCAAAAAAGTTTATTTTATTTGGAATTAGTACTATTTGTTGTTTAGTTTAAATTTAATGGATAGTATATTGTTGGTTGGTTATTAACGTCACCAAACCATTTTCGTATTTTCACAATTGTAACTCAACCCTAAAACATTTGTAGTTTTATACTCCAACTTTTCATTTTATTTAAATGGATTTCAAAAGCTTTTCGTGACAAAAATATTGGACTTTCATAAGTTAATGTAATAAAAGTATTGCAAGTAAATACTCTTGCATTCAATATTGTTTCAAGAAAAAAAACAGATTCACTTTCTTTTTGAAATGAAATGCTCTAAATTTCAGTCTTTTCAAAACAGCTTCTGGCGGTCCTAAAATACTTAAATTGTCTTAGTGTTACTTAAACTATCTTTGCAAGAAAAGGTCATCGAATGCTTTTCTTTTTTTTTTTTCTTGAGTTTGAAAATTATAGTACTTAAATATCAATTTTGAAATATTGAGTTATAATTTTGAATATGTGAAAAGTCTTGGTATTTTTGGATAATTAACACCATATTATTATTATTATTATTATTATTATTATTAGTTGGGTTATTGTGATGAAATTCCTGGCGTCGTTACTGTTGATACGACTTGAATCAAACAAAATAATATATGATCTATTAAGTAATAAGTATTGTAATAATTTAATATATTTTTACAAAATATCATGTTAAATATCCATAACAAATTAGCAATTTCTAATAATGAGAAAAGAACAACAAATGACTATAATTTATAAAAATGAGGAAAGAAATGATCATATACTTAAAGTAAATTTATAGTACCTAAAAAATATGTTGGTTTGTCTAATACCTTAAAAATATATATGTTCATTGAATAGTGTATAAATCTCATTTAAAGTCAGTCAATCCAAACATTTGACCTAACGACCTAGTCAAAACATACATATGGCCCATCGGTTTATCATTTTTGAGAAATGTATTTGATGCTTGAGATTGTTTTTAATAACACTAAGATAGTTTTTTTTGATGATATTTGATAATTTGTATACTAATTAAGTTGTTTGGATTTAGAATGTTTTTTTATATATGATATTTGCATTATTAATAATTTAATTTAATTATTTTTCAAATTTATAAGAATAAATATATATGTATATGTATCATATTTTTTTGTGGCCCATCGGAGTACAGGTGTTGATGGGATTGAGGTGAGTAGATGCGGGAGGAGACGACTGGTTGATAAATAAAAACAGGATCTTGGTGAATTATGTTGAGAGAGAGAGAGAGACGGAAAGGGCGGGCTCTCACTAGCTTGGGCGAAGTGATGAAGTGGCTGCTGCCTTTAATAATTATTATTTGGACTTTTACTTTTGTGGTTTGTTTGTTTAGTTGTTACAAGAGGGTTATTCCCATATTAATGTGTAATGGTTCCCCTAGGAGTTATTATATAGGAGAGTACACACTTTGTGATGATAAATTGGTGGTGTGACATAGGTGCAAACACAGGGTGAACTACATGGTAATGACTAAAGAAGACGAGTTGGCCTATATACACACAAACCCTAACTTTGAAGAACCTGAGGGTGAGTTGACCCTAGTTTAAGAGATAGAGATGTCATTGAATTATATTGCAGGAGAAGGTGGCCCCACAACTATGAGGTTTTTAAGGTATTGTTGTGACAAACAGCTACTTGTGTTAATGAATTAGGAAGTACTCTAAGAAGTCCCTAATTGATGTTTAGGGTTAGGTTCAAGACGATTAGAGTTGATTGATTCTACAATAGATACAATGTAGCAACTAATGAAGTGTTTGGTTGAAAGTAGAGATTAGGAGATCTTACCTTAATCGAGAGTGAAATAGAAGAACACTGGATTTGCTACTTGAGTAGAATTAAATTGCCGGATCATTTGTTAGGCCAAAACTTCATAACCAATCAGCCACAAAGCTACTGGATTTCCTCTTTTTTTTATTTCCTTGAAAGGAGATTTGCGGGTGATTGGAGAATTATCGAACAGAGTATTAATATGTGTACTAGGTTTAGGATTTCCATTACACTAGGGTTGTTGCTCCCATTCCTTTAATAAATCAACAAAAGAGAATGTGGGAAGAAAGCTAACATGAATTATGAGGCCTTCTAAAGGGATACATTATTTGTGTGAAATCCCTTTGGTCTGGTTAATGAACCAATACTCAAAATAAAATAAAATGTTCAACTCTTGACATGGAATGATTGAGATTTTTTGTAACTATGTGATGCAATTTTATAAAACATGGACTAATTGGTATGAAACATAAATCTTGGACTTATAAAAAAATGCAATCAACTAAGTTGTGGTTCATTAAACACTAATCGGAAATTGGGATGTTACAACCTATCCTCCTAAAATAAATGTTGTCCTCAAAATTTGTTACTCACCATTAATGGAAATGTTGGGATACTTGGATAGAATCACTTCTTCTCATTCCCATGTAGCTTCTTCCTTTTCATAACATCACCATTACACCTTGATCAAAGACACATCTCGATTACGAAGCGGGTGAACCTTACATTAAAAAATGGTTTAAAGTGATTCTTAATACGACAGATCCTCATTGATCTTCATTTATTCATGGTTAACCACATGCCTCGGGTCATGAACGTACTTCCTTAGCATAGAAACGTGAAAAATATTATGTATGGAGGATAATTTTGCAAGTAGTTCCAACCCATAAGCTAAATCTCCAACACGCTTGACGATCTCAAATGGAACAATGTACCTCACTCACAACTTTCCTTTATGCCCAAATCTTATAACTCCTATCACAAGAGATACCTTGAGAAAAATGTGATCTCCCACTTCAAAATATAGGTCTTCACGACAAAGGTTGGTGTACAATTTTTGTCTATCTTGAGCAGCTCTAATATGATCCTGGATCTTTGCTATCATCGAGACCATTTGTTCGATAATTTCGGGTCCCAACACCTTTCTCTCACCAACTTCAAACTAAAGTGGTGATCTATATTTCCTCCCGATAATACCTCCTACGGAGCCATCCTTATAGTCACTTGGTAACTATTGTTGTATGAAAATTCTACCAATGACAAGAGATCTTCCCACTTAATCCCAATTTCAAGGACAGACGCCCTCAACATATCTTCTAATGTCTGTATCTTCCTCTCTGACTGACCATTAGTCTATGGGTGATAACCGGTGCTAAACTTCAAGTTTTACCCATAACACTATACAAGCTCTTCCAAAACTTAGAAGTGAATATCGTATCTCTGTCGGATGTGATCGACACTGAAATACTATTTAATCTTACTATTTAAAGGATGTATAATTGATCGCACTAATCTATACTAAAAGTTATCTTCATAGGCAGAAAGTGTGAAGTCTTTGTCAATCAATTCACAATGACCCAAATTCCACAGTTTCCTTAGATGATCGTGGTAACCCTACCAAAAAACCCATAGTCATGTATTCCCACTTCCACTCAGGAATCTCTAATGGCTTGAGTAAATCTGACGGTCACTGTTGTTCAAACTTAACTTGCTTACATACCAAATATTTCTGAATGAAACGACCAATTTCTCTCTTCATACTTCTCCACCAAAAGATTTTTCCTCAATTCTTGGTACATCTTGGTACCACCTGGATGTGTCGTATAAGGTGTACCGAGTGCCTCTTCTAGAATTTCTTTCCTTAGGACCTCATTTGTCAACACACATAACCTACCATCATAAACAAGAACACCATCCGAGGCTTCCGTGAATATCTGAATACTTCCCTCACGGTATCGTGATCTCATCCATTATTACCTTGAACTTCCTTAACTCTATCTCTAAGGGCGGGATGTATTATTAAAGTAGACAAAATTTGCATTTGTATTATTCCGAGGTGTAATCACTTCGGTTTTCAAGCTCGCAAAATCTTTGGTCAATTGGTCTTCGCACATTATCACACTAGCTACTCGCCCTATAGCTTTTCGACTTAACGCATTTGCTACGAAGTTATACTTTCCTTGATTATAGCGAATACAATGGTCGTAATCCTTTAAAAGTTCTAACTGTCTTCTTTGACGCATGTTCAAATCCTTTTGTGCTAAAATATACTCAATCTCTTGTGATCGATATAAATCTCACAGTTCACTCCATAAAGATAATGCTTTCATATCTTCAATGCATGAATCGCTACAGCTAACTCCAAGTCATGATTCAGATAGTTCATCTCATTAACCTTCAATTGTCTATAGGCATAGGTTATGACCTTGCCGTGTTGCATCAAAAAACAACCCAACCTTTTCTTGGAGGTGCCACTATGGATTAAGAAGCCATTAATATCATTAAGAATCATTAAGACTGGTGTTGAAGTCAACCTTTTCTTCAACTCTTGGAAGCTATCTTCGCACTTGTTGGTCCAAACGAATTTCATTGCCTTTCTTGTCAGTTACGTCATTAGCATTGCAATCTTCGAGAAGCCTTTGATGAATTGTCTATAGTACCCTACTAATCCCAGGAAGCTACGTACCTCTCTCCCACTAATAGATGCAACCTAATTATCCATTTCTTCAACTTTTGATGGGTTGATCTCAATCCCTTGGGATGTGACGATATTCCCAAGAAAACCTACTTGTGGCAACAAAAACTCACACTTTGTCAATTTTGCATATAACTTCTCTTTTCTCAATGTCTCTAAGATAACCCTCAAATACTCTCCATGTTGTGATTCATTCTTCGAGAACCAAAATATCATCGATGAAAATAATCACAAACTGATCAAGATATGGTTGAAAGACTTGATTAAGCAAATCCATGACACTTCTAGTGCGTTCAACAACCCAAATGGAATCACTATAAACTCGTAATGTCCATAATGGGTTCTAAAATCTATCTTTGAGATATCTTCAATTGGTGATAACCTGACCTCAAATTAGTTTTCAAGAACACACTTGTTCCCCTTATATGGTTAAAAAGGTCATCGATCTGGGGTAGTAGGTACTTGTTCTCTATAATGATGTGATTTAACTCTTTATAATTGGTGAACATTCTCATTGTTACACCCTTCTTCTTCACGGACAATAGGCACTCCCCAAGGTGGGACAATAGGTTGGATAAAGTCGTTGTCCAATAACTTCTACAACTAATCATTCAATTTTTGTAGCTCCTTTGGTTCCATCCTATAGGGTGCTTTGGTCACTGATGCAAGTCCGGGTAACACTATATGGAGGGGCTCCTGGTAATTCATCTAGAAAGACATCCTCAAATTCTTACAATCAAAATGTCAGCTGGTGTTGGCTTGGACATTTCGAGTATCCATGATGTTCATCAAGTACCTTTGGCAAAAACACGAGCATTGCCTTTTTTATCAGTGTTCCCAGTCTTGGGCTGGTAGCACCACCTAGCTATATGTTCTGGTTGTCCATAATTATAGAAATCTTTTATTCCAAACAAATACTCTCCCCATGATTCTTTCCATATTTAGTGCATGGGGGCTTTTGATTGAGGCATTCCTAAACACATTATCATTTGTCTTCCCTTTCTTATTTCATATGTTTCTATTAGGATTGCTCTATTGATGCGACATAAGTCATTAGTGTTACCCCAACCATGATACTGCTAATCCTTGGGTGTAAGCCTCGTTCTGACCTACCTTCCTTCTTACAATCATTGTTAACCAAGTGAATAGAAAAATGAGATAGTTAATTAACTATCGTTCATCCTCTTCTATGCTCAAACTCCTCTATTTGAATTCCAGGAATTTAGTCTCCTTTTTATGATGGTACGACTGAGAAAAATACTTTTCCATCACTATATCCTAAAACTCTTCCCACATCAGAGCAAGAAGTTGGGCTTAAGTTCGAGTACGACTGTACGCCTCCCAACAGTGGTCGGCATCCTCAAGAAGTTGAAAGATGGCATATGAAATGTTGTGATCATCGCCACACACGATGTGTGCAAGAAAAATTCTAGACCCTTTAACCATTCTTGGATCGTAGTCGGTCCACTGTTACCATTAAAGATTGGAGGCTTATATTTTCAAAATTGCCAAATCACATCCATTGTGACAACCACGGGGTCCGGTGGTAGTGGAGCATTCTTTGCTTGAGGTGGTTGTTGTAGCCCTCAAAGTGGCAATCTAGGTCTGCAACAAGACCGCATAAAGTTCAGCGCATTGGTTAGCCCCTTTATTCATATTTTTGTTGTTATCCCTATTTGGTTTGCATTCTGATTGTTCTTATAATTGGTTACATGTCTACCACTGATTAGCACATATTTGTCCTTATTTTTAGTAGGTTTATAGCTTGTTTTTCTTATTGTTTTTGGTATAAGTTGGGTAGTTTAAGCTCTATTTCGTATATTTGTACTCTCAGCTTATTTTAACGCGTTTTGACCTAAATTGATGCAAATAGGTGATATTTCGTTGTTTTCACCTTACAGCTAAGTAACCGGAAGAGTTTAGCGCGTAAAAGACGAAGTTCGATGTTCGAGAATAGAAGAACAAACTTTTCGGTGAGACGAGTAGCAAAATATCGAGAAATGGAGACCGACGTTCAGTCGCGTCGACTGACGCGACCATCGACGCGAGCCATGTCAGCGAGTCATGACCGCGTCAGTCGATGCTCCATCGACGCACTATCGATGCTACTTGCTGAAGTGTCGATGTCGACGCACCATTGTCGACGCAATGTCGACGCAACTTGCTGAAGCGTCGATGTCGACGCACCCCGTCGACGCACCTGCCCAACTGATGCGCACGCCCTGGCCGCACCGACGCCGAGCACTAGCACGCGTCAGTCGACGCACCGTCGACGCGACGGCCCAGAATCGAGATTTTAGGGTTTCTTATGCTCCAAGTCAAGGGAAATCTATATAAACCCTCTAAGTCCGTCCTAAAAACAGACACCTCTCCCCCATACTCTGAAAATACGATCTTTTGGGTTCGAGAACAACACCATCCGCATCCATATAACAATAATTGATCGAGATCAAGGATTCGAGGATCGCTAGCTTCAATCGTCCGTTCGTGACCCGTTCTTCGACCGAGATCAACCGCCTCTCCGGATTAGCTGGAGAGTCTACTCCATTCCTTAGTTTAAATAAGTACTCAAACTCTTTTATCGCTTTCTTAGTTTAATTTATGCAATTAAGTAAGTAGTTTCTAATAATTGTTCTTGAGTTATTTCATGTTTCGAACTTTAGATACTTTTGATATTGCAATTCGTAATCTTGGTTTAATTTATGCTTAGTTTTACTCATGCTTGGTTAGTTTATTTCGTTTACATTTCATTCTAGATAATTGTTTTTCTTTTACGCTAGTTAACCTTGTTTGAGTTCTTAGATTAACCTCTCTAGTTTATAAGTTCCATTTGCTGAATTTAAATACCTAGTTTTAATTAGTGTTCATGCTTTTTAAATTCTTAGATAATAAAAACAATCAAAATCCCCCCCCCCCCCCCCCCCCAATTTGTATGCGTTTTGTATTGAACAAACTATTTAAAATTCCGATTGTATGTTCCCTCGAGAGACGACTCGAGTCAAGTTGCCAAACTACGCGCGACCCCGTTCTCTTGCGGGCAAGCTATTGATCTTTTGACAAATTTTCATAAGTAGGCAACACAAAAGCTTGAATCAAAATTTTGGCGCCGTTGCCGGGGAATATACAAAGGTTTTCAAAAATATGCTTGTTCATTTTTATTTTTATTTTAGTCATTATTTGTATAATTATTCTCTCTAGTCGATACGTTTGATTTGTTGTTGAGTTCATGCAAGGTCGTAGGTCGCTTAGGCTCGAACTTGCACCATTCATCGACAACGTTCATGGTCCGAATCAAGTGAGACCACCTCACTCACCCACAAGTGAATCGTCTGCCACGACTGATTTATTTGTGATCCTGTTCCGGAAATGATGTTGCAACTAGATAACCAAGCACACAACAACGGGGATGACCAGTCACCAAGGCATCCACCCGTGCAACAAAGAAATGGGTACGGGAGTGAGCCAAATCGTCCCGACGGACGAGTACAGCCTCAAGCATACGAGGAGAATATTCAACGAAACGTGATAGACCAGAATGAAGGCCAAAGACGAGGAGATAATCGCTACCGCCACGTCCCGGACGACTATTCTAAGAGATCATATCATGGCGACGAGCGGGTCAATGAGTGGCTGGCATATGACGGGTACCATGAGAGAGACGAATACGCGAGGCGAAATAACCAAGCAAGATACCAACGGGAGGTGCGCGAACCGAGATAAAGAGAGTTCACGACCCCTCAAGTGGGTCCCTATAGTTCGGCAATTGTGTTGGGTAGAACTGCGAGAGACTTCGAGTTGAAACCTCATATCATCAACAACCTCCCGACATTTCACGGCCTCGCCAATGAAGACCCACTGACGTTCCTTAAGGAGTTCTATGCCGAAGTTAGTAGGATTCCATCCCCAGGACTTCATCACGAAGACCTTCAAATGGTGTGTTTTCCGAGTTGCATGAAGGACAAATCCAAGTCCTGGATACTATCGCTGGAACCGAGATCTCTGGTCGATTGGCCCATGGTGAGCGACAAATTTATTAATCAGTACTACTCAGCTCAGACGACGGGCCACATAAGGAGACAAATAGCCAACTTTGTCCAACAAGACGGGGAGTTGTTTCACGAGGCGTGGGAACGTTTCAAATCTTTATTGCAAGCTTGCCCCCATCATCACAACTCTTCGGGAATGGTGAATCAACTCTTCTACGAGGGACTTCTAGATTCTTATAAGAATCAGTGTTCTAAAAATCGCTAGGCGGTTGCTAGGCGTCAGGCCAGCGCCTAGCGCCTAGGACGCCTAGGCGGGGCCTAGGCGGGGCCTAGGCGGGGTCTAGGCAGGGCCTAGGCGGGGTCTAGGAGGATCCTAGAATTTGTGAATAAATACCCCGATTTACAACATTATATCCAACCATTTAGTATTTCAACATATTACCTGCTACACAATAAAGTCTATGACAATTCAAAACTAAAAGTAATAATCACAAGTTACAATTCACAAGTTTAAAGCTATTGTTTGATTCAAAGTTCAAAACAACATAGATCCATAAGTTCATTAGTCAAATAAAAATATCATAACATATATTACAAAAACAAAATAATCAAAAAATAGGCCCAAAAACGACATCGTTTCAGGTCATAAAAATTATAAAAAAAAACTGGTCTGGCGCCTAGGCGCCGACTTGGGCGCCGAGGAAGCGCCTAGGGCGCCCGATTTCTTTGGCCGATTTTTGAAAATCGTAGGCGGATTGGTGGCGCCTAGCGCCTAGGCGCCGCCTAGGCGGGCGCCTAGGGCTATTTTTAGAACAGAGATAAGAATAACGTAGAGGTGGCTGTTGGAGGAGATTTTGGGGATTTGACAGCGACGGCTGCCAAGCGACTGTTTGAAAAGATGAGCAAGAAGTCGAGGCAAACGAGCTCTCGACCACGGAAGATACGAGTTAACGAAGCGACTGAGGTACCAAGCAATGAGATCTTCGAGACATGCAACCGTTGTGGAGAGCAAGGGCACCTGGTGGATACATGCAAAATGGTGTGTTACGACGAAAATGGAGCTGAAGCATACGCCATCAAAAACCAACTCCGCCATCAAGACGTCCCAAATTACGAGCACCGCCAATCCACTAAGTATGATGCACAACGAAATTCTCCGTATCTTAAATGGGCCCCTGAAAACCCACATTTCGCCCCGGCACAGAATATTTCAACGCCACCACCGAACAAGCTTCCGACGACTGGACCAACGCCTGCTCCAATACAACCAAACGATCAATTACTAATTTGGCAGCAAAACCAAGTCACTGAAACGATCAGAAATAGAGATGGGCTTGCAAATCTGACTACGCAAGTTAATAAGCAAGGAGAAGTTTTGAATGACCTCTCCAAAAGTGTGAAGAATTTAGAAACGATGATGGGCCAAATGGCGACATTCATGGCCAAACATGACAATGAAAAAGGGAAGTTTCCGAGCCAACCAGAGCAAGCTTCCGCTGTCCATGTCTTACGAAGTGGAAAGAAGATAGATAATGGAATCGAAGAGGAGAAAGAAGAGGCCACAAAAATTCTAACTGAGGATTCGCCCACAATTGACGGCCCTAAATCTATGGATCAAGTGCATAAGTCACCAAATCCTTATATTCCGGGGTCGTTGAAAGGGAAGTTTCAAAATCAAGGCCCCACTCCTGCAACAGTTGACRATTCTACCGAGTYTYCAAATCARCAATCAAAGCAGTTCGCACCGCCTATAAGAGACAAAGTTCCTTTCCCTAGTCGACTTCGTCCAGCCAAGGAAAACAAGAAGTTCATGGAGCTATACAATCTACTGAAGAATGTGAACATTAACCTTCCCCTGCTGGATGTGATCAAGACAATTCCTGCGTACGTTAAATTTTTCAAGGAACTAGCATCACGAGAGAGGCACTCGGCAGCAACCCAACATGTGGCATTAACGAAAGAAGTTAGCGCGATAATCAAGAAACCATTGCCACCCAAAGAAAAAGATCCCGAGAGTTTTTGTATTACTATTTCCATTGGGAATGGACAAATGGCGAGGGGAATGCTCGATCTTGGCGCTGGCATTAATCTGATGCCGTATTCTTTATTTAGAGAGTTCGATCTTGGGGTATTGAAGCCTACCACTATGCGCCTACAATTGGCTGATCGGTCGATTAGGCAGCCTTTGGGAGTTGTTGAAGATGTTTTGGTGCAGGTTGGTGAGCTGATTGTTCCTGTTGATTTTGTGATTTTAGATGTTGGAGAAGTGCCGAGCGGGAGCAAGGAGCATACCATCTTATTGGGACGTCCGTTTATGTCAACTACGCATGCGTTAATAGACGTAAATAAGGGAAGGATGACCATGTCCGTCTTAGGGGAGTCAGTGACGTTTTCACTTCATGAAATCCATAACACTCCTTCACCACTTATGCAAGATGAATGTTCATTCGTAGATCTAATCGATTCTTGCGTCCATGATCTCCAAAGCATTACCAATATGGACGAGTTTGACGGCGAGGACGACGAGGAGCATTTGAGTGGGAAGGAATTGATCGAATTGTTGGGGATTGACATAGGAGAAATCATAGATGGAATTGATGGTTGTGGTACCGAGTTATGCAAAGAGAGCGACGTACTTAAAATCGGGCCAAAAGTGGAGTCGAAACCAAATCATTTGAAGTTTGGAGAGGAGGCGAAGCCATCGCATAATCATTCGAGAATTGTTTCCCTCAGCCCCTACAAGAATTTTAAACGTGCAAAGAACAAGGGCGAGGTGTTTAGCAAGGATTGGATGACGAAGAAGAAGAAGTCGAGCGAGTTCTATGACAAGAAGTTCAAGGTTGGTCAGCTGGTGCTCTATAATTCCGAACGTAAATTTGAACCAACCAATATCAAGGCCGCATGGAGTGGACCGTTTATGATAACGGAAATGGATGAGTACGGAGTTGCCACTCTATACGATGAGTAAGAAGTTGAGATTCCAAGTCCATAAGCATTGAATCAAACCTTTCTACAAGAAACATGGGCTGAATCGCGATCGTGATAAAGAAAAATTAGTGGGGCCCCCTCGGGCTAAAAATTGATCGCATGGAATCACRTCGAGCATAGGACGTTAAATGTTGCGCTTCTTGGGAGACAACCCAAGCGATAGTTAGTTTTCATTTTTCCTTATTTTCTTTATTTTATTTTTGTTTTTATATTGTGTCAATTGCCGTGGTACGTTTATGTGTGTTTTGATGTGCAGAAAACACGATAGAATCGCTTATTCTGGACAACTAACGGTTATAGCAGTAGCTCGCTACCGCAAGGCCTTAGCGCTAGCTCCACTCGAGGCGTTAGCAATGATGATCAACCACTGAACCTACCATTAGCCGCAGCAATCAGGGATAACGATGAGCTGCAATCCAGCCACTTACGACGTTGAGCCGCAATCCGGCCATTTTAAATCCCAAAAGATGTGCCACCGGGCACTTGCGCGTGGCAATTGCACGCAATCATAGTTATTTTTGTTATTTATTTTATTTTTGTAGGATAAATCAAATCACGAGGCTCTAAACAACGGGAAATTGCGCAACTTCAATGAAAGAAATTCGATCAACAATTTCCAGGGACGTTTTTCCTACTCCTATCCTCTTTTGATTCTTCTTATGGAAATCAGGGGAATGCCGAGTTTTTAAGAGGGGGGGATGGTTGAGTAATGGATAGTTGAGTATGATTGAAAATTTGTGTGCAATTTTTAAATTTTTACGTGATTGTTTACTATTTCTGCGCTAATTTGTGTTTGTATGGCATGCCTGTCAAAGTTAGCTATATATGATTTGATGTTTTGGTCTTTGAGCGTGCATAAGTGAATAATTCTTTTCAAATTATTATTTATATATATTATAAAATGGTACTTGGACGCAATTTATTTCACAAAAATTTAAAAGTAGCGTCAATTCAAAACTTTTTCATGCAAAAAGCCAGTGAGTAGCCTGAGTGTTTATCATCTTTGCATGTACTTGTATGAGCTTTGATTTGAGATCTCTTTGAAACCGTTGTGTGTAGTTGACTTGGAAAATGAGGTTAAGGCACATAAAAATCCTATTCCGGCCATATCCATATATTTTAGCCACTATAATTCTGAATGAGCCAATCATAGCCAAATAATCCATTTCCATTAGCCATGAGTGATTTTTGAGTCGACCCCTACAACCCATTAAAAGCGTGGGGTAGGAGTTCGTAATTTTTATTGGTTATTAGTGTTTTGGAGTCTATATAAGGGATTTATGAATTTTTGTAATAAAGGATCACCATCCTTCAAAAAAGAAAAAAAAAAGACCCCATAAAAAAGAATAAAAGGGGATATATGAAAAAAAAAAAAGAGAGAGAGAAAGAATAAGAAGGATGGTGAATCGTGTTAGTAAATGCCTACGCGCTAATAAAGGCTTGTGTTATTATTTATTTTATTTTATGAGCCTATTGTTTAGAAGGCATGAATTTTGTAAGAAGCGTCTTATGAGCTTCAAATGTGTTAAGTGGCTTGAGCTTCAAGTCGGTTTAGAGTTTCGAGTTGAAGAATGGCCTATGTTAAAGGCTACGATATGAGTGTTAAGTGAGGTTTTTCTTTTGTACGAGGTGAAGCGTATCGCTTCTTGATTAGAATAGGTTTGGTGAGTTATTGATCACGTTAGATCGTGAGTTAGCCACACGACTTATATATTCCATACCCGTCCATAAAGCCTTACATTACAACCCGAAAAGAACTTTTTCAATTCTTTGTTCAACAACACACTTAATTTGCGATTGAGAAGAGACTGGTTTTTGGTGCTTGTTTATTGTGCTTGTATTTGTATGAATTAAGCGTATACACGTCCTATGCAGCAATACTCGAGTGCTTGAGCGTACACCCCTATATATTTCCCTTTTGTAAGGATGCATGAATTTGATTTTGAAGCGACAATGTAATACGGGTGGAGTGTTTGAAGTTGCATTGCATGTACCTATATTTTCAAAATTATTTAAGTAGCATAGCACGACTCATTGCTTGGACTGATTTTCATTTCTTGATATACTTTGAATCTATCGTTCGTTCGAGGATGAACAAACCAATTAAGCGTGGGGTAGTTGATTAGCACATATTTGTCCTTATTTTTAGTAGGTTTATAGCTTATTTTTCTTATTGTTTTTGGTATAAGTTTGGTAGTTTAAGTTCTATTTCGTATATTCGTAGTCTCAGCTTATTTTACCGTGTTTTGACCTAAATTGATGCAAATAGGTGATATTTCGTTGTTTTCACCTTACATCTAAGTAACCGAAAGAGTTTAGCGCGTAAAAGACGAAGTTCGATGTTCGAGAATAGAAGAACAAACTTTCCGTTGAAACGAGTAGCAAAAGATCGAGAAATGGAGACCGACGTTCAGTCGCGTCGACTGACGTTACCGTCGATGCACCGTCGACGCGAGCCATGTCAGCGAGTCATGACCGCGTCAGTCGATGCTCCGTCGACGCACTGTCGACGCTACTTGCTGAAGCGTCGATGTCGACGCACCATTGTCGACGCAACGTCGACGCAACTTGCTGAAGCGTCGATGTCGACGCACCCCATCGACGCACCTGCCCAACCGACGCGCACGCCCTGGCCGCACCGACGCCGAGCACTGGCACGCGTCAGTCGAGCACCGTCGACGCACCATCGACGCGACGGCCCAGAATCAGGATTTTAGGGTTTCTTATGCTCCAAGTCAAGGGAAATCTATATAAACCCTCTAAGTCCGTCCCAAAAACAGACACCTCTCCCCCATACTCTGAAAATACGATCTTTCGAGAACAACACCATCCGCATCCATATAACAACAATTGATCGAGATCGAAGATTCGAGGATCGCTAGCTTCAACCGTCTGTTCGTGATCCGTTCTTCGACCGAGATCAACCGCCTCTCCGTATTAGCTGGAGAATCTACTGCATTCCTTAGTTTAAATAAGTACTCAAACTCTTTTATCGCTTTCTTAGTTTAATTTATGCAATTAAGTAGTAGTTTCTAATAATTGTTTCTTGAGTTATTTCATGTTTCGAACTTTAGATACTTTTGATATTGCAATTCGTAATTTTGGTTTAAATTTATGCTTAGTTTTACTCATGCTTGGTTAGTTTATTTCCGTTTACATTTCATTCTAGATAATTGTTGTTTTTCTTTTACGGCTAGTTAACCTTTGGTTTGAGTTCTTAGATTAATCTCTCTAGTTTATAAGTTCCATTTGCTGAATTTAAATACCTAAGTTTTAATTAGTGTTCATGCTTTTTTAAATTCTTAGATAATAAAAAACAATAAAAATCCCCCCCCCCCCCAATTTGTATGCGTTTTGTATTGAACAAAACTATTTTAAAATT
>BMAC01000899.1:111455-128018 GCA_014905375.1 Phtheirospermum japonicum | reverse complement strand
AAAAAAAAGAAAAAAAAATAATAGAAAAATGGTGATGATGAATAAACAAGGATACGATATAAATCCTTGAGTTTCTTACATAATAAACATGCACCCTTTGCACATTTATTTTTCTTTCCTTTTTAGATTTTGTTTGTCAAAGAGAGTTGTAGATGACTTTGGCTAGTAGGGAGCCGATTAACGGTTCGACCGTGGATAGACCTTAGCCGGGGCAAGGACGAGGGGACCGACTTGGAGGGTTACGTAGTACCTTTAGGTTTCGGAAGTCGATCTAAACTTTCATTGTCAACTCATCATTGTCGTCCCTTTTAGCCAAGCTAAAAAGTATTGTAGCATACAACGTCTCGAATTTGGTTTTGTGCATTAGTTTAGGATCATCCGGGGTAGTTCGTCATTTTAGATTAGTTTTGCTTGAGTATAAGCAATCATTCTAAGTGTGGGGTGGTTGATTTGTACCTTTTTGTACGCATTTTTGTTACCTTTTTGTATTGCGTTTGCATGTTTCTTGCTTGCAATTATGGGTATTAGGAGTCGTTTTGGCCTATTTTGTTAGTTTTAGGTTTTTGTAGCTTTTGTGCGGTTTTTATTAGTTTTTCGTATATTTTTACTCATTTTTGTATTTATGGCCGTAGGATGACCAAGCGGTCCCACGCAAGCTCGGGGCATCCCACTCGAGTCGGATTGGAATGGACAAGCAAGGGAACACAACACGAACGAGGAGCGACAGCCAACGGACATTTAGAGCGGAAACGAGAAACCAATCCGGGAGTAGCCGTACCAGTCGATCGATTGGCATTCAGTCGATCGACTGACTTTCCAATCGATCGACTGAACCATGCAAAATTGACTGTGAAACAGAAAGTTTGGTGTTTCAAGATGAAGCAGTCGATCAATAGCTTTCGGTCGATCGACTGGTGGTCAGTCGATCGACTGCAACGCAGGAATTTCTGAGGTTTTGACCCATATTGAAAATTTTGAGCCTGCATTTTTGTATAAATAGTACCAGCTCTCTCCAACCTTATCCAACTCTCCTTGGTGGAATTTGGACTTGTTCCATTTCCTCCAAGCCTTTACAATTTCCATTGCTCAAGAACCCTAGTTAGTGTAGCTTAGCTAGCTTAGTAGTTAGTCTAGTTTAGTTTAGCTTAGTTAGTTAGTTTTTTATTAGTAGTTAGTTAGTTGTTCTCAAGCAAGTGTTGGAGTGGGTGACACCTCCTTCATTTGTGGTGCTTGTTGTTTGAAGACTTGAAGCTTTTGTTGGAATGCAAAAATTGGTAGTAATCCTTCTCTTTTATGTTGTGTTATGTTTGTGTTGTTGATTTTTCTTTGGTGTTGGTTGTTTAATTTTCTAGCTTATTTTTCTTCTTGTTTGCAAAACTCCATTGTAGCATAGTCTTGAAGCTTTTTACCTCTTTTAGCTAGACAAACTTTTGGTCTTTGAAAGATGTATGGAACTTTCTTCTTTAATCCATTTGGCATTTTCCCCATTTAATGCTCTTTGACTTCCTTTAGGTTTCAAATGCTTTTGACTTCCCTACATTCCTCTTTCAATAATTGCAAGCTTCTTTAATTTAGTAGATTTTAATCTATGTAATGTTGTTAATTAAGGTCATTAAAATTAATTACTTTCAAGCAAGCTTTAATTTGCACTTGATGCAACTAGTTTAGAAATTACGGGTTTAGGGTCAAAGTTCATTTAGAACCATTAATCGGAGCTTGTTGAGACTCGGGATTGACAAACCCGAGAATTGGGTTCGACGACCCCAACACTTGGTCGACAACTTGGGATTGAAAACTCCGAGTCGTGGATTAAGTGCTCGGCAAAAACCGATTGATCGTGGAGACGAACCGAACACCCTAAACCCTCATTTTAATTATTTTCATTTAAATCCTTTTTAATTAAAGTTTCCTTTTAAATTCAAGCTTTAGCATAAAACTCAAAACCCACTCAATGACTCAATGCTTTCTTAGTTTTGATTGGCTTACTTAAGATTAACAAGAGACTAAGTAAAAACACTGACCGCCGATAATATCTATCATCGAGAGACACGACTTGGGAAAATTTACCGCTCTACCACCGACTCCATACTATTGCGGAGACGATTTCTTAGAGTGCTAAGAAATATTCGATCAATCATCCACAAAGTCTCAAATAAATTCTTTGAATACTCTACGTTAAGGACCACAACTAGTATACTATGCACATCATGATATCATAAATCCCTGAAGATCTTGAGATCATAAGAACTTGATCATATAATGTAACGTTTCTTAATCGTATATCATTTTGCATAACCATTGGCCCAAGCCATCCTTTTTAGCACGATCATTGGCACAACCATGATCGTACCACCTACTGTGCCTTATTTCCGTGCCAATGTTTAAAAAGTGTGCATAACACAAAATTGTGAGTGAATATCCTCACCCTACAACAAATTCTTTCAGTATCTTTGGCCCAATTTTTTTCAACATTCATGATCAACCTCACAATTTACAGGTATATTCTCAAGAACTCTCCCTTACCATACAAGTGAAAACAAACAAATCTACAACAATATGTTAGAATCAGTGTTTAAAAAACGGAAGGCAAGTGACGGATGAAGCCTAGTGTCTAGGCAAGGAAGGAGGGGCCTAAATAGAATTGTGCAGGATCTAATCATAAGAAAAACATAGGAGACACCAATCAAGGATTTCTAGAACAGTGGTTAAAATCATATAAATCTTTCAATTCTCAGCAGTAATGCTCATACATCACTAGCAAACATTTTGGTGTATGAACGAAAGACAAGAGTGTTAGAAACTTATTACAGCTGAATCGAGCACAAACAGGAATGTAACAAAATATCACGCAAACTGGAAAACAAAAGAGAAAACAGAAACTATAAATGTCGAGTCGAGAATTAATCTTTGTCCGCAAGACAAAATAGCCCCGGTAGTGCCCTTCGATTTTGGCTATTCGTCCCCAAATATGAAACGACTTCGTCTCTGTTATTATAGCACCGTAAATACCAGAGCTCCGGCGAACTGGTCGAAAGTGGTTTGAGCTACGTAAGAAATAAAATGCAGAAATATGTGTATACAATATGCTGTGTGTTCTTCATATTCTCAGGTGTTTCAGGTGCGAAATGAACTGGAGCCTCTCACCTTTTTATAGGGTTGTCATCTGGGAGGTAATAGCCTGATTAATGATGTCCTTAAAGGCGTCATTAATCCATTCAAACAGTCAGGTATAGCCAGCATGAACCTGGACGGGTTCAGCGTGCACATACAATGCATGTTTGAATTCGTACGTTTAGAAACGTCTGAACGGTGAGGTGCCAGCCGTTTCGTAACGGTCAGGAAGAGTTCAAAATCTTAACAGGTGCGTGAAGGTTCAAAAAAGTAAACCTGGGTTGAACCAGGATCAGGACCCCACACGGACCACCTCAATCGGACCAGACAATTCGGACAAATTGCCCAAGACCCAAGACCCAAGATCCAAGACCCAAGTCCAAGGTCCCAGGTCCCAGGTCCCAGGTCCCAGGTCCGGGGTCTGGGACTGGGCTCGAGCTCGGATCTGCTCGGCTCCGCCATCAGCTTCGCTGAAGGCGGACTGGCGAACCCAAGTCCAAGAGCCCGCGTGAGCTTTGTTTACAAAAAGCCCACAACACTCTCTGGCCCACTTGATGTAAATTAAAGAAATGTAATCATTTTTAAACTCCCTTCCACATTGACTAACATATAATGTGGGATAACCGATAAAGCATTAAAGCAAACCGTTCAACTTCCAAGCGTCATTTCTCACTCACCAATAAATGGATTTGAGAAATTCAAAATGCTATGATTATCTACACGACACGTAGACTAATCCTATACAATTCGTTACAACGAATTTTTGCTGCACCATTTAACTAGAATAAATATAATTTTATAACAATCCCCCACATGAGTGAGAAACTACAAAAAAACGAAAATATGAAAGCAAATACATAGCTCAGTCCTTAAGAGACAATAGAGAATAGGGATAGGTGGTTTGTGGCCTTGAACTCAAGTCAAAGACCTGCACAAGAATCATTAAAAATCAGAGATTTATCCTCACCACGTGACAGATTATAAACTCTACTTTTGCTGTTAAGGAATAGGGTTGTAGAGATTTACTTACCCAGACTTTTATAGTTTAGTTTTCCCATTGAACCAAGTTTGTGGGATCTCCAATCATCATGGTTGGATTTCCACTAAAATCATCTTTAAGATGTAGATTTCACTCTCATTCCTTCAAGCAACTTGTACATCTGATCTCGAGCTATGTTCTTAGTGAATGGATCCGCTAGATTATCTATCGACCTTACGTATTCAACAGAGATAATCCCACTCAATAACAGATGTCTCACGGTGTTATGTCTCTGACGGATATGTCGAGACTTGCCATTATACAGACCACTTCTTGCCCTTCTAATAGCAGCTTGACTATCGCAGTGAAGCATGACCGGCGGCACGGGTTTCTCGCAGTAAAAAGTTACGAAGTCATTCTGCTTCTTTACCTGCTTGTTCCAAAACGATAAAATCAGACTCAATGGTGGATCGGGCTATACATGTCTGTTTAGTGGATCTCCAAGAAACAGCTCCTCCCCCAATTACAAACACATATCCACTTATTGACAGTGAGTCCTTTGTGTGGGATATCCAGTTTGCATCACAGTATCCTTCAAGTACCCTGGGGTGTCTACCATAGTGTAGCCCAAAGTTCAGAGTATACTTTAAGTATCTCAAAACTCTCACAAGCGCTTTCTAGTGTTATCTACTCGGATTGCTTGTATATCGACTCAGTTTGTTTACCGAGCAAGCTAGATAAGGTCTTGTACAATTAGAGATGTACATCAAACATCCAATGATCCTAACATAGTATTTCTAAGCAACAAGGTCACCTCTGTTCTTACTTAGGTGAACGTCGAGTTCCATAGGTGTCTTTGCTGGAAGACTATCGTGTGCATTGAATTTTTTGATCACTTTCTCAATGTAATGAGATTGTGATAAGACAATTCCATCTGGAGTTCTTATGATTCTTATGCCAAGAATAGTGTCAGCAACTCCTAGATCCTTCATGTCAAAATTTCTTTTTAGCATGAGTTTCGTCTCGTTAATCACTTGTAGGTTGCTCCCCATGATTAACATATCATCTACATAAAGACATACTATAATAAATCTGTCATTAGTATTCTTAATGTATACACATTTGTCGCACTCATTTATCTTAAACCCATTTGACATCATCACTTCATCAAATTTCAAGTGCCATTGTAAAGGTGCTTGTTTCAAGCCATACAAAGACTTAACAAGTTTGAACACCTTTCTTTCTTGTCCAGGTTTTACAAAACCTTCAGGTTGTTCCATATAAATTTCCTCTTCTAAATCGCCATTTAGAAAAGCTATTTTCACATCCATTTGGTGAATCTCAAGATTGTGCAAAGCAGCAATCGCTAGAAGCACCCGGATAGAGGTAGTTCTCATCACAGGAGAGTATGTGTCAAAGAAATCATAACCCTCCTTATGGAGAAATCCTTTCACAACCAAATGAGCTTTATACTTATCGAGTGATCCATCAGCTCTGAACTTTCATTTCAGAATCCATTTACTACCTAAAGGTTTACAACCTTCAAGTAAATTAGTCAGAATCCATGTATGGTTCTGCATGATCGAATCGATCTCGCTTTGTACAGCTTCCTTCCAAAATGAACTATCAGTCCGTGAGAAAGCTTCTTTCAGTGAATTTGGTTCTTCATCCAAGAGAAAAACCACATAGTCAAGACCGAAATCCTTAGCAACTTTAGCTCGAGTGCTCCGTCTAGGAGTTAGAGCTTCAAGTTCTGAACCAGGTCGTTTACGAGACTTAGGTTCGACCCCCATAAGTTCGTGACTTGTAGTTCCTTCAGCATTACAAGTGTTTTAACTGGACGCAGCTTTATTCTTACAAGGATAGATTTCTTCAAAGAATATCGCATTCCTTGACTCAAAGGTAGTTCCGACATTCATGTCCGGAACATCTGACCTATGAATTATTAATCGATAGGCGCTATTATTCAGTGCATAACCAATAAAAATACAATCAATCGTTTTGGGTCTGATTGTCACCTGCTTTGGTAGAGGCACTTCTACCTTTGCTAAACACCCCCACACTTTGAGGTATTTGTAAGAAGGTTTCCTTCCTTTCCACAACTCATAGGGAGTTTCGTCCCTTCCTTTAAGTGTAATCTTATTGAGGATATAGTTAGCTGTTAAAACAGCTTCCCCCCCATGTTCTGAGGTAACCCAAAACTAATCAACAACGAATTCATAATTTCTTTCAAAGTACGATTCTTGTGTTCTGCAACTCCGTTTGATTGAGGTCCATACGGAGCTGTAGTTTGATGAATTATGCCACTTTCGTTCCACAACTCCTCAAACGGAGCTACGTATTCCCCTCCTCTATTACTTCGGATAGATTTGATTTTTCAGTTAAGTTGATTTTTGGATTCATTTTTTGAAGTTCTTGAAAGCTTAAATAGCCTCATCTTTACCTCTTAAAAGGTATAAGTAACAATACCTTGTCCAATCGTCAATAAAAGTAATGAAATACTTTTTACCACCTCTTGTTTGCACAAACTTCAAATCACATACGTCCGTGTGAATTACTTCTAGAGGTGTCGTGCTCCTTTCTACCGATTTAAACGGTAACCTTGTCATTTTTGCTTCTACACAAATTTCACACTTACTTTTATTAACAAATTCATTTACCTTAAGTAAATTGAGATTTGACAAACGTTTTATTGCATTTAGATTAACGTGGCCTAATCTACAATGCCATAAACTAGAGCACTCAGTCAAGTAAGAGGAATCAGAAGCAATTTTATTAATGATAGGTTTTGGTCGTATAGCCATTACACTAAGTTTGAACAGTCCATCTGTAAGGTAACCCTTTCCCAGAGGTGTTCCAAACTTTGACAAAACAAACTTATTAGCCTCAAATACAAGTTTAAAACCACAACTAACTAGTATTAAACCAGAGACTAAATTCTTCCGGATGTCTGGAACGTGCAGCACCTCATTCATTGTGATCTCCTTGCCAGAGGTCATTTTTAGGACAACCGAGCCAACACTTGTAATTTTAGAAGATGCTTGGTTTCCCATGTTCAGCTTCCTTCCCTCACAGGGATGGTATTTGGAGAACAAGCTCCGGTCTGCACACACATGGGCAGTTGCAGTAGTATCGATGAACCATTGACCACAGTTCTCGATCATGTTAGCTTCCTCAGTGATGACTGCAATGAGATCATCACTAGTCAGCTCCCTCTCGACTAGTTGGGCACTCGGCTTGGTCTTCTTCTGCTTTTGCTTGCGACAATTCTAGACATGTGTCCAGGATAACCGCAATTGTAGCATTTGCCTTCGAACTTCTTAGAAGGAGCTTTAGGCTTAGTGTTGCCAGGACGCGGCCTCTTCTTCGAGTTGTCTCCACGTTCAAGTAGGTTCACCCGAGGTTCATCCGAACTTTTCGAATTCTTGTACTGAGTTCGAACTTCGGACTCAATTCGTACCTTCCGGATAACATCTTCAAGAGACATCGCCTTTCATTTGTGTTTGAGGTACGTCTTGAAGTCTTTCCAGTTCGGTGGAAGCTTATCAATCATGGCAGCAGCCGTGAAAGCATCCGGAAGAACCATCCCCTCGGCGTGGACTTCATTCACCAGCAATTTTGAACTTTTGAACTTGTTCCATAACCGGGCGAGAATCAACCATCTTGTAGTCATGAAACTCGTGACTACAAATTTTCTAGTTCCATCCTCGTCGGAACTGTATTTCTTCTCAAGTGCCTCCCATATGTCCTTGGAGGTCTTTGCGTCCGAGTACAAGTTACTCAAACTATCTTCTAGGCTACTTAAGAGAAAGCCTTTGCACATATAGTCGCCGTTGTGCCAGTTATCGTAGGCGGCATGAACATTGAAGTTGGTTTCGGACTCATCCGGAGTAGGTGGTTCTTCTTCCTTCACGAAGTTATCGAAGCCAAGCATCGTGAGGTAGAACAACATCTTTTGTTGCCACCTCTTGAACCCTTCCCCATTGAATTTTGGAGGCTTCTCCGCAGAGGGCATGATCCGAGAGGAGTGCACCAGAGCGGTCATTGTTGGAACAAAGGTTCCCATCGTACCCGTTGAGTGGGTAGCTGAAACATGTGAGTACTTCGGCGGAGCCGTTGCGAACATGTTCGGAACCGAAGTTCCCGACATCCCAGAATGATGGATTCCAGCCGAAGCTGATGTATTTTGGACCGAAGTCCCCATTGTTGGGATTTGATGGTGCCGTCGCGCAGCAGAAAACAAAAATTTTTAAATAAAAGGAATTTGAATCGAATTCAATTGACGACGGCCCATTTTAATTTCAATTAATTCAAATAATATTTTAAATTATTTTACAAATGAAACAATTTGATTTTCGTAAAATCGAACGAGCATGATAATTTTCTATTTATATATTAATCATATATATAACAATTATATATATACTAATATATTAATCATATATATATAGTAATTATATATATATTAACATATTAATCATATATATAATTATATATTATATACATATATCAACAATATATATATATATATATATATATATATATATATATTATACACTACATGCATGCATAAACCACATATATATATACATATACAGTACGCATGCATATGTCACAAACACTTTATATAACATATATATTACAGTATGCATGTTAATTTTAATATATATATATATATATATATATACATATCACACTTAGCACACACACACATATAATGTTATACACAGCACACTAATACACATATATATAAATCTTCCAAGATCAGCATTCGTCACCTCACGGCGCGGCGAATGGGGCGGCGTTCGGAACGGCACCGTTGCGGTAGACACTCCGGCGACGAATGAGCAGCAAGAGAGGCTGGTGACAGCGTTCTGAACGGCACGACGAGTCGGCTGGTACTTCGGCGACGAAGGAGACAACAGGAGAGGCGCTGTCGGGGAGCGGCGAAGCGGTTCCGGCGCGGGGACGGCTGTGACGCAGTCGGGTGCGACGCGATGGCGCGACGACAGTGGCGGTGCTCCGGCGACGGGCAGCAGGCTCACTCAGAGGGGCAGTCGCAGCAGGCACTCCGGCGACTCCGGCTCGACAGCAGCAGGAAACGGCAATCCTCGGTGCGGAGATGCAGCAGGTCGCTGCCGGGAGCGGCTGGAACTCCGGCACGGGGCTAGCGGCAATGACGTGACGTCGGCGATCCGGCGAATTGGTGTCACACACCGTATGTCCCGACGTCCTTACGACGGAGCACTAGATCCGACGAGGGATTGAAAATGACGAAAGGATAAACGAGGACCGAACGTTTCGGTGCGACGGCGGCCGGCGGCAAGCGACGGCGGCTAGAAGTGGACGGAGGGTTTTTTGAAGCTAGGGTTCTTCAAAACCTTTTTCCGAAAAAAAAATTCGCCTGTTCTCTTTTTTCCTTTTAAAAGCCGTGTGTTATTTGTACTGTTGTTTCTTTAAAACTCTTCTTCTTTTTTATCATTTTTTTTATTTATTTAAAACAAGCCCAAGCCCAACTCTAAATGGGTTGTGGGCTGGCCCAAAATAAAAACAAAATCAAAACCTTTTTTAATTTAAAATAGTATTGGCCCAATAACTCTAAAGGGGCTTATTGGGCCGACCCAATTTTAAAACAAATAGCCCATTGGAATTAAATCATTTCTCACAAACAATACCTCCGAAAAATATAACAA
The DNA here is from genome assembly GCA_014905375.1 of Phtheirospermum japonicum. Lineage (NCBI taxonomy): Eukaryota > Viridiplantae > Streptophyta > Magnoliopsida > Lamiales > Orobanchaceae > Phtheirospermum > Phtheirospermum japonicum. The sequence goes on along the minus strand of BMAC01000899.1, from coordinate 118,235 downwards.
TTATATTTTCGCGTCCAGAATAACTTTCTCGTATTTTTCTCAATTCATAATCACAATTACGAACTTTAGATTCAATCATATTGACATCTAACTTTGCTAAAATTAACAATTGATTTCTAGCTATCGTTTTCAATAATCAGGAAACACGTGGTGTGACCCTCAATGGTTCAGGTGTAAGCTAGTCGTGGGTTCACAACATATTGTGATTCGAACAACATATTATTCTTATATGAACTCGTCCCTTAGAGTCCCTGATTAAATAAAACTCATTTTACTTAATCACTGGTCAAACCAGAGCCCAACGACTTATGAGAGGCGCCTAGCAACAACGCATCATAATTCCCTGGATACAAATGAAGTGCCTACAAAAACCTTGTGGTATAGCTTATATGTACAGTACGATCCCTTCGCGATCTATGTCCCGATTGAACAAGAGATATTGGTTCATCGAGACCTCTTTCTAGTTCAATAACTGTGTGTACGTTCTAGGTTCAAGATAATCCGGTCGTGAGTGTCTTAGAGAAACACATTTCTCCAAACACCCCACTATTAGCTCTGGCCAGAGACTCCGAGGATTTATCAACCATCAGAACACACAGGACATCCATGACTTATCATGCGTCCGAATCCCCTACTACCATGCACAGACTTCTCACTAGATTCCCGACTATGTGAACGTTGCCCCTTTTGTTTGGCCTCCAAAGAGACACAGAGACAGGTCACAACATAGCCTGTCCTCTAGTGAAGTCACGGTGAGGTCCGGGTCTTAAGGATTAATGTTGTACGCTATACCATAGAAATCATCTACTCGATGAGTGGGAACCACTTAGAGATTTCTAGGTGAGGGAGTTCAGTGAACTCATCTTATGAGCACCTACTTATGTATGTCGATGTCCAGACACCGTGACCGATGAGATGCGGTCCACATACACTAAGTACTAGTCTTAATGGGAAAGGCCTGTATCCTCATTATGGCGTAACCCTTTGACTAGGAACAAGTTCGACGAGTTACATTACGTGCTGGATTATCTCACGGTTCTGCTAGACCAATCCACCGTAATAAAGTAACTTCATCAGGACCATACCTATGCGACAAGCATGGGATAAAAGATATGGAATGCCAATGAGTATAAAAGATATTATTACGAATAAAAAATCGATTAGATTACAAGAGAATGGTCAGACCACAGCCACAAGTTGTCTTATTGGTCACCTTATTCTAACACCCATCCCATAAGGGAATGATCCAGCGGCTGAAGCAGTGGCTGAAAACATACTTGGGACCGTAGTTCCCGTCATCCCAAAAGGATGGATGGATCATAGGCGAAGCTGACACAGTTTGGACCGAAGTCCCCATTCCATAAGGGAACGATCCCGAGTTCGGGTTTTTTGCCGAGATGCGCCTTGACAGAGTCTCCAAGAGGGTGTCAATGGTCCCTTGGCTGAAGAGGAAGTCAGCATGAATCATGGTCGTGTTTGGCGTAGAGTCGCCTGGTGTTCGTGACTGCAGGGGCAGTGGTCATCGAAATGGTGGAGGTAACGGTAGGAGCGGTGGAACTGATCGGAGTGCTGGAGGTCGACATATTTCCAGTCAGGGATATTACAAATTACAATATTAAACTATTTCGTCTAGCGATTGTTAGAAACTTATTACAGCTGAATTGAGCACAAACAGGAATGTAACAAAATATCACACAAACTGGAAAACAAAAGAGAAAACAAAAACTGTAAATGTCAAGTCGAGTCGAGAATTAATCTCTGTCCGCAAGACGAAATAGCCCCGGTAGTGCCCTTCGGTTTTGGCTATTCGTCCCCAAAGATGAAACGACTTTGTCTCTGGTATTACAGCACCATAAATACCAGAGCTCTGCGAACTGGTCAAAAGTGATCTGAGCTACGTAAGAAATAAAATGCAGAAATATGTTTATACAATATGTTGTGTGTTCTTCGTATTCTCAGGTGTTTCAGGTGCGAAATGAACTGGAGCCTCTCACCCTTTATAGGGTTGTCATCTAGGAGGTAACAGCCTGATTAATGACGTCCTTAAAGGCATCATTAAGCCATTCAAACAGTCAGGTATAGCCAGCATGAACCTGTACGGGTTCAGCGTGCACATGCAATGCATGTTTGAATTCGTACGTTTAGAAACGTCTGAACGGTCAGGTGCCAGCTGTTTCGTAACGGTCAGGAAGAGTTCAAAAGCTTAACAGGTGCGTGAAGGTTCAAAAAAGTAAACCTGGGTTGAACCAGGACCAGGACCCCACACGGACCACCTCAATCGGACCAGCCAATTCGGACCAATTGCCCAAGACCCAAGGCCCAGGCCCCAGGACCGAGGTCCGAGGTCCGGGTTTGGGACCAGGACCGGGCTCGGGCTCGGATTCGCTCGGATTCGCCGAAGGCGGACTGGCGAACCCAAGTCAAAGAGCCAGCGTGAGCTTTGTTTACACAAAGCCCACAACACTCTCTGACCCACTTGATGTACATTAAAGAAATGTAATCATTTTTAAACTCCCTTCCACATTGACTAACATTCAATGTGGGATAACCAATAAAGCATTAAAGCAAACCGTTCAACTTCCAAGCATCATTTCTCACTCACCAATAATTCGTAGGTGAATTTCTGCTACACGTAGATTAATCCTATATAATTCGTTACAATGAATTTCTGCTACACCATTTAATTAGAATAAATCCAATTTTATAACAAAGAGTTCCATTATATATATATATATATATATATATATATATATAGGATCATGTAAGAATTGATCCGTAGGTGAGAAATGAGAATGAATCATGACCAATCATTTTAATCTTTTTTTCAGCATTTATCCGGTGGCAGTTTAGTAATTTCTGGACATTTGGTGGTATTTTAGTAATTATGTGGATTTCTTATTTCTGCAACCACTCATCTTCTCCGCTATCTCCATTTTCTTGCACTGAAGCAAAGTTTCCTCCATTTTTGTCGAATTCTCGGATCATTCATCACACAAAATCAAAAATGTCAGAGTATACTCCTTTGAGTATATGCCCAATTATCTAGCTAAAATTATTCTCGAATTATTCTTTAAGAAAAAATTATCTAGAATCTCCTCTCCATTTTCAAGATTACGAAACCCTAGAGTATACGCCAATCGATGGGACAAACTCCGCAGAAATCTCAATCGAAAAAGAAAGATTTGCCCAACAAGAATGCTGATAAGTTTCCCCTTTTTATTTTATTTTTTTTGTGAATTTGATGTTTCGAATTTAGAATTATTTTGTTCTAATAGTAACTGCCTAATGGCTTTGCGATTGATTGTTAACAAATATTTTTTTTAGTTATATTATTTACTTAAAAGCCGATGAAGTTCTTTTATCAATAACCAAAGATGCTGATAATGGTTTATCTTGTTCTTGATTTATGTTTGTCAGCAAATTGTTAAATCTTATGCTTCACTTTTCTGGCTTAAAAAGATTTGTATTGAATCCTTTGAGATTTTATTTCACTTGAGCTATAACTTGTGTTATCTGGCTTGAATTCTTATTCTTGTATCTATGTAGTATTTTTTTTGATTATGTCACCCTTTAGATATGATTTCTTATTAATCTGCACATGAATTCTTATTATTGTGCAATGTCTTACTTAGTAATGTGCAAAATAATTCTTATTATTGTGCAGTGTATTACTTATTAATTTGTGTATCATATACAGTTTATGTGCATGCAGTTTTCCTTATATCTATGTTGTATATTTTTCTTGATTGTGTCATCCTTTGGAAAATAATTTTTATTAAATGTGCACAAGAGTTTTTATTATTGTGCAATTTATTACTTATTAATGTGCATTCTATACAGTTTCAATGTATGCGATTTTTTCTTATCATTTTTGTTCATATGATTTGTTTAATTTTTTGCAGAAAGATGCATTTTTAAAATTTTTAAAAGAACATAATGTGGCCAACTACGCCAATGTGGATGAAAAATTTGAACCATACATTCTGGAGATGCCATGCACAGCAGAGGTTGAGAATGTAGGTTTGAGTGTTTTCACTATAAGGCACGTGGAGTCTTATATGGGGCTGAATTGAAGGCCAACTATGTAGGATTATAAGGTAGTAGATAATAAAGAGTCAAATTATATCCAGGAGAAGTATTTGCCACTCCTTGGTATGCAGAAAGATAAATAACTTGAAGAATGTAAACGTGCAAATCGCAAAGGAGTATGTCTCACTCACAAGGCAAAGAAAACTGAACGGAAGGCTGGTTTGAAAAAATGATTTCCATGCGACGAATTAGTCCCTTGATTTAGTTTTCTTAATTTGAAATTATTTTCAATTCTAATGTTCTAGTTTGAATTAATTTGAAGTTGTTAGATTTTGTAATGATTTTATTTTCAAAATATCACTACATTAATGTTGTTACATTCTCTTGTATTGGAATTTACAATTAGTAAATATGTTGTCCACTTGGTTGCACAAACTTACTGTTTAATAATTTATGGTAGCATGTGTATGTTTTGTATGCAGATTGCAAGAATGAATCAAATTGTTGTAGCAAGTTCATTTTTCTGTCAGACTGTTATACCATTTAAAACTTTGCAGTACACCATTTTAAATTATAATGTTACATTAGTTCCAGATATGTGCACAACATAGTTATTAACCACGCACAATATAGACTACGAATTTGCACAATAAAGATTGTATAAGATATGGCGTATAATCTAATTATGACATTATGTTCAGTAATATGCACTAATTTTATTTATTTCAAATTCTTGTAACTGTTGTAAACCGGATTAATTCTAATTTAATGGTACAGCGTAAACTCGTGTTAACGAATTGTATAAGCTTAATCTACGTGTCATGTAGATAATTATAGCTTTTTGAGTTTCTCAAATCCATTTATTGGTGAGTGAGAAATGGTGTTTGGAAGTTGAATAGGTGCTTTTATGCCTTTTCGTTTATCCCACATTGATAGTTATTCAATGTGGAAGGGAGTTTAAAAGTGTTTAACTTTTAATGAGTGGACATCAAGTGGGCCAACGGGTATTGTGGGTTTTGTGTAAACGAAGCTCACGCGGGCTCTTGGACCTGGGTTCGTCAGTCCGCCTTCGGCGAAGCCGAGCGGAGCCGAGCCCGAGCCCGGACCTCGGACCTGGGCTCTGGGCTCTGGGCCTGGGACTTGGGTCTTGGGTCTTGGGTCTTTGGCAATTGGTTCGAATTGGCTGGTCCGAGTGGGGTCCTGGTTCTGGTTCAACCGTGGCTAACTTTTTTAGCCACGTGCGGTTTGATTAAGGACGTCTTAATTGGCAGCTGTAACCCTAATTTGAACCCCTATAAAAGGGTGAGGCTCCTGCATTTGTTTTGGACACTTCCATACACGAAAAATACATGAAGCACCTGAAACTCTCAAGCATACAACATACATACTGTTCTGCAGTTTTTCATTAAGTAACTCAGTCCAGATTTTTCCAGTTCGCCGGAGCCCTGATACTTACGGTGCTGTAATATCAGGGACGAAGTCGTTTTATCTTTGGGAACGATTTGCCGAAACCGAAGGGCACTACCGGGGCAAATTCGTTTTGCAGAAAGAGTGTCCACTCGACTCGACTTTTATTTATAAGTTTCTGTTTTCGTTTTCTTCTTTTCTTTTTCCAGTTTTAGTGATTATTACAAGTTCCCTGTTTGTACTCGAATTATTGTAACAATTTCCAAAAATCGCAAAACGAATTTTGTTTGTAATTTTATTATTCTGTAATTTGTAATCCCAGACTGGAAAAGAGAGATGTCAACATCCAGCACTCCAACGAGCGACACTATTCCGGCGATCACCTCCACCACTTCGGCGATGATCTCTGCCCCCGTAGTCACGAACACCACGACGATTGGCATGTCTACGCCAATCTTGAACACCACTCAGGATGAGATCATTATCAACCCAGGAACACTCGATTTCTTACTTGAGACGCTGACTAAGATCATGGCCCAGTCGAACTCATCCACAGCTTCGGTTGTTGGAACGATCCCTTTTGGGATAGGGACTTCGGTCCAAAATATGTCAGCTCCGGCTGTGACCCATCCCATTGGGATGACGGGAACTTCGGTTCCGAGTTTGTTTGCAACTGCTCCCCAAACAGATTCAACTGTTTTAAATACCCATTCAACGGGTTCGGTGGGGACTTTTGTACCAACGATGAACGCGCCGGTGCACTCCTCTCGGATCATGCCCGCGGCGGAGAAGCCTCCAAAATTCAATGGGGAAGGCTTCAAGAGGTGGCAACAAAAGATGCATTTCTACCTCACGATGCTTGGCTTCGCTAACTTCGTGAAGGAAGACGAACCACGTATTCTGGACAAGGATGAGACTAATTTCCATGTTCACGCTACCTTTGATAATTGGCACAATGGGGACTATCTGTGCAAAGGTTTTCTCCTGAGTAGCCTAGAAGATAGTTTGAGTAATTTTTACTCGGACGCAAAGACCTCCAAAAATATCTGGGAGGCACTTGAGAAGAGATATATTTCCGATGAGGCTGGAACTAGGAAATTTGTAGTCACGAATTTTATGGACTACAAGATGATTGATTCTCGCCCGGTTATGGAACAAGTTCAAAAGTTCCAAATGCTRRTGAATGAYGTCCACGCCGAGGGGATGATACTTCCGGATACTTTCACGGCTTCTGCCATGATTGATAAGCTTCCTCCAAGCTGGAAAGACTTCAAGACGTATCTCAAGCACAAGCGAAAGGTGATGTCTCTTGAAGATGTTATCCGGAAGGTGCGAACTGAGTCC
>BMAC01000899.1:78691-100318 GCA_014905375.1 Phtheirospermum japonicum | reverse complement strand
GCGAGATGAATATTTTTAATATTTTTTTAGATTAATGTATTTAATATTTATATTAGATATTAGTTAAAAAAGAAGATTCATGTATACTAATAGTTTTTACCCTAAATACTACCACATATATAGATAACACAAAAATTGAAATTGTTATGTGATATGGTAACTTTTCTGGCAGCAAATATTCAAATTTTAATGGGAAAATTATATTTTTCAAAAACAAAGTAAATAATTATTTTTAAAATTTGAAAAGTAAATTAATATATGCTTGATAAATAAGATTGTCGAAATTGATGGCCACACAACATGAAATTAATGATCACCAGACCTATTGGATATATAATATCAATTGAAAAAAAAAAATTACACTAATTGAATAGATCCGTACAATAATAATTTGTTAGATTAAAATTTTTGAAACAAAATATAAAAAAAAGATTAAATTTATTGAAACAGAAACAGGAAGAGATGAAAAAACCAAAAAACTTAGAAACAACTTAAAAAAAAAGGAATGGAAAATATGAAAGAAAAAAAATTCACTCGTATAGTTATTTATTATGTGTACATGGGGTTAGGTAACTTGAGCCAGCACATTCAAATGGCCCTCAACACAAATAAAAAAAATGAGTCCAATAAAATCAAATAGAAAATAAAAAATAAAAAATTGAGCAAATAAGCATGTTCATAATTATTGAGTATTATTTAAAAATATGTAATAACTATTTTCCTAAATTAATGAGAATAAGAAATTTTGAAAAACAAAGAAAGAAAAATATAATAACTATTTTCCTAAATTAATGAGAATAATAAATTTTGAAAAAAGAAAGAAAGAAAAAATAGAAAAAGCAAAAAAAAAAAAAAAAAAAAAAAGCACCCCCAAACTCTACAGACCTCCTGTATTAGTAAGTATAGATTATTATTTGCTTTTGCTTTATACTCATATTAAGGGTGATGTGGTTTTCTTATGTCATAAAAAGAACTAATTGACAAGATTGAGGGATTATTTGACTTAAATTGGATCTTGGATAAATCGACAAATTAAATCCATCTATTTAACAATTTCCCCAAAAATCGGTTATTACAGGGGCCCAAATCCTTGGCTATCAATTTCTTCAAACTAGTGCAAGGTGGTCCCTGTTTCCAGGTGGTCATTTCTTTTTTAGCATATATTTAATTCTTATGCAAAACCATTAATCTTCTAAGGTAGATTCTAAAGATGGCAACACCTTTCAATATGTCAAACCAATGTATTTTATATGGGGGCGAATATTTGCAATCAAAATGTTATTAGTTGACCCGAATTGATAAAAACACCTCAAAATTTTTTTTTAAATTCATTTGTTTTTATTAAATCAACCCCACAAATACCCAATTTTACCCCATATAATATAATAATAAAATAAAATAAAAACAATACTAATAAAATAAATTTATGGGATGAGCTTCACAGTCCCTCTCTCCTCAAACCCGCTCAGGCAGATCGGACAGTCGTCGATCATTCGGTGCTTCGTGGCCCTACCGTATGCTACCAGCTGCAGCGACCCGTCGGCGGAGGGGTCGAGGCGCCCTTGCGGTTGGGCGGCGACGGCCCTCCCCCGCGATGCAGAGGCGGTGGAGGGAGGGGAGGGTCCGGGGCGGCGGAGGCAGCATTAAGGCGGCGGATGTAGACGAGAAAAAGCCCATGAAGAAGAGGACGGTGAGGAGGACGACGACGATTAGGGCCATGGAGGAGTCAAAGTGCGTGGTGGGGCTAAAGGGTTTTCTCACGGCGGCGATGATGGTGGTGGAGGAGCCATTGATGGGTTGGAAACAAGCTATTGCTGGTACGGATTGATTGAGTCCTTTTTTTTTTTAACGGCGATCGAAAATAATTGCAGTGTGAGGGGGTTTGGAACAGGTGAGAAAATATTAAATTTTTTTCATTTTTAATTATATATTATTGTAAGGTTACTTTAGTCTTTTTATTTATGACTATTTTTGTCTAAAAAGTTTTGGAGTCAACCAATAATATTTTGGGGTGCGTATATCCGCACCTTTTTATATATCATTATTTTCATATTACTGTTCTCATGTTCAGTCATGTCCTAACAAATCAGTCAGTATCACCCCCTTTATATAATCCTTTCTCTGAGTTGTATTCAACCTGAACAATTTTACTTTCCTTCCACATACGAAGAACACCATAATACTGTGCATTAAAACCGATGGTTGGAAGTGAGAGAAAAGTGATCCTACAACTCTAACTTTACGGACACGAATTTTGTTCTGTTAACATTACGTACGGTTGAGCATCTCATCATGGCGGCTGGTAAAACCATTACAAAGATGGTAACCAACAATATTCTCATTCCAAACTCCGGTAATCTGCCAAAAACGTCACTACATAGCTCAAATCAAGAGTATTTAGATGCCCAGGAGACTTTCAAGTACTAATCAATTCTCATGCTCTAAGCAATAGTAACTCATTATATATATATTTTAACTAATAATTTTATTTTATTCTCCAAAGCAGAATTAAACTTGATGTCCTATATTTCTGCCTATTTTTCCTTTCTCTACAAAAGACTGTTTGTAAGCTTGTGGAATGTCGGAGGCATCCCACCACCAGATAACTTGAGCCTCGAGGAGTTGCTAAACACTCAAAGTAGCATGGCAGATATATATGTTTTCGGGTAACTATTGAATTTTTTCAAGCACCTAATGTTACATAGCATACAAAATATGAGTAATAATAACTGAACAGATGAGAGTAAAATTGGGTTCTTACAGCATAAAACGTTTTGCAGGTTCCAAGAAATAGTGCCTCTCAATGCCGGAAATATTTTGGTGCAGGGTAATAGTAATATTTCAATGAAATGGAATGGAATTCTTTAATTAGAGCAGCTCTGAACAAGAGAGTTGTAATGGAAGATAGACTACAAAAGGCAGAAGTTGGAGAGACGCAGAGAATTTATCCCCTAAAAACACTCGGTTCCATCAATTCAAGTGCTCAGGATTTTGAATGGATAATAAGCAAGCAAATGGTAGGAGTTTTTATCACCGTGTGGGTGCGAGCATAGCTGCAAGGTTATATTAGCCATCCAAGTGTCTCATGTGTAGGCTGTGGTATTCTGGGCCCCCTGAAAAATAAGGTAAGAAACATAGCATCAGCCTTGTTGACACAAATATCACATTATTTCATAGAATATTGTTAAAGAACTAATTATCACATTATTTTATAATCTGTTCATTATGATTTGACCAGGATATAAGAAAGTAACTAACAGAATCTATAGTATTCTGGACAACAGGGCTCAGTCTCCATCAGATTTTGCGCACACGAAACAAGCTTTTGTTTTGTGTGTTGTCATTTAGCTTCAGGTGGTAAAGAAGGTGACGAGAGACGCAGAAATGAAGATGCAGGACATATATTGTCACACACTCTTTTTCCTGTCGAACCCCTACAGCATCTGCCTAGAAAAATCCTTGACCACGAGTACTTACATCAGATCTATTGCTCTTAATTTTTAATTTTATTTTATTATTATTTATTTTTTTTGCGTGTGATCTGATGCAAGTACAAGCAAAGTGTTTTTAATGATTGTATGATAATTGCAGAAACTTGGAATACATTATGCTGTTTGCAGAACAACATAAGCTTGAATTGTTCAGTTTAAGAAAAATTGTTTTGATCAATTATGTAGCAGCATCTCTATCTTGTCATACTTTGGGCAGTTTTTGTATCAAAACAGTGTTTATATCAGTTATGTATTATGATAAACATCTCCTAAGTCCTGACACTGGAAAGTGGTTTCTAATTATCATACAGTCGGGTGACTGGGCTAGGAGACTTGAATTACACGATTTACCTGCCTGAGGCTATAACACGATTCTTGCTAAAGAATAAAGAGTGGAGAATCTTATTAGAGAAAGATCAGATAATTAAAAAACAGGAATATAGTTCATGATAATAAAACACAAACTTTATGTCAAGTTAGGTAATAATTTATATCAATTATCCTAATGTTCGATTGCACAATTTTGAAACAAAGTTGAAACCTGAGCTGCCCAAAGGCCATGTTTTGAGGGTTGGCATGAGAAAGAAATCGAGTTTGCACACACATATAAATATCGTCAAGACTCAGACGATTATTATGGATCCAATCACAAAAATGAAGCAAAGAGGATGCGAGCTCCAGCATGGTGAGTCACTTTTGCCTTTCAAATTCATTCCTCCACTTTCATAAAATTTGGTAGTTAAATGATGATAGACAAAGTTTTGTAGGTGCGATCGGATARTTTGRTTTGGCAGGGGATTGAARCAGATACARTATGACAGAGTTKAATCAAGATTTTCTRATCATAGACCTGTTAGAGCAATTTTCATAGCATATGTTTGATGTACCTTTCTAGGCCATTTAAAGAGCCTGGCAGCATCTTGTCGAACAAATTTGACAATTCATCACACCATTTTACATGAAGAATTAACAAATACTTATATCTTATAGCTATTTGTGACAAGTAATTTTAAATGCCCCGTCGTACTCCTGAAAGAAATAAGCTGGAAAAAAAGAAGAAAGAATGCACTTAAATGAAAAGAAAAACTGCAAACAAGAAAAAGAGAGAGATCATGAAAAGGCAGCAAAGTGGTCGATTGTTAACTCAAGAAGTAGCAAGCAGCATAATGTATTCCAAGTTTCTGCAATTTATTTAGGCTATTTAATTCTGCTTCAACAACGGCATATCAAGACCAACCAATGTCCATGCCCTATGTACCACTAATTTTCTTTGAACCAAGAAAGTACAAGCAAAGACTACAAACGTTTATAGCTGTTTTCCTCATGGAAAACCATATCATCACAAGCAGCTTCACGCATTAAACTTTTGGCAATTATCATATTCCAACTTTACGCAATACACACACACACACACACACACACACACACACACACACACATATATATATATGTGTGTGTGTGTGTGTGTGTGTGTGTGTGTGTGTGTGTGTGTAATATATATCCCAAATCATCTCAAGAAAAGTTCAAAAACAAAGAAAGTTTTTATTACTAAAACGGAGCTCTAGAGATTTTAATCTAAACTCCCATATCCTATCTATTACATACTCTTCACTAGTTACCAAGTAATTGACTTTTAAAGAACTACTACAACAGAAAAATGACATGGAAGAAATTGAAGGTTTTATCTTTTTCGGTGGTCACTTGAATAATGGATTCATACCAGACACATTCTGTCAAAAGTTTAATATGGTTGGATTGAGTATAATGTCACATGCTTTAAGTCACATTAAGGTTATTGTTATTCATCTGAGCTCATACATGAATTCATCTCATATTTGTCACTTGATGTTTGAATTCTGGTTAAATCCCACAGCACATGGCCCAGCAACATCTAACAGACACTTGCATAACCCAATAATATTAGGAATGGGTAGGTATGTCCACATAATCATGACTCAGTAAGTAAACCAAAGAAACTGTGAATAAAATGCATGTCTGATATCACAATGAATTGACATATAACGCTTTGACAATTTTGCTACAGAAGTCAAAATTAGAAATAAGGCTAGGTCACATATCAATAAACCAAGAGAGTAAAAAAACCAAACTATGACTCCAGATATAATAATATCAAAGGAGAATACACTAAATAACAATTAGCACGTATAAGAAAACTTTGGACAATCTCATGCTTACAAACTAATTCACATTTGAGTCAGAATCACAAAGAAAATGATTGTTGGTACACACAAGCTTAACAAAAAAAACCAAGAGTGCTTGAGATTCATGTTCAAGTGTTTAACAAAGAATCCTGGCCATTAAGGCTTTTGACAGAACAAAAAACACTTGTCTTGGTCATAGATTCCTGCTAAAAACTATTTCATGTGGTTTTCCATTATATTATCCACATTTTGCATTTGATGGACATGTGCACATATTGACATGCTAAATCAATTTTTTAGTTAAATATAAGAATTGATTATTATCAGGTGCATGCTTAACACACCTTCAAGACTGCTTGAGCTTCATGGTCAAATGTTTTACAAAGAATCTCATAGCTATTCTCTGGTCCCAACTGCATAAGGAATGTAATGATGGAAAATAAATGAATTAAGAACCCAAAAGAACTAAAAACCATAATGTTAGATTGGAGTGGGTTTGGGTAGATAAAACTTGTAAGTGACTACATAGTGTTCTTACCAATGGATCAACTCTTGAAGGTGAAATTGCAGATATTGTGTACCTGCGATAGATCAATAAATCAAGAAAGACTAGTTGAGCAACCACGCGAATGAACAGCACCAAAAACTACAAAAATTGCTGAAGCAACTCCAGTATTTCAAGTCTGATATGAATCGTCCTCATTATTTGCCCTTCATACTTATCTTTTGAATTCAGATACTTGAGGATAGCACATGGAAAAATAAAAAACAAAAAGAAAAAAAATGGATTTAAAAAGTTCATTTTATCATTTTGTGGTCTTAAAGCATGCATTGCAATTAAACGCTGAAAAAAAGGAAGAAAAAAAGATCTGTTTTCAGTTCTGACCAGAAAGGCAGCGCATATCTTTTGTTTCATTAAAGCCAGTAGACTTTTCCATGAGAGAATTTGTGGATACAGTAAAAACATAAAGGGTTCAACTAGAAGGTGATGGATCAGCTGGCTTGCTTGACCAAACATGTTACACATGCTATTTTAGTTTTATAGTTTTCTTGTATCTGTAGGACCATCATAGCCCAAACATTAGCCGTCCTTTCACTTCAGTAATCTGATCCTCACAATATTCCATGACTGACTTTAGACGAATTAATGTTAACAACGACCATTCACTCAATACTATATCAGAGGCAACAGAGATAGTGATTTCCTGGTTTATTAAGACAAACTTGTGATAAACATCATGGTACCGTACCACCACTCACTAGGAGCCATGATCTCTAACTTCACCTCTTATAAATGAGGTCAGCCCGAGTCCCTGCTGCCTCCATAGAGACCTTCTGTATGTTTTAGCGTTTGAATTAAATATATATCTACACATAATATTAATAATAATATCATCGCACTAAGCACACGAGGTTGGTTTATGAATTATTATTATGTTTTTTTTCATGCTCGACAAAGTATTGACCCTACGCAAATCAACTTCTAATCAATTCTACAACCAGAGAAAAATACAATTTGACTATCAAATTATTTCAAAGGAACTTGTAAAAATGATGATATATAACTGCCTACCCAAGTTTACCAATATAGAAGTCCATTGCTAAGAGATTTGCTCTTTGCACAGTTAGCACCACAGCACCCATTCTATTCTGAAAAATATAGATAAAAAGCAATGAGTTTCTCGGCTCAATGTTAAGCATAAATGTGTGGTACGGAAAAAATGAGTAACATTTACATTGTATAGATCACTTTAGTGAAATTAATAAAGGGAGGTAACATGTTAACAATAACTTTCTGACACCAATGTCTACTTTTCTCTATTGGCATTTAAATATTCATATAAAATTATTGAGGAACTACGAAAAAATGGTACACCTCGCAAGCAATAAGCTCGATTAGTTGCATTAAGAACTTTCCTAATCCCTTTCCTTGAACACGAGGCTCAAGCTGTAATTCATAAACATAAACCACAGGCACTTCTTCCTCCAGAGTGAATCGGTAATGAACAAAACCAACAATGGGTCCCACACTACTGCATAACCGGCCCTCGTCCTTTAATTTAGACACTACACTGGCAGCATTTTCATTTGAGATTTCGTGCACAAATATATAATGAGCTTCCTCAGAAACCATTTCTCGCCGTTTTACCTTTTCTTCAGCTGGCCACTCGGGCCCATATGGTGCCTCCATATTTAACTAACACGGAAATATACGCACAATGTTTATATTAACACAGAAAAATAGAGCATTAGATTTATATATGTGCGAAAATGCAACAGAAGGATCCTAATGTTACCTTAAGAAGTTTTTGTATGTATTGTTTTGTAGAAAATGTGAGCTTATTGCCACGTCCCGGCAACAAGTGCCCATACAAGCCTATAATGACAAGATTAAAGATTAACATGGAGGCATACCTCATTCAATAAGAGTGAGGGAGGGAGAGAGAGAGAGACAAGAGCAATGACTGCTTAAACCAGTGTCACAACCCCAAGAGTAGATAAATTAAGGCAAATCCAACCATTTCCTGTGTGATTCATGGTAATTATAAACTTTACAGTTGAACACCATTTCCAATTTCTGCGTAGCCATAGACATGAGATCTAAACCCCGCTTCCAGTTATTAATCCCTTCAAACCCAATGTTTCCAAGATATTGTTTTATGTTTGCAGTTTCAGTACTGGACCTCCCACTGTAAAGCTATGAAAGATCTGAACAACAACGGTGTACCCTTTACACACACACAAGCAGACAGAAGAAAACACAAAACAATTCTGACACCAAAATTTCCCACAGACCAAAACTAAATTAGATAATTTAGAGCTTTCATGTGATATATTCTCAGTCATAACAAAAAATATATAAATCATATTCGCAAATTTGAATTTCCAAAAAAAAAATAATTTGACATCAGAAACATCAAGTAAAACATGCGAAGTAGACAGACCATTTCTTTGGTAGTGGCGAAAGTGCAGGAAATTAGAGAGATGATCTTGCACCAAAGAAGCAACTCTAATCAGATTTTCGGTTGATTTCTTCTTCTCCAGTATCTGCATTCATAAATCATAGATTGTGAAAATTGATATTAAATGTAAGAAAGTGTTCGGTTTTTTTTCCAATCCAAAAATAAAAATTCAAAACGATGATGGATAATCTGAGTATACCTCCTTCCTTGTTCTTTTTTTTCTCTGGCAAGTTGTTCCTTCAGCCTCCATAGCAACTAGAAAGCTTCAAAATTCTTTTCCTTTTCGCTGCTGCTGTTCACAGCAGGAATTCTTTTCACCCTGGCCTAATAGGTATTGAATATTTACAAATTAAAATTAGTTTATAATAAAAAAAAAAGGGAAAATGACCAATTAATATAGTCTTAGAAGGCTTTTTTGCCTACTAAATCAGGCATCTTATTTTTGTGCTTACTAGATACATTTTTTTCAACTTTTTTTTATGACCAGCTTTTTGACCCTAATTTTATGACAAATTGTCATTCATCATTCACTTTCATCCAACCATTAGCTCCTCAACCCTAAGCTCTCGATTTGCACAGATTTCCCTGAATGCATTTCGTCGGAAAAGTGGCGACGGCACAACTCAAGCTGCAAACGTGGTAGAGGTCAGAGCAGGTGAGATTTTTGTGGCCCTTCTCCGATGTATGGTTCTCTCAAATTTTGGGTCTCGCGGCAGTCGATGTGGCGGTGATATATCCTTCCATTTTCATTTAATCCAGAGACCAAATTCTCCTTTATATTGGCATCAGTGAGCTCGAGATCCAGACTCGATCGTTGTCCAGCGGATATACAATAAAAAGACTAAAATAATATTATCACAATATATAATTAAATGGTGCGAATTTACGCATCCCAAAATATTATTAGTTGACCCCAATTGATAAAAACACCCCAAAAAAATTTAAAATACATTTAATTTTACTAAATCAACCCCACGAAAAATCCATTTTACCCTCATGTAATATAATAATAATATAATAATAAAAATATAACAAAAAGAATAATAAAAAATTAAAAGTAAAACAAGCCGTCTCTTTTCATCATTTTTTTTCAATTTTACGAATCAACCGCATATTGTCGCCTCCGTCGACGGACTGGAATTCAGCGAACGATCGGCTTTCCGGCGATGACGACACGCAGCAGTCGGCAATGGAGTTCCGACTCAGAGGCCCTGTACTATTTTCCCGACAACAACGCGACGGCGACGGTGATGGCGATGAGGAGAGTACCGTACGTGGGGTCTAGAAACGGCGACGCTGAAGTGAGGCGCCGACAGTTTTGATGGCGTTCAAAACTTGGCTTGGTCACGTCGTGTCTCTATTTGGTTGTTAGGATATTTTGGGCTTTTTACGATTTTGGTTGGAGAACTTTGTATAGTGTGATGAATATGTTTCTAATCTCCTCTCCTAGAAATTAAGCGCTTCTGTTTATTCATCAGCATTTATCCTATCTGCAAACATATATTTACACACATACATATACATTTATTTCAAACTATAGTCGGTAGTTTGATATAAGTGTTGTATTGGGTTTGTAGTTTTTTAAGTTAAATCCTCTGAAGGTGATGGTCCCACATCAGCAGCTGTGGCACACAACCATTGGAGGCATGAAGTGTCGATACATTTCCAGTACTATTTAGATAAATCAAATCCTCATGTTCTTTATTGGTGGATGGGATCTTTTGTTTTAATGTGTATTTATGCTGTGCGGGGTTGTTAACTATTTTTTGGGGCTCCCCTTTACGAGTCTGGTAATGAGTTTTCTGACCTCATGTGTCCACGCGGACTTCGTATAATAATAATAATACACTTCCAAATTTAATTATGGGCACGGATATACGCACCCCAGTAATTTATGAGTTCACCCCAAGTGATTTTAGACAAAATTAATCCTACTTAAAAAGACAAAAATAACCTTACTTACAATATTAATTAAAATAGAAAAAAATAAAATTTATACAATTATATATTATATATCTATAATATATATATATATATATATGATAAAACCTACGTGTATGATAAAACCTACGTATCATAAAACCTACGTACTTCTACTTCACCAAAACCTTTCTCAATACTAAGTTCACGTTACGTTACAACCTGTAAGAATGGAGGATATTGATATGAACAAGATAATTAATATGAGTGTTGTTGACATCTTTTTTTTTTTGAATATTATTGTTTTTGGCTGAAAATCGCGACTCTGTTCGATCTGGTTTTCAAGAACAATTGATCCATGTTCGAAAATTATGGCCGAACATATTGAACATGTTCGAATACAATATTCGAACATTGTATACATGTTCAAAAATATTTTTCAAACATGTACAGTGTTCGGGAATAAATTTCGAACATGTCCAGTAATGTTCGAATATCGTATTCGAACATGTCTCTGTACCTCGATACTTTCTTTGGACCATAATGTGTTTATTATATAATTATTATTGAACCTTTTTTTTTTAGGATTCTAAGACAGTGGCAAGCAAAAATAGTAATTCTAGTCCAATCAGGAGCGATGTGATTGCAGACTACTCTTATTTATTCAACACAACGAGTTATTTTGAATTTAGAGAAGAATTAGTAAATTGAGTTCGTTTAATAGGAATTGAAAATCGTATGATAGTAGTTAAAGATCAGACAGTGGAGAGAGTGGGAGGCGAGCTCGAATTATTTTAGCATGCGAGCGAAGTGGAAAATATCATGGCATGGTTGGACAAACTTCACTACCTGACGAGTTGGAGATGGAGACGGAAGGAAAAAAATCAAAGAAGAGGCAAATTGGGACAAAGAAGTGCGGATGTCCATTTCTTTTAAACGACTCTCAAATGTTTGTTGGCTGTGAGGAGAGGTGGTCATTACAAATAACATGTGGCATGCATAATCATCCTCTTGCTAAACACTTTGAAGTCCATTCCTATGCCGGTCGCTTAACTCCTACTGAAAATGCATTTGTTGTTGATATGACAAGAAGCAACAGCCGACCAAAAGATATATTGCACGGATTGAAAGTTAGACATCTTGAAAATGTATCAACAATGAGAACTATTTACAATGCTCAAGCAAAGCAAAGAGCCGTGGAGCATTCAGGCAGATCACAACTGCAATTTCTCATGTACAAATTGGAGGAGAATCATTATTTTTTCCACGTGAATCGTTGTAACACGACTGACCAAGTTAAAGATGTTTTATTTCGCTCATCCAACTTTGGTTGATTTACTTTGTGCATTTTCCACTGTCTTGTTGATGGACTGCACATAGAAAATGCCTTTATTAGAGATAGTTGGAGTGACGTCGACGGATATGACGTTTAAGGTTGCTTGCGCTTACATGGAGCGTGAGCGCGAGGAAAATTATATGTGGACATGCTCAATCCTAATATCACTGATGAATCCCACGTGTTTGCCCACAGTTATTGTTACTGATAAGGAAAACGCATTAATTAATGTGGTGTCGGCAACTTTTCCAAAGGCGAGACTAGTTTTATGTCGTTGGCACATTGGTAAAAATGTGCTGGCAAATTGTAAGAAGATGTTCCGCACAAAAGAAGAGTTTGAATCTTTCGATAGTTCATGGAATAAAGTGATGCTTGCTGATAACGAAGTTGATTTCAATTAACAACTCAAGAGATTTGAGGCTGATTATTCCGATCATCCATTAGCCGTACAATATTGTATTAATCAGCTACACATGGATGTTTTACGGATGAACTTCCTACCCTATTTCGTGATTACGTACTTGAAACAAAGAATGTACTAGGGGATGGTCATTGCGGCTTCCGTGCAGTAGCTCATTTAATGGGTTTCGGCGAGGATTCATGGGGAAAAGTGCGGCGAGACCTTAGTGATGAATTGCAAAAACATCGTGATATATACACTAATGTATTCATCGCACGCGAAACTGTTGATGATGTGTTATGCGCACTGAACTACTATGATACACCTGCACCCATGAAACATTGGTTGTTACTACCAGAGATGGATTACCTTATTGCATCTGCGTACAATGTCATATTAGTGATATTATTCTTAAGGGCTTGCAACACATACTTGCCTTATACATAATCGGTTCCAGTTTTCGTTAACCCTAAATGCATATGCATCGCATTAGTCGCTGGTGAAATGCACTTTATTGCGGTAGGTTGCTTATTTTTTAATATATGTGTGATTGTACTTACAGCATAGTAATCAATTTTTTTTTTTGTTAATTGGTGAACTTACGGCCGGGACATCCACTACCTATCGTACCTTATAAGTGGTATGAATTACGTGAGGATTGTGCAAAGGGATGGGAAGTGTTGTGCATGCAACAACTTAAGTTATACAATGACCTTGTGGAAGGGAATTAAACTTATTATGATCGTTTGGTTTATTTTTCATTAAACGTGGCACTATGTAATTTGTGTTTTCCATTTTATAAGTTCACTTAACTATGTTTCGAACGTAATAGACGTTATCAAAATATAAATTTCGAACAAAAGACGTTCGAATATAAGAACCGAACTTATTATCTTCGTTCGTTACATAATTTCAAACAAATGCAATATGTTCGAGTAAACATTTCGAACATCTCTCTATTTTGGGATGGCCCGAAAACAGAGAGGTGTTCGGACACTACTCTCGAACGTACTGCAAAAGTTCGTCTATAAATTCCGAACACATGCAGTATGTTCAAATATTTACCTCGAACACCTCTATTTTTTATCAGCCCGAAAACAGAGAGGTGTTCGAAATTTGTACTCGAACATACTGCATTTATTCGGCTGTAAATTTCGAACACGTGCAGAATGTTCGAATATTTACCTCGAACACCTCTCTGTTTTGTCCGCTCGAAAATAGAGAGGTGTTCGGACACTATTCTCAAACGTACTGCACATGTTCGGCTGTAAATTCTGAACAAGTACAGTGTGTTCGAATGCATAATTCGAACACCTCTCTGTTTTGTCCATTTTCAAAATAATTCAACATTAAACACCAAATTACTAAACAAAAAAAAAAACAATTCTACAATATAATAAACAATTCACCAAAACAAGAAATAATTCAACAAAAACAAGAAACATCGTTAAACTAATGAACATCCAAAACACAAGTTCGAACTACCAAACATCTAAAAGTACTGAACACAAATAACAATTCAACATACAAAAATCCCGACAACTCCTAGAACATTATTCTCGACCACTACGTCTACCACTGGACGGCTCAGGATTCATCACTATCACTATCCCCTCCTCCTAAGGCTTTGTATGCATCCTCCAATGTAAGATAGTCCTCCGCGAGGTCTTCTTCCCGACGCCTCCATCGTTGCACCACTACTTGAAGCAGATCTTGTGCAAGTCTTATCTGCTCAGCTGCACTGGCCATCGAAGAGCGACTAAGATTAGTCGAATGTCGTTCTGGATTTTGCACGATAGGATGAGAATGATTGATGTACCATGCCATGTATTCTGGCGAAGTCTCCCCCTGAAAGCTCACTTTACGCCCACGTCGAGGGTCAGCCAGCAAATGAGAATCCCATTGCATAAAATAGCTTGCAAGCGAAGATGCCCACTCTACCTTGTAGCGAGTACTGTTTTTAGGTCGTATTGCAACCCTTGGACCAAGAGGGGCATATGAAATTCTCTGAACATGACCAAACTGTCTCAAAACACGATCCGGATGATAGGGCTCAATAATGGAGAAACATCTAATGCATCATTGGAAAAAAGCGACATCGCGAAATGTATACTTAGCACGAATGGTGCCGAATGGGGACCAATCAACCTACATATTGTAAATCCCTCAATTATTTTATAAACAACTAATATGAGTATGAAATCAATAAAACTAAATATGAGAAAATCATTGAGACTTACATCTGATACCGTCAGCGAGTCGAGTGTCTCTCTATGTGCCATAATCTCTTCTAGCCGTCCTGCTGATCATGATGATGGTGACCACCTAAATCCAAAAGGTTGCCAGTTCTCGTACTGTGTGTTGTGTGGGGGTCGCATGCAAGGAAAGTATGAATATATCCACGCCTGCAACATTTCATTATAGTAAGTACAAGTTAATTTCATGTATCACACCTAATAGCTAATTTATTGAAAGATAGTAAAAAAAAAAGGGATAATTTTTTTTGCCCCCCAATGTATGCAGTTTTTTTCACTTTGCCCCCTGAAGTAATTTTTGTTCCACTTTGCCCCTCTTGATGTACAATAAAATTCGACATTTCCCCCCAAACTTTATTTCTGGCGGAATATTCCTTCTAGATTCCATCGACGGGCAGCTGGGGGGCAAAGTGAAAGAATCTTATAGTTTGGGGGGCAAAGTGCAAAAGATCTTATAGTTTGGGGGCAAATTAAAATAATATAAATATTGAATTTTTTTTTAAAATTCTATATTTGAAAAAGATATATAATTTTTATCTTATACTCACACACACACAAAGTTGTCAATATAATTCCAAATTAAAAAAAAAACTATAAATTTCTAATTAATATTTATAATTTTCTAAATATAAATATTGTCAATACATATTTTATATTATTAATTATTAAACACATGACTAAGTATTATGTAAATTATTAAAATAATATAAATATTGAATTTTTGTTTTAAAATTCTATATTTGAAAAAATATATAATTTTTATCTTATACTCAAACACACACAAAGTTGTCAATATAATTTCAAATTAAAAAAAAAACTATAAATTTCTAATTTATATTTATAATTTTCTAAATATAAATATTGTCAATACATATTTTATATTATTAATTATTAAACACATGACTAAGTATTATGTAAATTTTTATGATACAAAAAATAAAATTATCATTCGATATTATTATTTGTATAAAAAGTGTGATTAAATACTATATTAATCAATCATGAGTACATTAATTATTATATAAGATTATAATTATCGAATGATTAATATAATTAAAAACTTATAATATCAATATTTTAATTATATTAATCATTCGATAATTATAATATAATATAATTACTCATGATTAATATATTATTTAATCACACCTATACAAATAATAATATCGAATGATAATTTCATTTTTCGTATCATAATGTTATAAAGCATATACGAAATACACCTTTATTTTATTTTATTCAATCATAATACATAATAATATATTATTATGTTACTTAGCCTAATAATTTACATAATACTTAGTCATGTGTTTCGTATTTAATAATATAAAAGATGTTTGACAATATTTATATTTAGAAAATTATAAATATTAATTGGGAATTTATGGGTTTTTTTAATTGGAATTATATTGACAACTTTGTGTGTGTGTGAGTATAAGATAAAAATTATATATCTTTTTCAAATATAGAATTTTAAAATGAAATTTAATATTTATATTATTTTAATTTGCCCCCCAAACTATAAGATTCTTTCACTTTGCCCCCCAGCTGCCCGTCGATGGAATCTAGAAGGAATATTCCGGTGGAAATAAAGTTTGGGGGGCAACCTCAAAAATTATTGTACATCAGGGGGCAAAGTGGAACAAAAAATACTTCGGGGGGCAAAGTGAAAAAAACTGCATACATTGGGGGGCAAAAAAAAAATATCCCTAAAAAAAATCATACCTCAAGTAGTGTGAAGTAGCAACAAACAGATTTAACCTCGCATCTTGATGCGTGTTCTAACTGCCTATACAAAAAACCAAAGCAGCGGTGCCCCACGCGATCAAATTCATCTGATCAAAATTTTCCAACAATCTCAGATAGGTGGTCATTACTTTATTTTCAATCTTATGCGCAAACAACATGCGCCCTAAAGTGTACAACATACGCTCGCGTTGCATATTCCAGATTCTCTGGATCCTTAGACTTAATAGCCTCACAAAAGTTCTCCTTTAGCCACTCAAGTCTCACATAGATACCCCTAGTGTGAGCAATCTCCTCGTAGGCCTCAAATTGTTCAACTCCTAACAACTGCGACACCAAAGCATCGCCTCTCTCCTCCACTTGTTCTCCTATAAGATCCACAAGATTTCCAGAAACCGATAAGCCAGTCAAACAATAAACGTCATCCAATGTGATGGTCATCTCCCCAAACGGCATGTGAAATGTGTTGGTTTTCGGATGCCAACGTTCAACAAACGTACTTATCAAAGTTCTATTTGGAATGGGATATGACATATCTCTTAACGCAAGAAGCTTCGAGCGTCTAATTAATCTTCTGAACTGTACAGTCTCGAGTTTTGGAACTTCCCACTGAGACAATTTCAATGAATGACACTGAAATCTCAAAATATCTCGTTCGGCGCCAAACCATATTTTTGAAGCAACGTGTGTCGGAAAACTAGCCAAAAAAGTGATAATCTCAGGACCTCCAGGATGAGGAGCCTTGAGTATATCATCCTCAACAGAAACAGATGCACGCCGGGCTCTTCACCCTCTTCAACATCTTCATTCGATATAGGTGGCTCTTCCATATTTCCAGAATCAATATTTCTTTGCCCCCGATTTGATGGGCCCCGACCTCGTTGCCTTCTGATCGATGCCATTGGTATCCTTCCGCATCTCCATCATCAGTAGCTTGTTGGACAAAAAAAAACACAATTTAAAAATGTGACATGTATTTGTAACCGATTTTTGGATCATAGCCCAACCTAGCAATACGCAAACAACACCAAACAATTCATTCAAGTCAATTATCAAGAACATAATTTCATCAAACCAACTAAAATTTTGAATAATGAAATACGTACGGCCTATACAAAGTAAGTTTGTAACCACATACAAGTAACATCCTAAATCCAAAAGACAAACACCAACACAATTAATAAACTTCCAAAATTTACAACTATAATAACACATGTTTATAATCATTCGATTATCCTATTTCAAAAAAATATCGCTCATCGATTCCGAAATTCTTCAATGTCATTGGGATGAAGTCACCATATATCATGAAATGCTTTCTGTTGTGTTCGAAAAATATAACTGAACATAAGCAATCTGTTCGAAATTTTACTTCGAACAAATTGGCATTGTTCGAATGTAATTTTAGAACATAAACATAGTGTTCGAAATTTATTTTCGAACATAATCTCTGTGTTCGAAAAATTACTTCGAACGTCTTCGTTTTCAACTTTCCTAGCAGAAATTTTTCGATTGACACTCATGAACATAAGCAATCTGTTCGAAATATTAAGCTGAACACACGGCTATGGTTATAAGAAATAGAATCGAACACATCTTGCTCATCCAAAGAAATTTAAAACCTAACCTAAATAACTCAATCAAACCAAATGATAAACTTACCTCTCACGTTTGATGGTTCACCCCGTTCCATTCCTCCTCGATGATTTTTGAATATAATTTTTCCTCTCTTTTCTCCCCTCTTTCTTCTCTGCGTTTCTTTCTTCTTCTTCGCGCCCGATGACTTCTCTCTTTCTATCGCTTTTCTTTTCTTTTTCCTTTTGTTTTCTTATTATTATTCTATTTTATTTTATTTATTTTATTATATTATTTATTATAATATATGGGGGGTAAAACGGGGTGTTATCGGGGTTAACTTAGTAAAAAAAAACACATTTTAAAATATTTTGGGGTGTTCTTATCAACCGGGGTGAACTCATAAATTCCTGGGGTGCGTATATCCGCGCCCTTTCATATATTTTTATAACTTATCATGTGTGCTTTAGTCGGTTTTAGTTGTATTTTGTCCATTTTTCCTTATTTTGCGTTTTCGTAGTTTTTGTCGTCTTTTTAATAAATTTCGTATTTCTCTTTTACTTTTTGTAGTTTTTTATATTATTTTGCTTTTCTTTATAATAAGGTAGTTGATCAAGCCTAAGAACGTTCCCGAGAATCACAACTGGTTCGATTTGATGAAAACACGATTCGGATCCGCGAAGCACAACCACCGATCGATGCGCCGTCGACGGGCTTATTTTCCAGCATCGGTGGTCAGGCCAATTTTGGGCAAAATGACTATTTTGCCCACACTTTCACCCCAATAAATATAACATTTCTGATTGGAAATAAGAGTTCTTGAACACTTTAGGGTTTGACATCCCAAGAGTGTTCTTCATTTCTCTTCACTTTATTCATTTAATTTTCAGATTTTAGTTTTTAATAGGTTATGGATTCTTGAGCATTGCTCGGATGTTGGACGTAACTTATTATCAATTCGTGTATTTCCTCGTTTGAACAATGAAACTCTCAATTATTTATTAGTGAGCTTTCATTTTCTTTCTGTTATTATCCTAATTTCTCATTGCTTTGATTATGAAATTTCTTGTTGGGTTTATGATGTTCTTGATACGTAATTGTTTTTCTTTCATTTCTTATGATTTTATGTTATATAATTTTTAGAAATTCATATTATAATAATTATTGTTATTCAAAGCTCATTTCTCATTGTTGTTTTCTTTCAAGCTTTTTATATTTAATCGTGTTCATGTTTGTTTTGAGTTTGTATTGCTGGACTTCTTGATGATTGTGTTTAGAATTCTTGGGTCTAGTGCTTATATGAGTTTAGAACCATCAATTGACATTGTTGGGTGTTTAATTGACAAGTTGAGATTGACAATCCTAACTCGTAGATTAAGTGTTCGATGAAATGCCAATTGATCATGGAGATGATTCTAGAGCCCTAGATCCCCGTTTTATTAATTTTTTCAAAGTTTTTGGTTTCATTACTCATCATTTAAACCGCCGTCTTAGATATTACAACTCTACAAACCAAAATCTGATCACGTGTTTAGAATAGCTTTTCGTTGTTTTCTCATTCGTGAATCAAACACGAAAATCACTTCCGATTAGTCTTCCTCGAGAGATTCGACTCGAGTCAAGCTTTCCACTTACAGTTGCTCTGTTCTCTTGCAAACGAACTTTTTTTAATAAAAAAGTAAGTGTAAAAACTTCGATTCAAGATTTGTTACCGGGGAAGGCCAAAGGTTGTGATTTTTGTGTTTGCTATTCGTGACTTTTTTGTGTGTGTGTTTTTATTTGTTTCATTTGTGTATAGTGTTTGTTTGTGATTTATCTTTTTATTTGTTTTTGTTATTTTTCGCCGGTCTATTTAATCTTGTGTGTTAAGTGTTGTGTATGAAAAGTACCTCGACGACCTCAACCGCATTCCTTGAGGCCCGAGATTCAACGAACCATTCTAAAAAAAAAGAATGTCTAACTATCAAGCGTCTCCACCGTATGGCGATCCATACACTTGTCGTGGCCCTTGACTGGCCATTCCATTGAGCTCCACGATGCGGGAGTACGATCTTGATGATTTCTAATCCAAACTCCTGGTTTTCCATGGTCTCTCGAGCGAGGATCCGCTTAAGTTCATTCGAAAGTACGATGCCATCACCCGAACTTTCCCTCTTCAAGGCCTTACAAAGTATCAAGTGATGATGAGACTTTTCGTCTACACGTTAAAGGATCGGGCAAGAACATGGTTTTACAAATTTAGAGCCCGATTCCTTGCAAACGTGGGAGGAAGTTCACAATCGATTCATGGGGGCATTCTACTCCCCTCAATCCGAACCTCCGAATCATCAATGGGCTCCGTTTTCAAATCCATACATTTCAAGCCATAATGATCCATATGCTCCACCTGATCACTACAATCCTGGATTTGGCCCTCACGCCCCACCACATACTTCCTATCGTCCCATCTTTGACGAATCTTATGCCTCGCTTGAAAATTCTTATAATCCGGGCTTTAGTCCCTCATACACCCCACTTGACTCCAATTATTTTAGCGCGAGCCATGATTCGTATGCTCCACCCAATTATTATTCTTTGAGCTATGACCCGTTTGCTCTAGCTACATTAGATTCCTATGATTCGAGTTTTGAGCCTTATGTTTCCCCTAACAAATATCACGATTTGAGATATAATAATTCATATGCTCCTAGCGAATCATATTCTTATAATTTGAGCTATGATTATTATTCCTTGTCCCCTTCGTGTAACAATCCATGCTACAATCATCACACCATACCAACTTCACCCATAAAAGTTCATGAAGCTCTTGATGACGTAAACCGACTTTGTTTAGACGAGGTGCCTATATTTGATGCGGTGGAGCCCACCTTGAATATTGGTAATTTGAGCTTGAATGCTCATTTGTGAGAGGTGTATAAGGAGCTGAGATTGGGGATTTGGTTGAATTCATCACCCCTCTGGTGCTTTTGGATGAAGTTTTGGACAAGAGTGTAGGGGTGTTTCTGTTGGAGGTCCCGGAGGATGTTGGAGATTCGAGCTTACTTTCTCTTTGTGAGGATGGTAGAGTTTTGGTGTCGGTTTTGGAGAGGGTGAGTTTATTGAGCCTCATTTCATTCAGCCCGATGCATTGTTGAAACTTAACTTTGAGGTGGTGGAAGAGATAGTCAAGAAGGAGCCTAATCACCCTCTCCAAAGCCCGAATATGTAATTGCATGTTTTTGAAAGCGTTGAGGTGGTGATCGAGGAAACGAAAGAGCTTGGATTTGTTGATGGTTGTTCTGTTTGTTCGATGAATTTCCTAGTTATTCCAGTGACCGAGCATCGTGTTGGAATAAGGTGACCAACAAGCCAACTTGTGGCTGTGGTCTGACTATTCTCTAGTAATGCAATCGTTTCTTATTCGAAATAATATCTTTTATATAAATTGGCATTCCATATCTTTTGTCCCATGCTAGTTGCATAGGTATGGTCCTGATGAAGTTACTTTATTACGGTAGATTGGTCTAGTAGAATCGTGAGATAATCTAGCACGTAATGTAACTCATCGAACTTGTTCCTAGTCGAAGGGTTACGCCATAATGAGGATACAGGCCTTTCCCGTTAAGACTAGTACTTAGTGTATGTGGACCGCGTCTCATCGATCACGGTGTCTGGACATCGACATACATAAGTAGGTGCTCATAAGATGAGTTCACTGAACTCCCTCACCTAGAAATCTCTAAGTGGTTCCCACTCATCAAGTAGATGATTTCTATGGTATAGCGTACAACATTAATTCT
>BMAC01000899.1:42271-75532 GCA_014905375.1 Phtheirospermum japonicum | reverse complement strand
TTGTATGTGAGATTCTATTGGTTTGACGTGATTGGTCAGATTAACTGGGGATTGCGTTAACCTGATAGAGTTGAGCTTATATATCTCACATTGGTAGGTCAGACCTGACATACGAAGATTTTGATATTCGCTGGATTAACCTAGGTCATTATCAAGTGTGAGGAAATCTATCTTTAGGGTCACATTTTGATGTGATTGAAATWGTTTCTACCTTTGATCGAACATGGCTGGTCAGATTAACTGGGGGTCGTGTTTGTGTCATTGGACCTAAAGCCCATTAAAGAAAAATATGTTTTCTCGTATTCTGCTAGAGGGTGGTGGAATTCGAATAAATTAGTGGGAGAACAATTAATATGTAAAAGTCCAAACTATTAATTGTATTGATTATTTCGAATAAAACTCTAAACATTGTCTTTCTTTAATTCCTCAGTAATTATGTCTAAGAATCCTCTTGCCTCAATCCTTGACCAAAATAAACTCACTGGCTCAAACTTTTTGGATTGGATCCGGAATTTGAAATCGGTGCTCACTGTTGATGAGCGTCTCTATGTGCTAAATGAGAGACCCCCTTCTGAACCCCTCCTGATGATGCTACTGACGCTCAATGTGCCGAACTTGAGAAATGGAAGAAAGATGACGTCCATGCRAAGTGCTATATGATAGCATCCATGGTCCCTGAACTTGCAAGGAAGTATGAGTCTTTTGCTCATACAGCCGACATCAAGGAGAACCTTGAGTCGATGTATGGTGAGAATACTCGGGCGTCTAGGTACGCAGCGACGAAGGAGTTAGTCTCCTTGAGATTGCGAGAAGGGGCTTYGGTCCATGAGCACGTTCTCAAGATGATAACACTCATTGAGAAGCTGGTGAACTTAGACGTGGTACTTCCTCCTGAGTTGCAGGTGGATTTGATCCTACTGTCTCTTCCAAGTTCCTATGAACAGTTCATAGTGAACTTTAACATGAACAAACTCGATCCTACCTTGGATGCGATGTTGAACATGTTAKTCAKCTATGAAGCAACCATCAAGAAGGAGAAATCTGTTCTCCTTACTGCTACTTCTGGAAAGAAGAGTTCTTTCTTGAAGAAACGGAAAGGTTCCGTTCCGAGCAAACATTTTGTGAAGGGTGGCTCAAGTGGGTCAAAGAGTGGCAAAGTCAGCAAGCAAGTTGATGACGTTTGTCACCATTGTGGAAAATCGGGCCACTGACGGTCCGTCGATCGACGCCAGTATTGACAGAATCTTGACCGTTGACGGTCCGTCGATCGACGCCATTGTCGATGGAGCTCTCTGTCCAACTGTCGATGGTCCATCGATCGACGCCATGGTTAACGAAACTCTCTATCCCAACCATCGATTAGCCATCAATCGACATGCCTTGTTGGCGTCGACCCAGACCCGACCGCCCGATCCGACCTGTTCACTTCGACCCAGCCCAGAAAAAAAAAGAGTACAAAAAATCAAAAGATTTTACATGTCAAAATTTTCTAAACATTTTCTTACTTCTTTTTATCTTGTTTTCAAATAAAATTTGCAAACAAATTTGAAATTTCATTTAAAAAAAATTTAAAAATAATAAAATAAATAATAAAAAATTTTAAATAAAAAAATATCAAATCTATTTTTTTTTTCATTTTTTACATTTTAAGTTTTTATTTTTGTTTGCGTATTTTGGTATCTTGTGTTTTTTCTATAAATAAATAAATAAATAAATAAATTCCAAAAATACAAAAATATTTTTCTTTTGTACATTTTAATTTTTTATTTTTACGTTCGAGTGTTTTGTGTTTATTTTTACCCACTGACCCCTTTTTTGTAGGTTCCTTTCAACTCCACTGCCCATTGGATGTCACTTCACGCTCGACTCATAATCAAAAGCGCGACTATAAGGACATATCTCTCTCTCTTCCCTTTTACCGCATATTATGAATGAATAGGATTAAAAAACAATAAACAGCAAACGTAAAGAAGACACAGGTTTACGTGATTTACCAAATTAGCTAGGTCCATGGGCAGAGAGAAGAACAAATTTTATTAACTGATTAGGGTTACAGATTACTGATCTCAAAGACCATATTTATAGTACTGAGAAAATACACCAAATTTGGGCTTAAGGCCCAAAACTCTATACCGTTGGGATGGGGGCGTCTTCGCCCTCCCGGACCCCAGACAAGGGGGACTTCGCCCCCCCTTGACCCCTCCGACTCGCTGACCTAGCAGCGAGACCCCCGTATAACACGGCGAAACCAGAGATTCAAGACATATCAACAAATCTCCACATTGACTTGAATCTTCCTTACAGATGCATCATTACAATGCCAGATGAACAGAATCCTTCTTTCTGCCTCAGATTTGCTCTCCTTGGGCAACTAATAGCTTGTGACGTTTAGCAAGTCCAAACAATGTCGAAACTTGCTATGTGGGACCGGCTTGGTGAACATGTCAGCATGATTATTAACATTACCTACTTTCATCACCTTGATTCTCTGCTCATTCTTCAGAAAATGATACCTCACATCAATATGTTTGGTCCTCTCATGATGGACCTGATCCTTGGTCAAGCAGATTGCACTCAAACTTTCACTAAACACAACAACTTGATCATGTTGTAGACCAAGATCACCTACAAGCCCTTTCAACCAAATTCCCTCTTTAGCAGCTTTCGTCAGTGCCATATATTCTGCTTCAGTTGTAGACAGAGTAACTGTAGCCTGTAGAGTTGCCTTCCAACTAACAACAAAACCACCAAGAGTGAAGACATATCCAGTCATAGATCTTCTACTATCAACATCTCCATCATAGTCAGAGTCAGAGTAACTAGTCACAGAACCGTGAGTATCACCTCCATACAAGAGACCAACATCAGACGTACCTTTAAGATAACGAAAAATCCTCTTCACAGCTTGCCAATGCTCCTTTCCAGGTCGTCCCATGAACCTGCTGACAACACTCACAGCATGTGCAAGATCTGGTCTAGTGCAGACCATAGCATACATCAAACTCCCTACTGCATTAGAGTATGGGACTCGAGACATGTACACCTGCTCAGCTTCAGACTTCGGTGTATAATCAGCGGATAAATGAATATTTGTAGCACTTGGGGTATCAATAGGCTTGGTGGTAGACATTCCAAATCTAGACAAGATCTTCTGAATGTAACTCTTCTGTGACACGAAGAGCTTCTTCTTTTCTCTTTCCCTATATATCTCCATGCCCAAGATTTTCTAGACAACACCCAAATCCTTCATATCAAACTCAGCACTGAGCAAATCTTTCACCTTTTGTATATCAGACTTGGACTTCGCAGTTATGAGCATATCACCCACATACAGAACGAGATAGGTCATGGAACCATCACCAGCTTTGTTGTGATATACACAACAATCATGTGGACTTCTGTTGTACCCCAACTGGATCATGTAACTGTCAAACCTCTTATATTAGTGCCTTGGAGACTGCTTTAGACCATATAAGGACCTCTTCAACTTGCAAACATAATCTTCCTTCCCCGGAACTTGGAACCCCTCTAGTTGAGTCATGTAGATATCGTCTTCAAGCATTCCATGTAGAAAAGCTGTCTTCATATCCAGTTGCTCAAGTTCTAAATCCTGTTGTGCAACCATTGCTAGTAACACTCTGATGGAAGTGTGTCTGACCACTAGTTTAGAATATCTCATTATAGTCAACCCCCTCCTTCTGTGTGAACCCTCTTACAACTAGTTGAGCCTTGTATCTCACACTCTCACCAGATGTGGTTTCTTCCTTGTTCTTGAATATCCATTTTCAAGTAACAATTTTCCTCCCCTTAGGCCGTTTGACCAGCTCCCAAGTCAAATTCTTGTCAAGTGACCCCATCTCTTCTCGCATTGTAGTGAGCCATTGAGACGACTCACTACCTGAAATAGCCTCTATTTCTGTGAATGGTTCACCTACAGATGGTTCTTCCTCTTCCACCTCGTCAGCGACTTGTAATGCATAAGTCACCATATCCTCAAAACCGTACCGCACAGGATGCTTCAAGCCTGTTCTCCTAGCTCTATCAACAGCTATGCTTGTTTGGCGAGCTTCTGGATGAACATCTGAACTTGTACTTTTAGTAGTAGTATGTTGATCTTCTCCACCTTGGAGTTGTGATTTGCTCTCATCGCGAGTGACTTGCAGCTCCACCTGTTTATCAACTCTACTACAATTTTCTGCACCAATGGACTTCACAGCGGGATTAAGCATAGAATTCTCATCAAAAATCACATTCTTGCTGAATATAACTCTATTTTCTGAAGGTGACCCCGAAACCAACAAATATACCCTTCTTAGCTCTTGGTTCTAATTTACCCTTACTAACATGATAGTAAACAGTACACCCAAAAACCTTCAACAATGAATAATCTGCAGGTTTATTAGACAATACCTCGTAAGGTGTCTTGAAATCAATGCCAGTGTGAGGACCACGGTTGATTAGATAACACGTCGTGTTTACTGCTTCTGCCCAGAACTTTCTATCCAAAACAACATTTGAGAGCATGCATCTCGCTCATTCTGCCACACCATTCTTCTGCGGTGTGTATCGAATGGTGTGGTGTCGAGCAATCCCTGCATCCTTGTAGAACTCGTTGAAATCAGACGAACAAAACTCCAGGCTATTATCAGTTCGTAGTTGCTTGATCTTCTTCCTAGTCTGATTTTCTACCAACGCCTTCCACTGCTTAAATCTCTTGAACGCTTCACTTTTGTTCTTCATCATAATTACCCAAGTCATCCTTGAGTAGTCATCAATCATAGGTACAAAATATCTGTGGCCTCCAATAGACTCAACACGTGACGGACCCCAACAATCTATATGAATGTAGTCAAGAGTCCCCCTGGTCTGATGAACGACCTTCTTTGGGAACTTGCTGCGATGAAGCTTCCCAAACACACAATGTTTGCAGAATTCAAGACTCTGCACTTTATGCCCAGAAAGAAGATCCCGCTTTGACAAAATCTGCATCCCTCTTTCTCCCATATGACTGAGCCTCATATGCCACAGCCTGGTCATACCCGTGGTCTGAACCTTGGATGATGGTACATCAGCAAAACCTATCACGGTGTAACCTTGCAGATAATATAAGGTACCACGTTTCAGGCCTGTTAGAACAACCTTTGAACATTGACAAACATACATAGCTCCACCTTCACCTTTGAAACTGAAGTCAAGAAGACTTAATGATATCAGATTCTTTGTCATTTGTTGAACATGCCTGACTTCATTCAAGGTGCAGATACCCCATCATTTTTCCGTATTCTGACTGAGCCAATTCCAACCACTTTGCAAACAGCACTGTTTGCCATGGAAACATTTCCTTTATCTGCTCATAGGTCAAGAAGAGCTCCCTATTAGAACAAATATGGTACGATGCCCTAGAATCAAGAACCCACACATCATTACAATGAGACTGTCCAGCAGCAACCAAAGCCAGATCTTCTTCAGAATTCATATCAGTTTCTGCCACTGTGATTTGTACATATTTGTATGTGTTGCATTGTGTGTTGTTTTTTTTTGGGGTTTTAGGTTTATCTTTTTCTCATTTTTCTTCTTTTTGATGTTTTTCGTTTCGTATCGTGTTTAATGTTTTTCTACTTTATTTTATAATTAATAATCTAATTTTGCTTTATTTTTGTATTTCAGCTCAAAACAAAGAAGACGGGATAAGCGACGTGCCGAAGCCCTACAGGCGCCACAATGCAGCGCCCACGTAGACGCCGAGAGACGCCCGCGTCGACCGACGTAGGGTTGACGCTAACTCTCTGAAGCATCGATCTTTGCTATGTCGGTCGACGCACAAGTCGACATAACTTGCAGTTGCATCGATCCGAGCTCCTGTAGATCGATGCAATGCCTTGTCGACGTGAGCATCCTGAATCGGTTGATGTCGACATTTCGTCCCCGTCGGTCGACGCTCCTGCGGTTGAGCGGTTATTTTCGGGAAAATCTATAAAAAGCCGTTGGTTTCTTCAAAATTTAATCAGCTAAACTTGGGGGAAGGTTTCAAATAGTTCAGATACCTCAAGTGTTGTTCCATCCTAATTAAATTGAAGATTTCGGTTGATGATCAAGCCATTCTCTCGTTTCTCGTTCATTCATCATTGAAGATATCGTTTCATTGCTGTAAATCGTTCGTCTGCTATTATTATCATTTAAATTATAAGTTTCCTGCACTTGTTTATTTACTTTTTATTTGGCTTTTAATGTCGCACTTTTATTCGACTCGTTATTAGCTTAGTAATTCATGCACGGTTTACTTTTAAATAGCTTGTTCAATTATGTTTGTTCTCTCATTTTATAAATCATAGTCATTATTGCTTTCAATTAGTTTTAATTTTTGTATGCTTGTTTTCAAATTTGTAGTTATAAAAATCAAAACACCGAAAATGGATCGTGTGTTTAGTTATAGAATTGTTAAACATTTATTGATGCCGATTGCAATTCCTTGTGATTCGACTCGAGTCAAGCTTATCGCCTACAATAGCTCCGTTCTCTTGCGGACGAGCTTTTAACTTTTAAAGCCAAAAAGTTCGATTCACACAGCTGTAGAACCGCCGACACCCCCTTTCTTCTCCTGCTTCCTCTTCTTCTTAGGACAATCATTCTTCCAGTGCCCTGGTTCTTTACAGTAATTGAAGATGTCTTCGGGTCTAGGACCTTTTGAACCTTTCTGATTTGGCTTCTCGTTTTTCTCCCCAAATCTCCCTTCTTCTTTACCTGTGACAAACAGCCCCGATGCCTGATTTCCTGTGGCAGAGCCAGTTGCTTGACGGTCTTCTCTGTTGTGGAGGGCAGATCGAACATCTTTCTGAGACAGAGTATTTTTCCCAGTAATAAACGATTCAACAAGATTCTCATACGATTCAGGCAAAGATACAAACAAAATTAAAGCAGCGTCCTCATCTTCTACTTTAACATCAATAATACGCAAATCTTGAAAATTTTTGTTTAATTTGTCTAGATGATCACAAAGGGGAGTACCTTCCTGCATGCGTAAACGGAACAGACGTTGCATCAAGAGCAACTTGTTGGTTAGAGACTTCGTCATGTAGAGACTCTCTAGCTTCAACCAGAGAGCAGCGGCAGTTTCCTGATCAGCAACCTCGATGATAACATAGTCAGACAGACATAGCATAATAGTCGAGTGGGCCTTTACTTCTCGGGTATTACACTCTTCTTCATCTACATCCTTAGATTTAGGTTTTCCTGATAGCGACGCCCACAGACCCTGCTGCTTCAGCAGAGATCGCATCTTGATCTGCCATAATCCAAAACTATTTCTCCCAGTGAATTTGTCAACCTTTACGTTGAAAGCAGACATTCTCGGTCGGCAAAAAGAAACCCTAATGGTGCGAAAATACCCTGATCGAACCGACCAGGCTCTTGATACAAGTTTTTTATGAATGAATAGGATTAAAAAATAATAAACATAAAACGTAAAGAGGACACATATTTACGTGGTTCACCAAATTAGCTACGTCCACGGGCAGAGAGAAGGACAAATTTTATTAACTAATTAGGGTTACAGATTACCGATCTCAAAGACCATATTTATAGTACTAAGATAATACACCAAATTTGGGCTTAAGGCCCAAAACTGTATACCGTTGGGCCGGGGGCATCTCCGCCCCCCCGGACCCCCAGAAAAGGGGGACTTCACCCCCTCTTGACCCCTCCAACTCACTGACCGGGCAGCGAGACCCCCGTATAACACGGAGAAGCGAGAGATTCAAGACATATCAACACGACACCTTATTTTGTTATCTGTTCAATGTGGGCGTTGCATGGTTTAAGTGTGGGGGGGTTTATCCTTGTTTAGTAATTTCTTTCATGTTCTTGCTTGTGTCTGTGATTTGAGTCGTGTGGATTGATATTGGTTGGAACCTTGACGAAGTGACGTGGTTAGATGCTTTGGTTAGGTTGTTTAGATTTTCGTTCGACATTAGTGTAATTGTGGGGTATGAAGTGTAGGAAACATATGGAGTGTTTTGACCTTGTTCTATTTGTGCAATTCGTTCCTAGAGTCGAATACTCTCTACTAGTTCCATTTTTCAAATGCCCTCTATAAGAATTTTTTAAAATCTTTATTTTATTTTTGGAGACGTTAAAAACTCCACGTGCTTATCGAATAATATTGTAAGTTGCATTTAACAACAAGTGATAGGAGTCAATGAACTCTCATTTTTTAGTTATAAATATCATGTTCGTCTAGTACCTCACCTTTTTGGGTACTCAAATAAAAAGAATATTAAAAAATAAGAAAAAGAAAAAAAAAAGAAAAAGAAAAAAGAGAAAAAAAAATGGTACAAGAAGAGAAATCCTTGTACAAGTGATGTGTATATAATAAGTCGTGCAACCCTTGTACGCAATTTTATTTTTACTTTTAGATTTTATTATTAAAGAGGTGCATAGATGATTGGGCTAGTAGGGTGCCGACTTAGTGGTTTGAGTGTGAATAGATCTTGTCCGAGGTATGAATGGGGGACGTACATGAAGGACAACACATTACTTTTAGGCGTTCGGAAGGGATTCTAAAGCTCTTATCTCAATGTATCATGTGATTTGTACATTTTTGTGTGTGATTTCCGTTTGATTTTGCATTTTACTTTGTGTGTTATAGTGGGTTTTAGGTCGTATTTTCTATCATTTTTTTTTTCTTTTAGTCTTTTTGTAGGTAGTGTCATTTTTATCCCGTTTTACACCTTTTCTCTCTTATTTTGTAAGTTTTCATTCTAATCTCATTTTCTTGTCTGTTTCAGTCTTCCGGGTGGAACCACATGCGTTCCCATGAGTTACAACTAGTTCGGAACGACAAAAACCAGACAAGGGTTCACAAAGCCATCGTTGATCGACTAGCAATCAACGTGTCGTCGACGCAGCGCCGAGCATGCCTCTCGCCCACGTTGAATATCCAAGTCGATCGACCTGCCGAGGCACTCCAGCCACCGTCGATTGACGCGCCCATCAATGATGCATTAACGGGCGCCTACCACCTGAGTCGACAGCCTTAGTCGATCGACACGCCAAGAACAATGCGCTGTCATCGACTGACATCTTTCGTCGATGTGGAAAGATGCCAGAGGTACCGTTGATCGACGCAAATTGATGATTTATCGACAATCTTCATTTTTGAGAGAAATTACCATGACGCCTTCCTCGACTGATACTATTTAAGCGTTGTCACTCTTTAGCTGCGAAGAGAACTGAACACTTACCATTTCTAAACATAGTTTTCCATGTTTTGAATTTTTGAATCCTTCTTTCACTCTTGCAAGATTCTTATTTGAATAATTCACTTTCTTTTATTGATTTCAAACGATCCGGTGTTTGGAGATTGGGAATTCAGCTCGTTGGGAGCTCTTTGATTTATTATTCTATAATTCGTATTCGTAATACGTTTGAGTAATTTCAATAGCTTAATTCTAGAATTTGTCTTGTGAATTACGATTAGTGGTTTTGTTATATTGCTTGTATTTTAATGAAAATCAAGTAAAAGGAGGGTGAAATAGAAGTTTCCTTAAC
This sequence comes from Phtheirospermum japonicum, assembly GCA_014905375.1. Lineage (NCBI taxonomy): Eukaryota > Viridiplantae > Streptophyta > Magnoliopsida > Lamiales > Orobanchaceae > Phtheirospermum > Phtheirospermum japonicum. The sequence goes on along the minus strand of BMAC01000899.1, from coordinate 65,986 downwards.
TGAGCGAGTTTGGGTCGAGATCGGTGGGGTCCACTTAAGCATCCAAGCAACCCAAGTGAAAATCGGGCATGGCTTGTTTCTCCCGGCTCCCTGAACGCTACCAATCTTATCAATACGACCAAGTTTGGAGTCGGAAAACAACACCTATAAAAGAAAATCACACAAAATCAAAAACACAAGAAAATATGTATATAAACCAAAACAAAACAAAACAAAACCAAGGTCTACGAGAACAAAAAGACAACACATTTTTTTTTTTCAATTTTTTGAATGTTTTTGGATTTTTTTATATAATAAGAAGGAAAGCAAAGAAAGAAATGTAAAAGTAAAAGAAATAAATGAAAAGAACTTGGGTTGACTCCCAAGAAGCGCTTGTTTTACATTATTAGCTTGACGAACTCCCTTCTTGGGTCATAGTGGAAAGAGAACGGAGGATCCACCAAAGCAACAACCTCCTTGTCGGGAGGGTCCAATCTTCGAACAGTTCTCGGGGCGTCGGAAATGGCCTTTGATGAAAAGAAAACGTTCCAAAGGTCATCTTGGCTTGATCTTCGGTTGGAATGGAGGTTTTAAAGTGATCCGATGACTCTTCTAAGAAACAAAAGGAATAATGGCCAACTAGCTTCTCTATCATTTGGTCGATAAACGGGGGATGGGAATGATCTTTCTTGGTGGACGCATTTAACTCCTTAAAATTGATCAATATCCTCCATCCCGTTGTAGCCCTCGTGGCCAACAAATTTCCTTCTTCATCATCGATAATGTATATACCGCTCTTCTTTGGTACTATGAGAATAGGACTTGCCCACTCACTCTTGGCAAGTGCAAACATCAAGCCTTCCTTCAACAACTTCAAATTCTCGTCCTTCACTATCTCCCCAAGATTTAGATTTAAATGCCACTGGAATTCTCGATAAGGTTTGGCATCATCCTCCGAAACGATCGTATGCATGCAAGTCCAAGGGCTAATTACCTCAATAACTCCGGGTCTCCAACCAATATCACCCTTATAAACCTTAAGCATTTCAACCAACCTCGCCTCTTCTTCTCGATTTAAATTTGAAAAGATAATGATCGATTTGCTCTCCTCTTCCTCCAAATATACATGCTTGAGGTGAGATGGCAGAGGCTTAAGCTCGGACTTGTGCCTCCTCTCGACCTCATTGGGGGCTAATTCAAAAAATTCGACGATCCCCTCAAGATAATCTTCAAGCTTTTCACTCCTATCATCAACAATCTCCACCTCCCCCTCTAAAAATTTGTCGTTGCCCTCAACGACACATAAACAATCCTTCTCACAAAAACCATGGGCACATTAAAGCACAATTGACTCATCATTAAGAACAAGGGTCTCATTTCTTTCACCACAACCTGGAACATAAGCTCCCAAGTCAAACTCATCCTCAATGCTCATTTCCTCCATATAAGCTTGTTCGACCAATTCTCGGATCACATACATATGTAACCACTCTTCAAAAGATATTTCTGAAGGAGAAAGCATAGGGGATTTGGAGGTTTGTGCCTCGTACAGGTTCGAAGACTTGTGGAGGCCTTCGGGAAGTTCCTTTTCCAATGTGGGGCCCACGGGGGTGGAATCAAGAGGAGTAAGAAAACTCGAAATAGAAACCACTTCCTTATCGAACAACGGAACAATCGTATTATCAACCACCCCACCACTTCCAAGGACTGTGACCGCAAGAGGATGCGAAGGTTGACTTGGCAATTTGTCTTCCTCATTCGCTTGCTTCAACATATTCACATCACTTTCCAATTGCTCCATTGTAGTACTTAACCCGTTGGTCGTAGCCTCGAGAGCATTGAACTTAGTATCGAATGAAGCTAACGTGTTACAAAATGGCCAAGAGATTCGGATCAGAGGGCGGAATAGGAGCATTTACCGGAATATTGAGGACGGGGGGGGCATTTTGGGCATTGGAGATCACACCGCCAAACAACTCATACGGATCGGGATTTTGAGCACTATTGGTGGCACCAATCGGGGCATGATTGAAATTGTAAGTATGAGGACCTCTATACGGGCCGGGATTTGGATTTTGCATGTTCGGACATTGATTAGGAGTACCGTAACCCCATATGGACCGGAATTTTGAGTGTTTATATTCGGAAAGTGAGTGGGAGCACCATATCCTCCATACGGACCATTCATACCCGTAAGGCCATTATATCTAACATGTTTTGCACCATGCCCTCCCATGTTGCCAAAACCATTATACATCATTCCATTCCCAACACGGTTTTCACCATGCCCTCCCATGTTGGAAATGTAACCGCCATTGCCATAGAACCTTGCATACACTCCATAAGAACGTCAAATATAAAAGAATGCTAGAAATACAAAGAAACTACAAGAAAATCAAAAAACTTAACCAAGCCGAGTCGCAACGGCGCCATTTTATTTTGTAGTTTTTTTAGTGGTGTTGAAAATGACAGTGGGTTCATGGCTTGGTATTATCGGAATTCAATTGCTAGCACGGATCTATGTGTTTCTAGCTTGTGAAAATAGGGGGAAAGTGGAAATAAATGAAATTAATGCAATTAAAGCAAGTAAAATGACTAGCTATGACTAATTAATAAAAGTAAATGCAAGTATTTAGGATGCCTCGTGCGTATGCCCGAATTAAAAGTGCAAGCAATAATCAAAATATGCAAGTAAAAGCTAGGAAACAACTAGGTACAACCAAATAAACCTAAGGTGCAACTATGCATGCATGGTATTAAAAATCTAAATAATGCAAATTAACAAAAATCGAAAACACCAATAGAAATAGCAATAAAAGTTGACATGAAAGTTAAAAACTTCAACTAGAACTGAAGAGTAGATCTAGGATTCAACATAAAACCATGCATGAAAATAAAAACCTAAATAAAGCATATGAAATACTCAAAATATAAACGATCAAGAACTCGATCTATGATCTCGGTGTGTCACTCGCCTAGGTTCCATAGGTAGTTCACAAGATCCAACAACAAAATGCATAAATTGATGAACAAGCATGAGATTAAAGACAAGCATGGAAATAAAGGAAGTCTTACTTGAATTAAGGAAAGGAACAACAAACTTGAATGGAATAGCAAAAATAAAATCCAAGTGATGTCTTGAATTCTTCTTGAGCTTACAAACCCAAGGAAGAACTTGAGATTAAATCTAAGAATTAGAGAGAGAAAAAAATACCAAACCCAAGCATGGGTTGGGAGGAGAGTGGATTCTTTTTTTACAAAATGAGAGAAGTGTTCTATTTATACTAGGTTTAATTAGGGGTAAATGGGTCAATTATGCCTTAAGAGCTTGGATTTACCTTATTTGACCAAGTTTGACCCAAAATGGTCTTGCTAGACCATTGGCTATCCTTTTGGCTCGATTGGGCTCAGTTTGGCTCAATATGGATAGGGGTGGCTCGAGGCTGGGCGAGCTTGGACGCGCTTGGGCGCGGGTTGTCGGCAGCTCCTGGGCTGGCTCAGCAAGCTTGGCCGATGAACCAAACTTTTGTGCACCCCAATTAAAGATATTTTAAATTAAAAACACGCAAGCTTGCTCGCAAGAGTACGAGGGCTCTTGTAGGGTGGAAAGTTGACTCGAGTCGTCTCTCAAGGACAACAAATTATCGGATCTCAGATAATTTTTCAAAAATAAGTAACCAAAACATTTTTTTGGGGTTTTGTTGGTTTTTGATTAATAACTACGAATTTAAACTGCAAGACTTAAACTTAAAAACTAGTTTAATTATCCTAAATTATCAACTAAGAATTTAAAAGAAATTATTTAACCAATTTAAAACCTAAATTAATTTAACTAATTAATTATCTAATAATAACTATATTAAAATTCAAACTAATTAAGAACTCAATATTAGAACCAATTCGCAGCAGCTAAATTATATAAATGATCTCAATATATTAACTACGAACATACGATCATGCATAAGATAAATTACTACGAATCAAACGATAACATAAAGCATAAAAACTTAAGCAAACTAACATAAGTTAATAGCATGAATATTCTCAACCAATTCAAGTATCTAATATCCAAACTTAAACATGAAAATCTGATATAAACAGAGAATTAAATAACCAAAAACGTCCAGCGAATTCAAGATCATAAACCAAACTTCAAAAATTAAAGGTAACTAAATATTCAAAAGCTTGAAAACTTACTATTAATCTAAGAAAACAATGAAAGGTTGCAGAAAATGTATTCTAACTAATGGTTACTGATTAAACTTTGGAAGTTCCACAGAGATTCGCAGCGAAACGGACGAAAACGGGCTTGACGACATCGAACGGCAACCGAGACTCGTTTCGTTGAATCCTTCTTCTTGCTCTCGATTCTCTGCATTTTTGATGTTAAAATCCGACTCTAAACCCTATGATTATGTTTTTGGTAAGTTTTTAGGGTTTGAAGCACCCCAAAATTCAGGTTAATGATGCCTTTTTATAAAAAAAATCGAATCTTGGGCCGCAAGACAGCTTTAAGTCGGTTCTGGGCCCGTTAATGGTAAGGTAACCATTAGAGTAGCTACCGCTAAAGCTATCGTTAATGCCTCTGTCCAGTCTTAGCGGTAGCGTTAACGATAAGGTAGCGGTAATAAACCTTATAGAAAGCTACCGCTAATTCTTCATTTTTGTACTTCTGCACTTCGACAACGGTTCTGGGTAGAGGTAGAAAACCGTTATAGATAGCGGTAGTAGCTATCGCTAATGCACCGTTAGCTTCAATGATACTATAACGGTTCCAGTAGAATAACCGTTATAGAAAACTGGCAGCTTCAAATTCCTGCTACATTTTTGCCGGAAAGCTCGATCTTTGACTCTCGATCGTCATACTTCATCTCTAATGTGCTGAACTCTTCCAGTTACTTAGCTATAAGGTGAAAAACAACAAAATATCACCTAATTGCATCAATCTAGATCAAAAGGCGATAAAATAAGTTGGAAACACAATTATAAGAATTTAAGCTCAAATTGTCCAACTTATACCAAAAACACTAAGAAAAAGGTAACTAAATAACTACTAAAATAAGAACAAATACGTGTTAATCAACTACCCCATGCTTTATTTGTTTGTTCGTCCTCGAATAGACGATACATTTAAAGTATAACAAGAAAGAAAATAAGCTCACACAATGAGTCGTGTCGTGCTACATACATAATTTTGAAAATATAGATACATGTCACGCAACTTTAAACACTCCACCCTTATTACATTATCGCTCCAAAATCAAATTCATGCATCCTCTCAAAAGGGAAATATATATGGGTGTTCACTCAAAAGCACTCAAGCATTACTGCATGGGACGTGTATTTTCTCAAATCATACAAATACATGCAAAATAAACTCAATCGCAAATTAAGTGTGTTATCGAACTAAGAATAGGAAAAGGTCTTTTCGGGTTGTAATGTAAGGCTCTTTGGACGGGTATGGAATATATAAGTCGTGTGGCTAAATAACTCACTCAACCTAATCTAATTACGAAGCAAAATGATTCACCTCGTACAAAATAAAAACCTCACTAAACACTTATAACATAGCCATTAAATTTAGGCTATTTCTCAACTCGATACTCTAAAACCGACTTGAAGCTCAAACCACTTAATCAAAATTGAAGCTTATGATACGCTTCCTTATTACAACTCAACTCTTTGCCTTTTAAAACATAGGCTTCATAAAAACAAACAATAAGCTCAAGCCTTAATTAGCGTGTAGGCAATTAATCAACACTATCCACCATCCTATTTTGTTTCTCTTTTTTATTCTTTTTCTTCTTAACTTTCCCCCTTTAATCATTTTCTATGGGGGTTTTCTTTTCTATTTTTTTTAGATGGTGGTCCTAAATTACAAAAATTCATAAACATCATAAATTCCTAATAAATCTCCAAAACACTAATAACCAGTAAAAATACGAACTCCTACCCCACGCTTTTAATGGGTTAGTAGGGGTCGACTCAATCACTCATGGCTACTGGCATGGGTAATTTGGCTATGATTGGCTCATTCGGAATTTATAGTGGCTAAAAATATATGGATATGGCCGGTAATAGGGTTTTTTCTGTGTCTTAACGTCATGTTCAAAGTCAACTACACACAGCGGATTCAAAGAGATATCAAGACTGAAACTTATTCAAGCACATGCAATGATGATAATCAACTCAGGCTACTCACAGGCTTTTTGCATGAAATTTTTTTGAATTGATGCTGCTTTTAAGGTTTTGCGAAACCAATTGCGTCCAAGTGCCATTTCACAATATATATATATATATATATATTATATATATATATATATATATATATATATATATATATATATATATATATATATATATATATATATATATATATATATAATAATTTTGAGAAATTTATGCACTTATACATGCTCAAAAGACAAAAGCCTCAAATCTAATCATAGTTAACTTCGACAGGCAAGCCAGACGAACACAATTCAACACAGAAATAGTAATCAATCACGTTCAAATACTAGCTACTACAAAACCCACGAATTCAAATTGCACAATTATAAAATTTAAATCATACTCAACCATACCCACCCCCCACCCTCTAAAGATTCGGCAATCTCCTGATTGCCATAAATATATATAAAATTAATTCAAAAGAGAAAAGGAGTAAGGGAACATCCCTGGAAATTCGATAGGCGAGTCTCTCCAAAAATGCTTGTGCAATTATCCTTTGTCTTAGACCGCGTGATTGGATTGTCTTGAACAAAACTATAAAAAAAACAAATAAAATAAACTATGATTGCGATCAATTGTGATACGAAAGTGCCCGGTGGCACGTCGTTTGGGATTTGAAATGGCCAGATTACGACTCAAGGTCGTAAATGGTTGGATTGCAGCTCATCAAAATGTTGTCGGACTGCGGCTAACTCTGGTCGGATTACAACCTCGATCAACGGAAATGAAATTCGTAAAAAATAGATGGCAGACGCTACTAGTGGTAGCATGTAGCGGTAGGTTGCCTAGCGGTAAGATCATCGTTATCCCTGATTGCTGCGGCTAGCGGTTGATCGTCATCGTTAACGCCTCGAATGGAACTAGCGGTAAGGCCTTACGGTAGTGAGTTACCACTATATAACCGTTAGTTGTCCAGAATAAGCGATTTTATCGTATTTTCTGCACATCAACACACACATAAACGTACCACGGTAATTGACACAATATAAAGACAAAAATAAAATAAATAAAAATCAAAAGAAAATTAAAGAAAATGAAAACTAACGAACACTTGGGTTGCCTCCCAAGAAGCGCTTGTTTAACATCAAAATCTCGACGCAAGTTGCTTGATCAATCTCTAGCTCGTGGTGGGTCCACGAACTCCTTCTTTCTTCTGTCTCGACTCTTCTTATACTTCTCATAATAAGGCTTAAGTCGATGTTTGTGGACTTGGAATTTCGTCTTTGTAATCTCATCGTAAATAGTGGCTACTCCATACTCATCCATCTCCTTTATTAAAAACTGTCCACTCCATGCGACTTTAAAATTGGTTGGATCAAGCTTACGATCGGAATTATATAGCACTAGTTGGCTAACCTTCAACTTCCCATCATTAAACTTCTTGTCAAAAACTCCGTTCGACTTCTTCTTCTTCTTCGTCCAATCCTTGCTATTAGCCTCGTCCTTTTTCTTCGCATGTTTAAAATTATCGTAAGGGTCGGGGGAAAACATTCTTTGGATTTCTACGTGGTGGCTTCGTCTCCTTCTTGGATTCAAACTTTGAACGATCTCGTTGTGGCCTCAACTTCACCTTGGGCTCATTTTTAAATGCGTCATTCTCTATGAGCATTTCATTATTAAATCCATCCATAATATCACATAACTCAATTCCCAGCAAATCCATCAAACCCTCCCCGCTCAAGTGTTCCTCGCCATCCTCATTATCAAACTTGTCAATTGTGCTAATGCTCAGGAGTTCATTCGTGCAAGAATATACTGAATCAAAAGTAGAACAATCGTCCTTTACAAACGGTGCAGGACTCTTGTGATATCTTGAAGTGAAGACGTCACCATTTCACCTAATACGGACATAGTCATCCTCCCTTTGTTTACGTCGATCACCGTGCGTGTTGTAGACATGAATGGACGTCCTAACAAAATGGTGTGTTCTCGATTCTCGCTTTGTACGTCACCAACGTCCATAATCACAAAATCGACCAGAACTACTAGCTTGTCTACTTGTACTAAGACATCCTCCACAATCCCCAAAGGTAGCCTTATTGTTCTATCTGCCAATTATAATCTCACCATGGTCGGCTTCAGCGGTCCTAGGTCAAACTCCTTGTAAATTGAGTGGGGTATTAAATTTATGCTAGGGGCAAGATCGAGCATCCCCCTTGCCATTTGTCCATTTCCGAGGGAAATAGTTATGCAAAAGCTTCCAGGGTCTTTCTCCTTGGGCGACAGTGGTTGTTTGAATATTGCACTAACTTCCTTGGTCAACGCCACGTAATGGTTGGCTGCTAAGCACCTTTCTCTCGATGCCAACTCCTTGATTTTACATAAGCGGGCATCGTCTTTATAACATCTAATAAGGGAAGGTTAATGTTCACATTCTTCAATAAACTATACAACTCCATAAATTTCTTATTCTCTTTCGCTGGACGAAGTCGACTTGGGAAGGGAACTTGATCGTAACTAGTCAACTTTTCCGGGGAATCAATGAGGTCGTTAGTTGTTATAGAATTGTTCTTTCTTTTCAACGCTCCCAGAACACACAGATTTGAAGATTTATGCATATGGTCGGCTGTTTTGGTTGCATCTACTTGAAGTTGGGTCTCGGCTTCTTTATTGTCTTCCTTCTTTTCTAGCTCGATGCCGTTATCCACTACTTTTCCGCTTCTCAGCACATGAATAGCCGAGGTGTGTTCTGTTTGGCTTGGAAAAGTATTTTTCTCCTTCTTCAATGATGCCATGTCAGTTGCCAATTGTCCTACCATCATCTCCAATCTTCTTAGTCCTAATGAATTTTCAAGAGTGCTTTTGGCCATTTCAGTTATCATCATTCTAGATTCTTTCATATCATCCCGAACTTCTTTGATTTCACCTCGAACTCCCTTCATTTCCTCCTGAACATGCGTGAGGTTGTCTCGGTTCCGAATAGTTTCAGCGACTTGGTCTTGCTGCCAGACTAAAAGTTGATCAGTTGGTTGTAATTAGGCAGGAACCGGCGCCTATGGTTGAAAATTATTTTGTGGAGGTGGTGGTGGTAAATAATTAGGATCGGTTTGCGGAGGTAGGGGTACATGATTTGGATCTCCGGGGCCAAACTTAAAGGTAGGATGATTACGCAATCCAGGGTTATAGGTGTTCCCAATAGGGGGCGTATTTTGAAATGTTTGAATCGTGTGAACTCCTTCAGCTCATGTTTCTTCATATACGGTTGAGCAATCACTCGCCAAATGTCCAGTCATTCCACATTGTGCACATACTAATGGTACTTGCTTCTTTTGGCTCGGTTCCTCTACCTTCAATGCAGCTAGTCTCTTATTAACCATCTCCTGAACCATCTCTTCTATCTTCTTTTCTCCTACTTTCTTAGCTATAGTCACTTCATTCAATTTCAATTCTTGAGGTCGGGAACTTGTTTGTCGAGATTTTTCACCTTGCTTTTCCAACACTCTTCTTGCATCGGGGGGCGTTAAATCTCCGAAATCTCCTCCAGCTACTATTTCCACGTGACCTTTTGCTCATGGGTGACATACCATCAAAGAAAAACTGATTCACCATCTCGGGAGAGTAGTTATGGTGTGGGCATGCGTGTGAAAGTGCCTTGTAGCGTTCCCACGCCTCGTGAAACAATTCTCCGTCCAACTGCTCGAAATTAGCTATTTGACTACAAAGCTGTCCCGTGGTTTGGGCTGAATAATATTGATCGAGGAATTTTGCACTTATCATCTCCTAATCGGTTAACGATCTCGGCTCCAATGATAGTAACCATGCCTTCGCCTTGTTTTTCATGCTTTATGGAAAACAAATCATTTGTAATTCATCTCGATGAAGCCCATTAGTTTGAAACCTGCCCACTTCATCAATAAAACATTCTAAAAATGCTAAAGGATACTCGTGAGCATTTCCATGAAAAGTCGGAAGAAAATTAATTTGATGCGGTTTGACTTCTACTTTCCTTGCAGTTGGTCCAAGAACAATAGAAGAATCATAAGTAACAACTCTCGGACGTGCCAAATCTCGTTGTCGAGGTGCTCGGGGGCGCCTCGGTGCTCTTTCCCTATGAATAACCTCTTCATACTCGCTTCCATCATCAAATTCACCAAGGTCTTGATCTTCAAGCCATTCATCTACATGCTCACGTCGAGGGGGTGGCCTTTCCGAATAATTATCATGTAAATTTTCAATGTGTCGTTCGTTTCTCCCTCGATTATCATGTCCTTGTTATTGCTCGTTGTGATGGGCTCTCGGTAGGACTGGGCCTACTGCTCGCTGTGGTTCACTTTGTATTCTCCCCGATGTCTTCATGGAGGTTGTAAAGGTAACTCATTGTTTAATGCCTCGAACAACTTGTTGTGATCGTCCTCATGATTCGCTCTTCTAGCCATATTTTTGGGAATTTCGTCGCACACGATATCAATAGATATGGAAGAAATGCTCTCGGGAATGGAAATGGTTCTTGGTCTTGCTGGATTCGCACGATGGATGTTGTCAAAGAATGGTGCAAGATCGAGGCAAAGTGAATGTCGACTTAGCATAAACTCAACAAAACATAAACGTACCAAGTGTCAAAATCCAAACCAAGCACACTTATAATTATAAATGACTCAATTTAAAAAAACGAACAATATCTTTGACTCCTTATTGTTGTCCCCGGCAATGGCGCCAAAATCCAACTTTTGTGCACCCCAATTAAAGATATTTTAAATTAAAAACACACAAGATTGCTCTCAAGAGTACGAGGGCGCTTGTAGGGTGGAAAGTTGACTCGAGTCATCTCTCAAGGACAACAAATTATCGGATCTCAGATAATTATTCAAAAACAAGCAACCAAAATATATTTTTGGGGTTTTGTAGGTTTTTGATTAATAACTACGAATTTAAATTGCAAGACTTAAACTTAGAAACTAATTTAATTATCCTAAATTATCAACTAAGAATCTAAAAGCAATTATTTAACCAATTTAAAACCTAAATTAAATTAACTAATTAATTATCTAGGAAATAACTATATTAAAATTCAAACTAATTAAGAACTCAATATTAGAACCAATTCGCAGCAGCTAAATTATCATAAATAGTCTCAATATATCAACTACGAACATACGACCATGCATAAGATAAATTACTACGAATCAAACGATAAAATAAAGCATAAAAAACTTAAGCAAACAAACATAAGTTAATAGCATGAATAGTCTCAACCAATTCAAGTATCCATTATCCAAACTTAAACATGAAGATCTGATCTAAACATAGAATTAAATAATCAAAAACGTTAAGTGAATTCAAGATCATAAACCAAACTTCAAAACTTAAAGGTAACTAAATATTCAAAAGCTTGAAGACTTACTATTAATCTAAGAAAATAATGAAAGGTTGCAGAAAACTTATTCTAACTAATGGTTGATGATTAAACTTCGGAAGTTCCACAGAGATTCGCAGCGAAACGGAAGATAACGGGCTTAGCAACGTCGAACGGCAACCGGGACTCGTTTTGTTGAATCCTTCTTCTTGCTCTCGATCTCTGCGTTTTTGATGTAAAAATCAGACTTTAAACCCTAAGATTATATTTTTGGTAAGTTTTTAGGGTTGGAAGCACGCCAAAATTCGGATTAATGATGCCTTTTTATAGAAAAATTGAATCTTGGGCCGCAAGACAGCTTTAAGTCGGTTCTGGGCCCATTAACGGTAAGGTAACCATTATAGTAACTACCGTTAAAGCTATCGTTAATGCCTCTGTCCAGTCTTAGCGGTAGCGTTATTGATAAGGTAGCGGTAGTAACCCTTATAGAAAGCTATCGCTAATTCTTCATTTTTGTACTTCTGCACTTCGACAACGGTTCTGGGTAGCGGTAAAAAAATGTTATAGATAGCGGTAGTAGCTATCGCTAATGCACCGTTAGCTTCAACGATACTATAACGGTTCCAGTAGAATAACCGTTATAGAAAGCTGGAAGCTTCAAATTCTTGCTACTTCTTCGCTGGAAAGCTCGATCTTTGACTCTCGATCGTCATACTTCATCTCTAACGTGCTGAACTCTTCAAGTTACTTAGTTGTAAGGTGAAAAATAATAAAATATCACCTAATTGCATCAAGGCTGGAGGTCGTACCGTCGATGTCACCGCTAAGCTAGGGTCAGGCTGGACAACGGTTGTTCCCTCGGAGCTGGATGCTTTGTCAAACCATTTGCAGACGATCTCTACAGATAGCGAGCTGCAGAAAACCTGTGACGAGCTAACAGCACAAGCAGATAAACAAACACAACAATTGTCCTTAACTCAAGGGGAGTTAGAGGAGGATCATTTCCAGTTTGCAGCTCGTGAGGAAGAACTTAACATCTCCAAAAGTTAAGTAGAGACGCTGAAGGATGAAGCTACTTGACTAGGAGGTCGCTTGATGGAGTTGGAGGGTCAGTTGCAGAAAACTTATGAGCATATGGAGGGTGCCATTCGCATAGCTCGTGAACAAGGAGTAGCCGAAGGAGAAGCTAGGGGTCGTCGCACATTTATGAGGAGCGAGATGGGGAAAAGATTCATGGATGCGTACAGGGATGAATTAATGGCAGCCTATAAGAACACAACCCTTTGCCTTGGTAAGATGGCAAGAGGAGGCCGAGAATGGGTCCGTCATGCTGCAGAGTAGATCAAGGTTTAGCTCGCTGCAACCAGCATCGCTTTTGATCCGGACATGGAGAGCATTATTAACAATCTTCCTCCTTTCACCTTTTGAAAAGATGACATAAACCAACCCCCGACAGCCAAATGGTGGACACCCTGCAAGAGCAAAGCAATTTCGAAAGCTGGTCTTGGCAGTGAGCTAGAAGCTCCACTTGACAATCTGGTGCCCATGTAATCTCAGACATTTATTTTCCATGCTCTTTTTTAGTAATCATGTATGAACATAGCAAATCACCCCAAAAACACAAGCAATCCATATTCCAAACACGACTAATGCGAACATAAAATAGTTAGATCATCCCCTCAAAAGGCCAAGATACACCTGAGTTCTCCAAGTTATTGTAGATAAGGTGGAAACAACCTATTTATCAAGGATTACATCACAAACTAGCACGCAAATCAAACATGCTCATACCTAGAAGAAAATATATAAATCTAGTATTAGATCATCTCAACCCCATCATTATTAAAATAAGTCCAGTGGTCGACACTTCATTGAGTTATTCAATTTGGAGTGACCTAAACCTTTCATAACACCATAAACCCACCATATATGCAGACATGTACATCCATGTACAGAAACCATAAAGAGTATATATCCTTTTAGGTCTCGAACATCACATGAACAAAAAATATGTCAGTCTAACATATCTTTGTAAAACACCTCAGAATATGTAAGTCAAACATATTCAAAGGTATGTGTGAACATATAAATCAAATATGTCCCCACGCACAAAATCACTCGAAAAACATAAGTCCAAATAAGAATAAACAAACCCAATAAAACACAAATAAGATCAGATATAACACCTAAAATCAAGCTTTTCATGACCAAATAAACACACAAACTCACATAAGATATAATTATTGAGAAGAAACATGTAAACTAAACATGCTTCTTCCCCAAAGCATCCTAGAATATGTAAATAAAACATATTCACGGACGGATTCACAAATATGTGAGAACACGTAAATCAAACAAGTTCTCACATAAAAATCCAACCATCAACATGCCTGATAATTCTGTCATCGATCCTTATGGGAGCATCAGGATTTAGCCACAAAAAAATAACCATAAAGCCATAAGAGATTCATAAAATGCCATACAAATCCATTATTTATTATTTTTGAGTACCAACCCATAAAATCTAATATGAATCCTTTGCCGACTTTAGAAGCATCGGCCCATAATATAAATAAATTAAGATAAGAGTGAGATAGTATGAGCCTGTCGTCCGAGGAGTTAGGCATAATACTTCTTTAGATGACAAATATTCCAGCCTTTTGGTAAAGCTTTTCCTTGTGCATCTTCAAGCACATATGCTCCCCCTCACAGTACCTAATAACTTTGAATGGGCCTATCCAATCTGGGTCCAACTTCCTGGTAGTATATATTGCATCAGCCCACTTTCATACTAGATCTCCAACCTGGAAATATCTCCGCTAAACCCGTTTAGTGTAGGCTGCCTGAATTTGTTGTTTATACCGTTCCACACGTGCTGCAGCCTTGTCCCGTATCTCATCAATCGTTTTGATAACCCCTCTTGCTAGTCGCTCATTTTGTTCCGCATAAATGTTGATAATCGCTATCCCCACCCCCCACCCCCACTATCTCGGCTGGGATGACAACTTCATACCATAGACCAAACTAAAAGGTGATTCACCAGTAGAAGTGTGGGGGGTTGTTCGATAAGCCCATAGAACTGATGCGAGCTCTTAATGCAAGAGTCCCCCGCTTTTTCCAGCCGTAACTTAACTCATTGCACAATAATATGATTTGTAACCACAAATTGTTCATTATCTTGGGGATGTGCTACAGAAGCGAATCGTTGTTTCATTCCCATCTTCTTGCACCAATTCTGAATCATCTGCCTATTAAATTGGGTTCCATTGTCCGAAACCAGCACCCGCGGAACTCCATACCTTCAAAAAATATTATTAAAAATAAGATCCATTATGTCTTGCTCGCCTATGCCCGTCACGGCCTCTGCTTCCACCCAATTTGTGAAATAATCCACTGCAATCACCAAGTGCTATTTGTTGCCAGGTGTTTAGGAAAGGGCCCCACGATATCAATCCCCCATTGCGCAAACGGACAAGGCAAGCTCATCGCCATCATATACTCTGCAGTAACATGGATAATTGGTGCATGCATCTGACACTTCTTGCAAAGTTTGACCAGGTCGCTTGCCATATTTTTCATTCCTGGCCAAAAGAACCCAGCTCGCAGAGCAATTCCCACTAGTGCCCTGCTCTTTGCATGATCACGACAATAACCTTCATGTATTTCGCGCAATACCTCCATTCCCTCCTCCATCGCCAAACACTTTAAGTAAGGCCCAAAACACGACCTCTTATACAAATCCCCATTCATTAAGCAAAACCTTACTGCCATCCTGACTTCCTTAGTTGATAATTGTGTCATCCCTGCGACCACCTTATCGAGGGTCTTCCGAATTGGTGTTCGCCAATCTTCCTTTTCATCAATCCCCATAACATGTTTCCCTTTCTCCATGCTATGATTTAGTCCCACCAGCGTGATCTTTCTTGTATCACAAGTACCCAAAGTTCCTGCCATCTTAGCGATATGATCAGCTCGAACATTTTTAGCCCGCGCTAAGTGTTCCAGTTCGAAATTGTCAAACTGCATTGGCCCCTCCTTTAATCTCTTCAAATAATCCTGCATGCGTTCCTCCCGGGCCTCAAAAGATCCTTCGTGATAGCAAGATACCAGTTGTGAGTCACTATAAGCCCTAACTCTCCTTGCTCTTAGGTCACTTTCCATCTTCATGCCTTGTAACAGTCCCTCGTACTCAGCTTCATTGTTGAAGGCCTTAAACCCCAGCCTTACCGCAAAATCCAAGTTCTCCCCCTCCGGGATAGTCAAAACAATTCCTATCCACGCTCCCGATGTCATAGTTGACCCATCTGTATGCAATATCCATGTCTTTCATTCATCCCCTAGTTCGGCAGGTTGCACCATTTCCTGCAAGAAATCTGCCAACACCTGCGCTTTGGTCGCCGTTTTAGGCTCATATACCACATCATATTCACTCAATTCTACAGCTTATTGCCCCATCCTTCCTGACACATTTGGATTACTGAAAACCTACTTGAGATTTAGGTTAGTGCGTACCTTCACCTTATAGCCCAAAAAATAAGGCTGTAATTTCCTTGTCGTACAAATCAGCGCAAACCCTCCCTTCTCCAACTCGGAATAATTCGGCTCTGCACCCTTTAACATTCGACGTATGTAATAAATAGTCTTATGCACGCCTGCATCCTCCCTTATGAGCACTGACTTATTACGGCTTCCCCCACAGACATATATAAAATTAGGTCTTCACCCGACATCGGTTTGGTTAATAAAGGTATCTCAGCCAGGTATTCCTTAAGTTTATCAAAAGCTTTCGTAGCCTCCTTTGTCCACTCAAACTTGGACCCTTTTCTAAGTGTTCTGAAGAAGGGTACACCTTTCTCTGCCGACCTGGAAATAAAACGTCTAAGACCTGCAATCCGACCTATGAATACTTGAACCTCACGTACCGTCAGAGGATGTGGCATTTCCAAGACAGCTCGTACCTTTTCTGGATTCACCTCGATCCCCCTCATTTACCATATATCCCAAGAACTTCCCAGATCGCACGCCAAATGCACACTTCTTTGTATTAAGCTTCATTTCATATTGTCTAAGTATGACAAATGCCTTTCTCAGGTCGCCTACATGAGAATCTGTTTTCCTACTCTTTACCAACATGTCGTCTAAATAAACCTCCATGGTAGACCCCAACAGGTCTTTAAACATCTTGCCAACCAGTCTCTGATAAGTCGCCCTTGCATTCTTCAATCCAAACGGCATAGACACAAAATAGTATGTACATGTTGAAGTGACAAAGCTTACCTTGGTCTGATCCTCCTTTGCCAATGGTATCTGATGGTACCCCTGCAAGGCATCCATCATGCTTAACAACTCACAGCCGGAAATCGAATCCACAAGTTTATAAATTTGTGGCAACGGATAATGATCTTTTGGACATTCTTTAGTTAGGTCATGGAAATCCACACATATTCTCCACTTTTGTCCCGGTTTGGGTACCATAACAACGTTGGACAAATATTATGGGAATTGAATCTCCCGAATGTGGCCTGCCTTCAATAGCTTTTGTACCTCTTCCTCAATTACTTTATCTAGCTCTGCCCCAAAATGCCTACTCTTCTGTTTAACAAACCGTGCTTCCGGATCCGCATTTAGATGATGTTGGGCGACCTTCGGAGATACACCTAATAGCTCTCCATCCCCGAAGGTAAAGATGTCTCTAAACTCCCTCAATAAAGATATCAGCTCATCCCTTATTCCTTCTGTCATCTGAGTCCCTATCTTGGTAGTGTACTTTGGGCGACCTTCTTCCAACGAAATTTCCATCAACTCTTCATGAGGGCAAACAGAATTCTCCTCCTCCCTCATCTTCTTCGAGCTAAATATTCCCTCATGTGCATCCCCTGTGCTTTCTTGCTTATTATCACGCATACTTTTCCTAACCGTCATCTGATAGCATGACCTCGCGACCTGCTGCTCGGATACTACTTCCCCTACCTTGTCCCCCACCGGATATTTTATGCTCATATGGTATGTAGAGGTGACCGCCTGAGACGCATTAAGAGCAGGCCACCCTAGTATCGCGTTATATGCCGACCTCCCATGAATGATCAGGAGTTTCAGGTCCTTCTTTGATCGTAACTCACCCTTTCCCAAAACCACCGAGAGTGTCAACTCGCCTTGCGTGACGACCTGTGCACCGTTAAAGGCGTAGAGTGGTGTGTTTACAGGTCACACATTTTCCTTCAAATTCATCTATTCTAGACAGTCTAAGTATGTAATGTTAACAGAACTCCCATTGTCCACAAATACTCTTCTCACCTTGTAGCCCGCAATCTCAACTTCAATCACTAGAGCAAAGTTGTGGTCTTCCTGTAAGTCGCGTCGTTCCTCAAGACTAAAAGAAATAATATGCCCTGTCACTGGAGGTCGTCTGTTTATGACAGCGACCTCCCATGGTCCAGGGCAAGCTGCCTTAGCGTGTCTTTTCCGAGCATTGTTCGTATCACTATCTGTTGGCCCCCCTGAGATCATGTTAGTTCTCCCTTTATTTCCTCCTGCTCTCCTTTTATCATTCTGTTTTTGACCTTCTTGTTGCGGTTGTCTCCCGACCTGGTTTTGAGGTGGATTCCCCGACGGTGGTGGGGGCAATGTTTGAACTGGCTCGCGCGGTTCCCTATCTTTGTATATAACCTCCTTTAGATGCCCAGCTTTTATGAGCCTCTTGATCTCCTCCCGAAGATGCCTACACCTATCTGTGGAATGACCATAGTTATTTTGGAATAAACAAAATAAATCCGCCTTGGATTAGTGGGGATCTGTGTGCAATTTTCCGGCCATTTTATATCGTTTGGTATTAAGCGCTCCATGATTGTAAACACCTTTTCTTGAGAATATGATGAAGGTGTGAAATATTCATCTCTCCAATCTCTCATATCCGGTTTAGGTGTTATTCTCCCACTTGTACCAGCATGTAAGAGCCCGCGTACCACTCGTCATGGTTCCCATCTGATCTCCAATCTTTTAGGCATACTCCTTCCGGTTTCCACGACCTCTGTACCAAACCGTAAACAATGTTCCTCTTCAGCTTCCTCCACCTGTATATATTTATCACATCATTCCAGAACCTTATAATATGTCCGCGCAACTTTTTTAGCCAGAGACTTGCGTAGATCCTCCCTCCTTATCCCTTGATATAGTGCCCCAGCTTTCATCTTATTTGTAGCTGTAGGTACCTCTAGCGTGGCGTTAGTGAACCGATTGAGGTAATGTTTTAAGCTCTCCTCCGATCGTTGCACCATCGTGAAAAGAGATTGTGTTGTCTTTGTATGGTGTTTAATGCTAGCAAATTATTTCAAAAAGACTGCCTTTAATACCGAAAGATGGTGATCCGCCCTGGTGCTAACTGATGGAACCAATCCTGTTCTATTCCCCTTAAAGTGGATAGGAAGGCTCGGCATGCCACAACATCCGTATATTTGTATGTAGGATCGCCTCGTTCTCAGAAAGTTGCATGTGTCGGGTGGGGTCTGTCGATCCATGATAAACTGGCGGTTCTTCTAGAGGAGGTATTGGCCCACCCTTTGTTGGTCCGTCTTTTTCTGCATTTTTATTCGCTCCTTTTGACTTGCTTGATCCAGGACCCAAGTCCAGGACCCTAGGTGGCGTAGTCCTTCCTTTCATAATGCATTTACGTCGATTCTCACGCTTTCGCTCAAGGACTCGTTGTCCCTCTTTCCCACAGACGGCGCCATTTGACGCAACCAAAAAGATTGGTGCCTCAAGAATATGGGGTACTGACTCTAATTATGTAGTCAGCGACCTGAACAGCTTCAAATAACCTTGCAGCGACCCACTTGATCTCCAAGAGACTCCTGGCGACCTGATCGACCCTGCAAAATAACACCTAATGCCAAGGCGACGGACGGCCCCGACGTAAGCCTTCCGATGCTTAAGTTAGTGAGTGCGGGAGAGATTTGAGAGCCCAAAATACGTAGGATATGAAATCAACTTAAAAAGAAAAGTGAGTCCCGAGTCCTCTTTTTATAGATAAGAGAAGTATTCCCCAAGTTAGGGTTCCCCTCTCCTACTATAATACCATAAATACCACAACCGACTTAGAATTAGGATTCCCCATGTATACTAAGTTCCCATAAATAATAAAGCTCTCACTAAATTACCAAAATAGCCGTGGGCTTATAATTCTGTCCATGAGTGTTAATTCGTCGGGACCCCACAAAACAACCCATATCAGCCCGTTAAGGCCCAAGACCATAATGCCCAACACTCGATACCGAGCCACCACTCAACATCGAGCTGGTATAATAGTACCCATATCGTAAGAGCCCGCTACCCAGTATAAGAGCTTGTCACTCCCATACATCAAGTCGCTGCTCCTTAGAACAGCTCGCTCAGCTCCCAGAAAGAATGCTCCTTCTGAGAAATGAGGTCGCTTACCCAAATTACCATAAATACTTACATATAGCTGACGTGAATATTTGATGTCGTATCAATAATAATAATACACTTTCAATTTTAATTATATATTGTGATAAGGTTATTTTTATCTTTTCATTTATGACTATTTTTGTCTAAACTTTGTTAGGGTCAACTAATAATATTCTGGGGTGCGTATATCCGCGCCTTTAATACAAAGCTCAGAGAGGCAACTTCAAGGTTGTCGTGTAGATTGTTGAATATTAAGCTTAAAAGCAAGCACAATTAACTTGGAAAAGATTCGATTAGATGATACGAAAAAGGATGCTTGGAGAGTCTATGGACCGTTTGCTGCTATTCCAATGTTAATAACTCTTTTCAGGATAAATCCCAATCAACCACTCCTATCTTGTGTTATGGGAATGTTAGAGATTCGTGGACCATTTGCTGTTATTGTTGGGTTCGCTATAATCGCACGGAGCCTACGCAGCGGATTTTAAATTTATTAATTAGTTAAGACAAATATATATACTAAACCCCGTCGATTTTGTTAGCGATTCTAAAGATCGTCATTTTTCAATATTATGTATCGAATACAAATATATTGATTCTTATAAAAAATAAATTAATACCTCGCATTCGATTTCTTCGAGCGACGATTGAGAGGGAATCAATTCCCGGCTATGTGGCTAACACAAAAAACCCTCGCCGTAGAGATCCAAGCGTATCCCCTCTAATCGAGTCCACCTTTTAATTGCGACACCGGAAAAATTCTTCGCTAGTAGAATCGTTCCGTTTTTCAAATTGATTAAAGAATAACAATCAATCCAACAATCAACAATTGATTGAAGATTAATTATTGTACATGAAAAATTATCAATTAATTTTCATCTAACAATTGAAGACCAAAATAAAAAATGAAATTGTGTATTTTCTTCACTGTTGTACCAAAGCCTGAAAGAAGAAAAAGGGGATGGCTGCATATCAAATTTTAAAAAAGGGGAGGTGTCCTTTTCCTTTTTGTTTTCAAAACCAGAAAGCGGCCGTATACCTATCTCTTTCTTTCTTTTATATATATATATATATATAATATTAACTAGGTAAATTAGGTTAAGAATGAGATCTAATCTCAATTAACAACTCAATCACATAATTAGGAAAAGGATTCTTCCACAAGTCATCTGACTCTTTCAAAACAAAGAGTATGATTTGGTCCCAATTATCTTATATATATATATATATACAAATATATAATATAAACTAATTTTATTTTAAAGTCTTCAATTATTCTAGTGGACTTCTACAATTAGGGCCTACTAGAAAATTACATGGACTTGGATTTAAAATCCAACTATTTAATTAATTGAATTAATTAATTAATTCCATGAGTTTAAATTAATCAATCCAATTCACTAATATAATATATTCCTTTAATTGAGATTTCTAATCAAATTAGATTTAATTGCATAATCAAATATATAATTAAATATTTAATCCAACAATTGAATTAAATTAAAATCTCATTTAATTAATCCAAATTAACTAATTATTCCAACCATTGGAGTTATCAATCTTGAAATGTCAAAAACCAAAATTATGTGTGACCCTTTTAGGTTCACGACTAACACTAGTAGTAAGCTCACAACTTCTTGTGAGTTTATAAATAAAAATTTATTATATTAATTAATCATATTAATTAATTCCCACTCTTTAAATTAAAGAACCTACAAATCATGGCAACATCTAGCAAGTAGCATGACTACCTAGTGTTAGGTAAAATAGCGAGCAAACCTATTTCAATTGCAAGTCCATACATGTACGATCCTTTCAACAACTAGTTTACCGATTAAATCTTGGGCATGGATTTATAAGTCGAAACCCAATTGATTTAATAACTGTGATTTCATTTCAAGTTTAAGTAATTCATTTATGAGTCAATATTCATCGTGCCCTGGCCAAGGTCTTTGAATCACAAACTATGAAAATTCACAGGATACTCCCTTGTCCATAGACAAGTGTCGAATTCTATGTTGGCTAAAGACAAACCTCCATGCACATCGATACAATACCCAAAATACCCCCTTTTTGACTGTCAATCAATCAAAAGATAAATCTAAGCATCACATGATGAGCACAAGGTTACAATCGTACCTCAAGTCAAAGGATTAATCATGTATTATTTCAATATGGAAATTCTTATTCGATAGACAAATATTCCAGTTAAGAATTTCCATCGGATCATATTCAATGAACTTGTTCTCCAATAAGCACCCACATATATGCACTCGCGTCACAACGCTGATGTTAATGGAATGCAACATCCGTGTCTTACAAGCATGCATCATATGCGCAAGTCTTACCGGGCTATTCAATGTTCTATCTCGAAAAACCCATTGACTTGGAACAAGTTTAAGACCGAAACCTCAGAGACATACTCCATGATTGCCATTGTATGCGAAACCATATCCCATAGTTTAAATTGGTCTAAGGACTTTATCATACGTGCAATTATGATAAAAATGAGAACATAAGATAAAGTAAGTTGCCTTTATTAATATAATTCCAATAAAATCATTATACAAGTAGAATAAAATCTAATCTAATTGGAACGTCGGGCACTCTACTCTAACAATCTCCCACTTGCCCTAGTGCCAATTGCCCATGTATTTTAGGCCCATTTTCTCAAGATGCTCGTCAAATACCTTTTGTGCTAAGGGCTTAGTCATTGGGTCTGCTACATTTTATGCCGAAGCGACTCGATCCACAACGACGTCGCCTCTACAAACGATCTCTCTCACCAGGTGGTATCGTCTCAATATGTGTTTGGATCTTGGATGAGATCTCGGTTCTTTTGCTTATGCTATAGCCCCGTTGTTGTCTGATTAACGTGTATTTGTCTTGATTTAAGTTAGTATTTTATTTAGTTTTTATTATTGTTTTAGGTAGAAGTTAGATAAAATGAGCTTATTTTCGTATTTTCTTATCTCCAACTTATTTTATTATATTTTTATTATGATTATTTAATTTTATGTTTAATTTAAGTATTTTGAGGTGTTTAGGTTTGGGCGTAGTCAAGGTAGGGCCAACGATTGGAGTTTCGGCGAAAACGTGGCACGATTTGAAGAATTTAGAACTGTCAGACTTTCTATAACGGATTTTTACCTGTAACCGTTCTAGAAAGACCTGCCGAGCCATGCCGACACTGTCTGCCGACGCTGCCGAACCATGCCAACGCGGCCTGCCGACAGCTGCCGAGCGCTGCCGGGCCGAGCCCGTCGAGCGCTGCACGCGCCGGCCGAGCTGCGCGAGTCGACGCCGAGCCATGATCCGCGTCAGTCGACGCAGATGCGTCGACGCAACTTGTGAAGCGTCGATGTCGACGCAACTTGCTGAAGCGTCGATGTCGACGCAACTTGCTGAAGCGTCGATGTCGACGCACCCAGTCGACGCACCCGCCCAGCCGACGCGCACGCCCAGGCAGCACCGACGCCGAGCACTGGCACGCGTTAGTCGACGCACCGTCGATGCACCGTCGACGCGACGGCCCAGTTTCGTGATTTTTAGGGTTTCTTGCGCGCCAAGACTTACAATAACTATATAAAACCTTCATACTTCGGTTTAAACAGACACCCACGACCCAAAACACTTATCTAGGGTTGAGAAACCTATTTTCAACACCCTACAACATATTTTCAAGATCTACGTCGAAAATTCAAGATCTAAAGCACCAAGACGGTCGACGCACCCGCCCCAGCCGACGCGCACGCCCAGGCAGCACCGACGCCGAGCACTGGCACGCGTTA
>BMAC01000899.1:21634-36173 GCA_014905375.1 Phtheirospermum japonicum | reverse complement strand
AAGACGTTCATTCAAGCTCCAATTTCTCGACCGAGATCAACCGTTCGTAGTCCGTATCTACAGCAATCCTTCAACACTTTTTAGACATTAATAAGTTCTCTAAACTTTAGTTATTTCTTTAGATTAATTCTTAGTTAATTCATTTAGGTCGACGCACCGTCGATGCACCGTCGACGCGACGGCCCAGTTTCGTGATTTTTAGGTTTCTTGCGCGCCAAGACTTACAATAACTATATAAAACCTTCATACTTCGGTTTAAACAGACACCCACGACCCAAAACACTTATCTAGGGTTGAGAAACCTATTTTCAACACCCTACAACATATTTTCAAGATCTACGTCGAAAATTCAAGATCTAAAGCACCAAGACGAAGACGTTCATTCAAGCTCCAATTTCTCGACCGAGATCAACCGTTCGTAGTCCGTATCTACAGCAATCCTTCAACACTTTTTAGACATTAATAAGTTCTCTAAACTTTAGTTATTTCTTTAGATTAATTCTTAGTTAATTTATGTTTTTAAGTATTTATTGCTTTCCGTTTGATAACTAGAATCGTTTGAACCATTGAATCGCTGAAGCTTTGAACCTTAGATTTCATTTTTAAAAATTAATTAGTTGCTTCGTTTTACCTTCGTTCATGCTTGGTGATGAGGTTGTTCATGCTTAGTTCATTTATTGCTTATGCTTGGTTAATTAGTTTATGATATGCAATTTCTTGGGAATTTTAGAACTAATTTTGTTCTTGAGAATTCATATGCTTGATAGTCGTAATCGTAGTTCAATCCATTCTAGTTAATTATAGTTGGTTAATTAGTTTAATTTAATTAGTTCAAGATAGTTAGTTATTACTTTTTAATCTCGTAGTTATAATTTTCAAAAATCAAATTTATACAAGTTCTCGTGTTAAACATTGTGATTAAACAAACATTAAAAATTCCGAACGTCAGTCCTTGAGAGACGACTCGAGTTAAGCTTGCCAAACCTACACGCGATCCCGTTATTTTGCGGGCGAGCTATTAAATTTCTGACAATTATTTATAAAGTAGGCACACGCAAAAGCTCGAATCATTGTCACAATAAATTATTGTTGGATCAACAACGGACGGAACTACATACAACCCTTGGATAAAGTTCCGCATCCAAATAGCCTCTTTTGCTGCATCTGATGCAGCAATATATTCAGCCTCTGTAACAGAGTCTGCAGTCATTTCTTGTTTGGAACTTTTCCAACTGGCTGCTCCTCCATTCATCGCGAATATATATCCAGACATTGACTTTGAGTCATCTGTATCGGACTGAAAATTAGAGTCAGTGTATCCCTCTAGTTTCAATTCTCCATTGCCGTATATCAAGAATATATCCTTAGTTTTTCTCAACTTAAGGGTCTTCTTAACGGCGTTCCAGTGTTCAAAACCTGGATTTGACTGATATCTACTCGTGATGCTCAAAGCATGTGCGACATCAGGTCTAGTACATAACATTGTATACATAATGCTCCCAATCGCGGATGCATAAGGTACACGAGCCATCTTTCTTCTTTCTCCAGGTGTTTTTGGAGACATAGCCCTAGAAAGTGGATCAGTGCTCATTGGGAGGTATCCACGCTTGGATTCCTCCATGCTAAACCTTTTTAGCACTTTGTCTATGTACATGGACTGGGATAGCCCGATCATCTTTCGTGATCTATCTCAATAGATCTTTATCCCAAGGATAAAATATTCTTCTCCCAAGTTCTTCATGGAGAACTGCGTAGACAACCAAGTTCTCGTTGATTGCAACATCCCTACATCATTCCCAGTGAGTAGAATGTCATCAACATAGAGTACAACAAAAGTGACTGCCCTCCCACTAACCTTCTTATAGACACATGGTTCATCCGGATTCTTATTAAAATCAAGCATTTTGATTGTTTCATCAAATCGGATGTTCCAATTCCTCGAAGCTTGTTTGAGACCATAAATGGATCTCTGGAGTTTGCAAACCTGTTGCTCACTCCTACTGGATATGAAGCCCTCTGGCTGCTTCATATATATCTCTTCCTTAATATTTCCATTAAGGAAGGCAGTCTTCACATCCATTTGCCATATCTCGTAGTCATAATACGCAGCTATGGCTAACAGGATCCGAATGGACTTAAGCATCACTACCGGTGAAGAGGTTTCCTAATAATCAATGCCTTCCTTCTAAGTATAACCTTTTGCAACTAAACGTGCTTTAAAGTTACTTACCTCTCCATCTACTCCAAGCTTCCGCTTGTAGACCCATTTACAGCCAATGGGAACAATTCCCTGTGGTGGGCCCACCAAGGTCCACACCTTGTTGGAGTACATGGAGTCCATCTCGGACTGCATTGCTTCTTGCTATTTCTTTGAGTCAATGTCAGACATTCCTCTTCATAACTTCTTGGATCATTATCCAAAAGGAGTCCCTCTTCTTTGTTCTCTAACAAAAGGTTCATCCTTTCAGGAGCCCTTGAAACCCTTATGGATTTTTGAAGAGGTCGTGCTACAGATGGTCCAGCCTTTGCCAGTGTGCTATTTGCGGTAACCTGTGGGATACTTTGTGGTTATTGAACTTCATCAAGTTCTACAACTCAGCCACCCCTTTCAGAAATAAACTCTTCTTCAAGGAAAGTAGCATTCCTCGAAATAAACACCTTTTGTTCCGAAGGGTCGTAGAAATAGTATCCTATAGACTCTCTTGAATACCCCACAAACTTACATAAGATGGATCGCATGTCCAACTTATCTCCCACTTGATGCTTCACGTAAGCATCACACCCCCATGCTTTTAGGTATTTGTAGGAAGATGACTTCCCATACCATATTTCATAGGATGTATCAGGTACAGCTTTACTTGGCACCCTATTTAATAGGTATGCCGCCGTCTCTAAGGCATAGCCCCAGAATGAAAGAGGTAAGGAAGTGAAACTCATCATTGACCAAGCCATATCCAATAAAGTTCGATTTCTACTCTCCAAGACTCCATTCAATTGTGGAGTTCCGAGAGGAGTCCACTGTGAGAGAATACCATTCTCTCTTAGATAATCAAGAAACTCAGTTGATAAGTATTCACCTCCTTGATCTGGTCAAAGAGTCTTAATAGTACGATCACTTTATTTCTATACTTCACATCTAAATTCCTTGAACTTTTTAAAGGCCTCAGATTTATGACTCATAAGGTATACATAACCAAACCTATAATAATCGTCGGTAAAGGTTACGAAGTAGTGATAGTTCACTCTGGCACTAACACTTAGCGGACCACATACATCTGTATGGATCAAATCCAATAGACCTTTTTTCGTTCCACTTGTCCAACAAATGGTGATTTAGTCACCTTTCCTTTAAGGCATGACTCACATGTTGGCAACTTTTGCTCTCCCTTAAGGTTGAGTGTTTGTCCCAACTTGTGTCTCCTTTTTTCGGAAATGTGACCTAATCTAGCATGCCAAAGTGTGAAAGAACTTTAATTATCTAACTTCCTTTTATTTTGTTGAATTGTGAGAATGGGTTCACTTGGGGAAATGGTGTATAAAGAGTTCGGCAAATAACCGGAATATATAAAAGCACAGACTTTGAAAATGGAACAACTTCCATTCTCAATAACAAGTCTAAAACCCTCTTTGTCCAAAACAGGTACATAGATGATGTTTCTGATAATATCCGGAACATAAAAACAATTATTCAAACATAATTTGAAACCATTATATAAAGATAAACAAACGGTCCCTATTTCTAATGCAGAAACTCTTGCTCCATTCCCCATTCTAAGGACTGTTTCCTTTCTGTCCAACTGCTTGCTTCTTGACATTTTCTGCAAGTCATTGCAAATGTGTGAGCCACAACCGGTATCCAATACCCAAGAAGAATCATTAACAGATAGGTTAACTTCAACAAAAATATACCTGAACTTTTCAGGCTTGCCTGATATTCCTTGCAATTCCTCTTCCAGTGCCCTGGTTTTCCGCATTGAAAGCACTTGTCATCAGCTTGAGAATTAACCGTTTTCTTACCATTGTCTTTTGTCTTCTTGTTGGGATTAGAGGAACTCTTTCCTGTCCACTTCCTTTTCTTTGGATTTCTAGCCTTCGATTTGGAAGAGGACCCAACAAGCATGACCGGCTTGTCCTTTTTTATGGTGGATTCAGCCATCTTCAACATGTTCAATAACTCAGGGAGACTATTCTCCATGTTGTGTATGTTGAAGTTGACAACAAACGTGTTAAATGAGGGAGGCAAAGACTGCAACAAAAGGTCCACATAGAGTTCATTATCCATAACGACTCCAAGGGACTCAAGCCTTTCAATAAGAGCTATCTCCTTCAGCCCATGGTCTTGGACTGAAGAGCCCTCAGTCATACGACACCTGAAAAGCTCCTTAGATATCTGATATCTCTCTTGTCTTTTTCTCTCACCATACAACTCTTGTAGGTGGAAAAGGATCACAGAAGCATTATCTAAACCCTCATTTTGCCTCTGTAACTCATTTGACATCGATGCCATCATGTAGAATTTAGCTTGCAGATTGTCATCACAATGATGAATATATTCTGCATACTCATCTGATGTCTTATCTTGGGGCTCTGGAGGAGGCAATTTGTCAAGTACATAGGCCTTCTTCTCAGAGCTAAGGACAATCTTAAGGTTTCTCAGCCAATCGACAAAGTTTGGGCCAATTAGTTTGTTTTGATCAAGTATGGATGCAATTGGATTTTTAGACATTTTAGTAAAGTTATCTACAAAAATAAATGAAGCAGAAAATGATTGAGTTAATGAAAATTATATTCATTTAACATAAGGTCTGTAATATTAAATGTCTCTCACTATTTTATTCAAACTTTATTAACCTCATAATAAAAATTCGAAAAATTAGTGGACTTGAAGTCCAATATAAATGTTTCACACCCCAATAATATGAGCCCATAAAAAATTCATGTTGGTAGTCAACTCTTTGATAATTGTATCAATATACAACCTTCAAGAATATTTTGCCTCACTATTTCTCATACACCCCAATATTATATGGTACTAAGTGTCATATATAACCCATCAAACATTCGTGTAGATGGAGCATCAAGATGTCCCACGACTCGTGGCCAACATAAAGACGAGTCCACCCCACGAGCATCTCAATGCTTGGTAGAGATCACAACTTTCCAACACATGATCACCCCACGACTCATGGCAAGTGACCAAGTGTGGTGGCATCGTCATGTCTTCTACCTTTGATGGAAGGCATGGAACGATATGTCCAACATAACTTGTCCATTTTATTTGATATAGAATTAATTAAAATCAGATTCTTTTAAGTTTCAAAAACTTAGGGTTTACTTTGCAAGACCTCATCAACCTTAATTACCAGGTGGGTTTTTATTTAATGCATTATTCATCATATGAAGCGCAAGCATAGAACATTAAATAAATCTAACATGAATCCTATGCAAAAAGCGGTGGGATGATCATGGCCAGCCTATGCGACCCATTTGAGCCAAAAATGGGCCTATGTTAAACTAAGGGATAAAACGAATAGAACTACTTCTATTATGTTTTATATATAAAACACATACATGCATGGGCCTTGAATCATCTATTCCATTACAACTTGTAAAATTACCCACACAGCTGTGGGCCTTTGGCATAAAACGTCCTCCAATCAAAATTAGAAAACCTTACCACCTAGTCTACTCTCGATGTAAAATTTAAAACCTTTACAAATAATAGAATAGGAGGCTCGCAGGCCCCAAAAATCCAAAGATGAAAACATACAATCACATTGGTCATAGGCTCATGATCATCCCTAAATAAATCATGCCAACATTCATCACATGAATTTAAAGCATATAAGTTTACTAATATTGTGTGTTGATTTAATTTTAGGATAAATAAATTAATATATATATTTTTATCAATATAAATATATATATATATTAAAATAATAAATTTCAAAATTAAATTTATATCTGAAAAGAATAATCAAATCTTGTATTTAATATATTAATAACCTGACCAAAAATGGTCAAGCCTTCAAACTGCAACAATTGCAGCAATTGCGTCTTCTGAATTGCATGCAAACATGCATGCCTGCCTCTTCTTATTTTTTTTATTTTTTTAGTTTGCTGCTAAGCAGCTTTTATAAAAGAGTAAATTCTTTTTTGCCTCCCAATGTATGCAAATTTTTTCACTTTGCCCCCCAAAGTATTTTTTGTTTCATTTTGTCCCCTGATATACAATAATTTTCGACGTTGCCCGCCAAACTTTATTTCCGTAGAATATTCCTTCTAGATTCCATCGACGGGCAGTTTGGGGGCAAAGTGAAAGAATTTTACAGTTTAGGGGGTAAAATGCAAAAAATCTTATAATTTGGGGGGCAAATTAAAATAATATAAATATTGAATTTTTGTCTTAAAATTATATTTGAAAAGGATATATAATTTTTATCTTATACTCTCTCACACACAAAGTTGTGAATACAATTCCAAATTAAAAAAAAAACATAAATTTTCAATTAATATTTATAATTTTCTAAATATAAATATTGTCAATACATCTTTTATATTATTAATTATTAAACACATGACTAAGTATTATGTCAATTATTATGATACGAAAAATAAAATTATCATTCGATATTATTATTTGTATAAAAAGTGTGATTAAATACTATATTAATCATGAGTACATTGATTATTATATAATATTATAATTATCGAATGATTAATAAGATTTTAATTATATTAATCATTCGATAATTATAATATTATATAATAATGTACTCATGAATTAATATAGTATTTAATCATACTTTTTATACAAATAATAATATCGAATGACAATTAAAATATATTTATCTTATAAACATAAATAGAATCAAAATCCAATAATGTAAATGAAAACCGTGGCTTTTGATACCACTTTTGGGTTCGCTATAATAGTGAATTTTAAAATTCTTAATTAATTAAGACAAATATATTTATCAAATATATATACTAAACCCCGTAGATTTTGTTAGCGATTTTAACGATCGTCATTTTTCATTATTATGTATCGAATACAAATATTTTGATTCTTATAAAAAATAGGGGAAATTGTAAAATAGTACCACAGGTGGAGGTCCATTTGTCAATTAGTCCTCCATCCAATTTTAAGTCAAATAGTACCTACTTTTTGCCAAATAGTTCAAAATTGGTATATGAATATACCACAATACCCTTACTATTAAAATAAATAACAATAATAACAATAATAATAATAATAATAATAATAATAATAATAATAATAATAATAATAATAATAATAATAATAATAAAATAGGGCCACCTGCTGCCGGCCGCCGCCAGAAAATTTTCCGGTGAGATTTTTTTTTCCCCAACAAATATAAAGTTAGTCGCTGGCTGCCACCTGCCGCCGCCGGCCGGCCGCCGGAATTTTTTTCCGGTCACATTTTCTTATTTTGATCATCTGAAAATACTTTTCCGCTGTCGGAGTTTATTATCAGTGTTTTTTTATTTTTTTTCTACCCAGAATCTCTTACTGTATGTCTGAATTTTTACTACATGTCCATGTAGTCAGTGCAGTCAGTTTTTTTTTTCAACCCAAATATTTTTCTTACTATATGTCTGTATTTTTTACTATATGTATGTATTTCTTACTATATGTGCAAACATTTCTTACTATATGTCCAAATATTTTTTTACTTAATGTCCAAAAAACAATTCCGGTCACCGAAAATATTTCTTACTATATGTCCGAATTTCTTACTATATGTAACAGATTTTTTATTTAATGTCCAAAAATTCATACTAGATGACAAAAAGTATTTTATTTGATTGCAAAAGTTTATTGCTTTGATGTGCAAATGTTGTTATGTATTTTTTTATTTAATACAAATTATATATTATTTTATAGTAAAATCTCATACTTTATGTTCAAAAAATTAATAAAGTTTCTTACTTTATATCCTTTAAAGTAAGAAAGTTTGTTATTTTATATTCGAAAAAGTAGGAAAAGTTCTTATTTTATAGTAAAATTTCTTACATTATTTTCTAAAATAAATATATATTTAATTTATGTTCAAAAATAAAAAGAAAAAATCTTACTTTATAGTGAAAATATCATATTTTATGTATGAAAAAGTAAGAAAAATTCTTATTAAAAATTTCTTACTTTACAGTTAGATTTCAAACTTTATATTTGTTGGGAAAAAAAAAAGAATCTCGCCGAAAAATTTTCCGGCGGTGGGGGTGGCCGGCGGGAGGTGGTGATGGTGTATTGTTTATTGATATTATTATTATAATATTATTATTATTAGGGGTAACCTTGTAATTTTATATTTATGGTTAGACTATTTGACATTTTGTATAATTAGTCATAGTATTTTGACAAAAATATTTTTTCCTATGTAGTATTTGGCAATTGCCCCTAAAAAATAAATTAATACATCGCTTTCGATTTCTTCGAGCGACGATTGAGAGGAAATCAATTCCCGGCTATGTGGCTAACACCAAAAATCCTCGCCATAGAGATTCAAGCGTATCCTCTCTAATAAAGTCCACATTTTAATTGCGACACAGAAAAAAAAATTCGTTAGTAAAATGGTTCCGTTTTTCAAATTAATTAAAGAATAACAATTAATACAATAATTAATAATTAATTGAAAATTAATTATTATACATGACAAATTATCAATTAATTTTCATCTAACAATTGAAGACCAAAATAAAAAATGAAATTGTGTATTTTGTTCACTGTTTTTCTAAAGCTTGGAAGAAGAAAGAAGGAAAAGGGGACTGCTGCATATCAAATTTAAAAAAAGGGGGGTGGGGCGCGGAATATAATCCCAAAGTACTCCAAAGACTCAAATAGAGTCAATCAAGAAGGCGGGGGTGGGGGGGGTGTCCTTTCCCTTTTTGTTTTCAAAACCAAAAGCGGCCGTATACTACCTCTTTCTTTCTTATATATATATATATTATATATATATATAATATATATATATATATATATATATATATATATGGATTGGGTTTAAATGAGAACCCCGTCATTATATGTGAACCTAGGGACTAATCCTGGCCTTAGATCTAATATTGCACAGTGCAATTATATGTCTAGGTTCATTGTGCTTTTTACACAGTACTGTAGTGCTAAACTCAGTCCAATTTTTTTAATTTAATTATATATATATATTTTTTTACGTTTTAAAATATGCAATATGTATCTTAAGTTGTAGATCTTGAGAATGTGATTAATTTGATATATATTTCATTCAAAACGAATAAAATTTGAAAAAAGTTATGGTTTGTTGAAGATTTGAGTTTCATTTCAAATTTTTGAATTTGCAGTTTATAGACGAAATTTGCAATGCTTTTTGTATACAATCGTAATGTTTTTTTTCTTAATCTATTGTGCTTTCTAAAGAACAATGTAGTGCTCTTTCTAAACGTTGATATATGTCCAAAATACTTTTTTAATTAATTAATACATTTTTTACATTATTACCATGCTGACATGTCTCTCAACCATCAAAATTATCCAATCTAATGGTCAAGATGAGTCCCTAGGTTCACATATAATGACGGGTTCTCATTTGAACCCAACCATATATATATATATATATATATATATATATATATATATATATATATATATATATATATATATATATATATATATATATGTATGGATATATTAATAAAGTTAAAAATGAGATCTAATCTCAATTAACCAATCAATCACATAACTAGGAAAAGAATTCTTTCACAAGTCATCCGACTCTTTCAAAATAAAGAGTACTAGTATTGTACCCGTGCGTCGCACGATAATTTTTTTATTTTATTTTATCTAAAATAAAAATAATTATTTTAAATGTACTAAAATATCTAAATAAGTAATTGTATATATTTATACTATTAAGTTATATATATCTGTGTGTGTGTGTGTGTATGTTTCGACCCAAAAAGTGGCCCACGTTAAGAACACCTGGAACTTGGAACACCCGCCTGATCTGCACCACAAACACAAGTTAGAAAGGACCACCGGTGGTTTTCCAATGGAAACCTCTTCGATGCTTAAGTCAATAAGCGTTGAGGTGTTTTCCAGAAAATAAGAAGGAATGCTCAAAGAATGACATACCTCTCTCAGCCTTGTGGTTGAGATACTTATAGTTTCTCCTAGTGGGGACCCCAGCCGGGATCTCAGGAGCACGTGCCGCGAATCACGGGCCGTTACGCAACCAATTCTGACAAGTGGTCCCACTTGTCTCTTTATTGGGAGTCCGGAAAACAGGTCTTCCCCGTTCCAGGTCTTCCTTTTTTCTTTCCTCTGTATCACCTCAGTATCAATACTGGGCTTGACTCTAGTCAAGTATTTTTTTGTAGAGCGCTTTTATCAGCTCAGGAGAAAATAAGAGCTGTACCCATCTTTTCCTGATGTCCTATTTTCCCAAGAGGTCTAGCCAGACCCTCGCTCAGGCCAAGCCGGTCTTGTTGTATTCTTTTAATTCACATTACTCCAGATCTCCAAATCAGATCTACCCCAAATCAGGTCTGATCAATCTATTGTACCATCAACTCCTCCCCCCTACTGGTATTGGGGTAGAACTGTTATACCACTGGGGTGTTCGTCATAAATGAGGACCCACACGTTTATTACTCCTCGTGCTTCGCACGGATCCCTAGAAATCCGCTTGAAGCCTAATTACAGGCGCTAGTGGTGTCGGTTCATTTCCCAAAGCCATTACCATATTTTCACGCCTTCCCCAGTACTGCCACGTTAGCCCTACTCTAGGGCGGTTGACGTTCCAGCTCACCGCCTAGGGTACTGTTCCTCTGCCAACATTAAATGCGAGGATCCCTTCAAATCCCRCCTTTATCGATTTCCRTTTTTCRAATTTTATCTTATTTCCTTTTATTCCCGCTGAACTCTCACTTTGCATTTTTCAGTTCTCCAAATCTCTCAAGCCTCCTTTCTCTCTCTTGGAATTTCTGGCGATCCTCTCCGATTCAAATTTCTCAGTTTGATTTTTCCGGAAATCTTTTACAAACCAGGTACCTCTCTTAGCCCCTGATCTCCTTTTAATTTCCTTAAAATGGCGTTGTCTTCTAACGCTCCCCCTAATAATGCTTCTTCGCCGCCTGCTACTTCGACGGCGGCGATACTACCTTCCCCTTCACTATCAGACCCTCCTATAACGACGAGAGTTTCTTCTCCTTCCCCATCTGGCACCCCCACGGTGGACTCCGATTCTTTATCCCTCTCTTCTTCGGCAGCCGTGGCGGTGGCTGCCCTCTCCTCTTCCTCCGGCGGCCTAGAATATCCTCCGGCCACCACCGATCACCCCAAAATTACCTCTATCCTGAGTAAAAGGATGGTGGAGGAGATTCGCCATAAACACAAAATCTCCGATCCTTATGATGTCTATTGCCCTCCGGCAGGTATATTAGCCTTTTTCAGGCAGGCCTACGCCTTCCCGTACACCCGTTAATGCTGGAAATAGCCAAAATATACCAGATACCCATTTTTCAATTTACCCCTAACTCCTTTCGTATCATGGTCTGTTATAGTCTGGCCATGCGTCATGCTGGTCTGGACACTTCTGCTCATACCTTCTTCCAGCTCTTCCAAGCGAAAAGCTCTTTTCCAGGTTGTTTTTACTTGACAGCCCGACCCGGAGTTCACTTTTTATTTAAACTTCCTACCTCCAACAAGGATTGGAGGAAGAAATTCTTCTTTGTTTATTGTAGCGAGGACTGGGGTTTTAATCCTAAGCCCATTGAAGGATTACCTACATATCCCCCCCTGTCCTCTACCAACAGGTCTTCCCGTATAAAGAAAATTATTTCTACCTTAAATGAGAATCCTCTCCATGTGACTGACCTTCTCCTTCCCTCTGTCTTGGATTTTTTAACAATGGGTCAGAAACATCCCCTTTAACCAGAGAGATCGGTATAGTTTCTCTCCTTCTGGGTTTGTTTTGCTTGTTTATTTTATCCTTAACTCTCTTTTCTTATGCTTCCAGACAAGATGATGCACGAAATGATCGAGGAAGCAAAGAGGAGAGCCAGCGGAACCTCCAGGGCTGTCGAACATGGGGTGGGACCTTCTAAATCCGCTCAAGATTCCCTTCCAGAAGTCAGCTCTAATCTTGCTCAACTGCCTCCTCGACCTGCTCTTGCCAGACCCTCTTCCTCTGACTCAGAGGAAGATATACTTCCTCTTTCCAAGAGGCCGCGCACAGCCTCCAGCGATCGTGCTTTAGTCCCCTCAGCTCACAACGCCCCTCCTGCCATTACTCGCAGTAGCCCACCCCCGATTAGTTCAATCGCCAACTGCTCGGGGGAGACTGCCGTACAATACGTGCTCCGGCAAATGCTACCAGAAGACCAACCAGAATTGGAAAAAATGACGGATCGTCAGCTACTGGAGTCCTGGTGTCAGGACGAAGCCCGGGTAAATTTCTTGTTCCTCATACCCATGGCATACCATTTGCTCCTGTGCTAACTTTTATTGATTTTTACTGATTAGGCTTCCTCCAAGAAGGCCCTTCTGGCCTCCCACATCACCAGATCGTTAATCCAATTTGATGTGGTTAAGGAGAACAAGGAGCTCATCGTGAAAATGGAGAGCATCAGGAATCTTGCTGAGGAGAGAGGAGTGCAGCTAAAAAGGCAAGGGGAAGATCTGGGAGAGCTGAGGGAGAAACTCAAGAAAGCAAAGGCTGAAACTGCAGAGATGCGCAAGGCACAGGCGAAGATGATCGAGACCGCTCGTGCTGAGGCAAGGGACGAAGCCCTAGCTGAGGCTCACAGTTTGGCAGATGAGACCTTGATCAAAGCCAAGGCAGAGTCGAGGATGGAATTTTTAGGCTCCGAAGAGGGCCTCAAGTTAATTCAATTGGCTAGGGAGGAGGCCAAGAGAGCTTTCCTAGGGTCCAAAGAGCTCTACTCTTTGCTTCTCCCCCAGGCCATGAACTATTATTATTTTGCCCTAGACGAGCATGCTAAGTGGAGTGCAGCCAATGTAGCCGATCCCAATGCTATCTTTGATCGAGATCTTCCACTGAAAACTCCTCCTAAGCCCGCCTCTTTTGTTTACGCCAAGGAACAAGACCGTTTGCATCTCGCTGAGGCTACGAAGTTCGCAGAGCACATCCTTTCTCTCTTTCACTCTCCTCTGCCTGCTGTGTCACATCCAGACCAGGATCTCACCTTAGCTGTCCTTGACTCTTATCCATCCCCAACCTTCGCTGGTTTGGGTGAGCTGCCAGGAGGAACGTCCCCCGGTGCCCTGGTTGAAGATGCTGTGGAACAACTAGCCACAGAGCTGGATGCAGAGCCTTAGCTTTCTATGCCTTTGTTGTATTTTAGACAAACCTGATGTATTGCCTGTGTGGCTTGTTTGATTTATATTTGAAGTTTGTATTGCCTGCCTTTGGATAAATAATAAACTTCTTGTATTTTGTCTCGTTGTGGCTTTCGAGTTCTCTAGGGTTTCCTGATTTTCCGGAAACCCTAGTACCCTTACAATTCTCTTTCCACGCGCCTTAACTTCCTTAAATACGTGCCTGTATTCATTATTTCTCTTTGTAATTTTCTCTGTAATTTTCTGTCATGGCATCCTCCCCCCTTATTAACGAACTCAATGCAGTGAGGCGCAAGAACATCTCCCTCGTCGTTGACAAGTTCAAGCTCTCCGATCAGATCACTTCCCTCAAGGAGAAGATCGGCTACCTCTACCGCCTTTTGGAGAGGAAACGTATGAAAAAACATTTTTACAAAAGGGAGTGGGCTGAGCTCCGGCAAGTTAACCGACAACTCCAAGAGGAGAAGGCGGACCTGGCCGAATCGGTAGGTCGCCTGACCGTCGCTGCCGGAGAAGTCCCAACGCTTGCCGATCGTTCCGACAAATATCGCCGCCGCCTGCACGAAACAGAGCGTGAACTCTGGCGAGTTCGTCAAACTCTGGCTTCAGATCGAAGATCTTCTCATAGCTAAACGCCTTAGCTTTATTTTCACCGTTTCCTGCAATCTCATGTAATCAAAGTTGCCAACCTTTTCTGATAGGTGTGAGCAACCGGTGTTTTTATATATGTGCAATAATATATGAATGTCATGAGTTCTTTCTGAATACTGCTCAAATAATCTGTTAATCTATTAATTCCTGCATTTATTCATGTTACTAGTTAAGCATTTAACTCCTAAGGTTTTATACCTTAACCAGGTCCAGCGCATTCGTATATTTCAGCTGACAAACAGGTCAGGCACATATGCACAGCAAAAAACCCTTGTGGGTCCGAAAATCAATGCATGTATCTTCTAGTTAGCCTGAGCTAATGCTGACTACCTGGTCAGGCGAATCGAGGCGTCCGCCTTTAGCCTGCACTTATAATCAGGTCAGACAAAATTGAGGACATCCGTCCTTAGCCAATCCTGGCTTAACCGACAACCAGGTCGGGCAAAATTTCAGGATATCCATCCTTAGCCAGCCCTGGCTTTAAACTGACAATCAGGTCAGGTAAAAATTCAGGACATCCGTCCTTAG
>BMAC01000899.1:0-21319 GCA_014905375.1 Phtheirospermum japonicum | reverse complement strand
ACCCATCTGCGCTTTTTGCGCGCCAACTTAATGTAACTTCCCGCCCTTTTCTTTCCTACATATACTGGCACCTATTTCTTCATTTATTGTACCCTTATAATGGCATCATCCTCGTCTTCCAACCATGTTCCCGCCGAGGAGCATAGCCGACTACTCCGAGAAAGGGATCAGCTTCAGGCAGAAATTTTCCAGCTGCAGGATCGCGTGGAAAAACTGACTGAGAGAAAACTGAAATATCGTCATGAACGGCATCAACTTCAGCGACGCATTCGTGAACTAGAAGAGGAGAATTCTGACTTGTACGTCAACTGGGACATCGCCGTGGACATACAAGAACGATTTCGTATCCGCCTTCTGGAAAATAAGGAAAAGATCCAAGAACTTCGTCGACTTCTTGCCTCCGTACCTCCCTCTTAAGGCTTAATTTTTATTATGCTGTTTTCCTACGTTTGTAATTTGTATCTTGCAATTATCAATGCAATTCTCTTTGAAAACACCGCCTTATATTTCCGTATTCTCTCTTTGTAAGCGTTCTTCCAATTATCAATCTGAAATAAAAGGTAACGCTTTGCTAATAATGACTTTTGGGACCCATTCTTGCGTAATGATTTTACCGGTAATCTGGTCAGAAAAATCATAGGAATCCATTTTCAACAAATGTTAACTCGGGCAGATCTGCCGATATCATGGGCATCTGCCCTTGGCCAATTCTGCCTTGATGGTAAGCACATTAGTAATCTGACAAAGATAATCCTGCAGTTTTCATTGCATAAATAAACAGACGTTGAAGATTATAATTACGTATAAAACTTTCGCAGATTAACAATGTTCCAGGCACGGGGAATTGCTGTGCCGTCCAGCTCTTCTAGCTTGTAAACGCCTCCTGGTAAGGTATGAATGACTCGAAGCGGCCCTTGCCAAGATGCCTCCAACTTTCCTTTTGTCTTTCCCAGGTCAGCTCTTCTTAAGACCAGATCCCCTACTTGGAAGCGCCTCTCTCGAACTGTTTTATTGTAAGCCGCTCTGATCTGACCTCGCAAGTGTTCCATTCGCACCGCCGCTTGGTCTCTCTTCTCCTCAACTAAGTCCAGAGCATCTTGGATTAACGCTTCATTCTGGGCTTGGTTGTAATTCCGCACTCGATGAGTCTCTAGACTAATTTCTGCAGGGATCACAGCATCCATGCCATATACGAGGCTAAAGGGAGTTTCTCCCGTGCTCTCCTTAGGGTTTGTACGATATGCCCAGAGCACTGCATTTAGCTCTTCCACCCATTTCCCTCCAGATCTTTCCAATCGTGACTTAATCCCTTGGACCAGAATGCGGTTGGTCACCTCGACTTGACCATTCGCCTGCGGATGGTATACAGACGTGAAATGCTGCTGGATTTTCATCTTAACACACCAGGCCTTAATTTTGGTTCCCATGAACTGAGTACCATTATCCGATATCAAGACTCTTGGCACACCAAAGCGACAGACAACATTTTTCCATATAAATCCCATTACCGCTTCCTCCGTTATTTTTGCCAGAGCTTCCGACTCAACCCACTTACTGAAATAGTCTATGGCTACAATTAAAAATCTTTTCTGGGCTGGAGCCATCAGAAACGGACCGACCAGGTCAATTCCCTATTTTGCAAAAGGGCAAGGGGAGCTCATTGTTAACAGCTCTTCCGCTGGTTGATGAATCAGGGGGGCCATCTTCTGACACTTCTCACATTTTTTCACGAAGACCTCAGCTTCTTTCCTCAACGAGGGCAAAAAATAACCAGCTCTCAATACCTTACTGGCCAGAATCCGAGCCCCCATGTGATTCCCACAACAACCTTCATGTATTTCCCTAAGCACCAGAGCTCCGTCTGCTTGGCTTAGGAATCTCAAAAGAGGTTGGCTGAATCCTCGTTTAAACAGCTTTCCTTTGATCAGGCAAAATCTGGAAGCTCTGGTTCGTACTTTTGTCGCCTCCTTTTTATCCTCTGGTAAGACCTCTTGCTTCAGGTACGCCTTTATAGGGGAACGCCAGTCCTCTCATTCTGTAACTGCGCAAACCTGCTCAGCTCCAAACTCACCCGCTGCCGTTAATATGGTGATCATTCGCTCATGATAATCTGTAGCCGAGCTGGCCACCTTCGCCAAGAAATCAGCTCTTCCATTTTCCTCTCTAGAAATCTGGAGGACTATCAGTTCTTTCATTCCTCTGGCCAGCTCTTTGAATTTGGCCAGATACTTTTGCATATTTTCCTCCCGTGTTTCAAACTCTCCAGTAATTTGCTTGCAAACAAGCTGTGAGTCCACCTTAGCGCGCACCCGCTCTGCGCCTAGGTCTTTCGCCATCTGGATCCCTCTCAAAAGAGCCTCATACTCAGCAGCATTATTAGAGAATGCTGTTTTTAACCGCACGACAAACTCGGTGGTTATGCCTGTTGGGTCTACTAGAACGATTACAGCCCCGCAACCCTATTTATATACAGAGCCATCCGTAAAAATTGTCCATTCCTTCAGCTAATCCAGGGGACCAGTCATTTCTTGTACGAAATCCACTAAGGCCTGAGACTTAATTGCTATTCTAGCTTCGAACGCGATATCAAATTCACTAAGTTCGATGATCCATTTGACCAGCCTCCCAGATGCCTCTGGTTTGTCCATTATAGTTTTCAATGGAAGGTTGGTTCGCACAATTATAGTGTACGAAAGAAAGTACGGSCGCAATTTACRAGYAGTTCCAACCAGGGCTAACATCGCCCTTTCCACTTCCACATACCTGATCTCTGCTGCATGCAAGACCTTGCTCCAAAAATATACTGGTCTCTGTATTTTACCGTCCTCCCTGATCAGGACAGAGCTAACCGCCTGCTGTCCCACCGACAGGTATAAGACAAGGGGCTCCCCTTAGACGGGCTTCGTGAGCAAGGTCATGCCCGCCAGATGCTCTTTCAATTGTTTGAAGGCCTCTTCGCATTCATCATTACATTGGAACTTAGCTTTCTTTCGTAAGGCCTGAAAAAATGGTAAGCTCTTTTCCGTAGACCTTGATACAAACCTACTCAAGGCATCGATCCGTCCAGCCAAGCATTGCATCTCCTTCACATTATTAGGCGCGTGCATTTCCATGAGGGCCCTCACCTTTTCGGGATTAGCTTCAATACCCTTTTCCGTGACCATATATCCTAAAAATTTTCCAGCTCTGACCCCGAATGCACACTTTTTAGGGTTAAGTTTCATCTTGTACTTTCGCAGGGTACCGAAGGTTTCCCTCAAATCGTCCACATGCGATACTGCCTTCGTGCTCTTGACCAGCATATCATCGACATAGACCTCCATGTTTCGGCTGAGCTGGCTCTTGAACATTTTGTCCACCAATCGCTGGTACGTGGCACCTGCATTTTTAAGGCCAAAGGGCATAACCACATAGCAATACGTCCCCTTCGGGGTTATAAAGCTGACGCGCTTCCAGTCCTCTCTAGCTAGTCTGATCTGGTGGTATCCCTGCGAGGCGTCCATCATGCTCAGGAGCTCGCAGCCAGAGGTGGAGTCGACGAGCTGATCAATCCTTGGCAGGGGGTAATGGTCCTTCGGACAGGCGCGATTTAAATCTCGGAAATCAATGCACATCTGCCAATCATCTGTCTTTGGGACCAACACCGTGTTAGAAAGCCATTCCGGAAATTATATTTCCTGAATATGTCCCGCCTTCAAGAGCTTTTCGACCTCTGCCTCTATGATAGCTTCTTTCTCTGGGCTGAAATTGCGCTTCTTTTGCTTGACCGGCTTCACGTCTGGACGGATATTGAGGCGATGTTCAGTGACCTCTGGGTCGATCCCCACAAAGTCTTGGGGAGACCAAGCGAAGACATCCACACTTTCTCTTAGCAGCGTCATGATCGACGAATTCTCGACGCTCTAGTTTGAGAATTCGTCTCCGTAAGAGTACGGAGCTGATTGTAGGGCGGCGAGTTCTTACCGAGTCGTGTCTCTCGAGGATGGATGTTATCGGCTTGTCGGTTTCTTAATTGCTCTTATCGTCGGTTGCGACTAAACTAGGAAAGCGATAGTCATTGATTCGGTTTTGGTTTTTATAGCTAAACTTTAAATTGAAATAGAAGTTTGGAAAACATTAAAATGTGAAAAGGAAATTAAAGCTTATTTTAAAACGATTAATCTAAACTAATTAACTAAGAAAGCTCTTAATTTGAATTAGGGAAATGGAGGGAAAATTAAAGTCAAGCTTATTTGAAAAAGTTAATATTAATTTAACAAATATTAAAGCTTTAAAAAGGGAAGATTATATAGAACTTATAAAAGCTTTGAGAAATTGATTTAAACAACTTAACAACTTAAAAGCATAAGTTCAAAAGCTAGAAAGTTATAAAATGAAAATGAAAGTTTTGATAATCAAAATAGAAAGTAAACTAAGATCCAATCATCAACACAAGATTAAAGGAAATAGCATGAACATAACACTATATTAATAGAAAGAGTTTACCAAACTTATGATCCCACAAAGCTTGAAGAGGAAAGCTTGAAGGGTTCTTCACAAAAGAAATCTTAACCAAAACTTAAACAACTAACTAACATGGGTCTAACACTTAACTAATCTATTACTAATTACTAGAATTTATGAGAATTTAAATTGAGCAAATATATGAAAGGAATCTGTTTTCTGGTTTGAAGGAGCTCTCTTGGGGAAGAAAGGACCCTCGCTAGTTGCCCCCTTTTGAAAAGACGTCTGATTACTTATTCTCCAAAAAAATCTGCTTTTCAGTCGATCGACTGCAAAAGGAGTCGATCGACTGGCAGTCGATCGGTCAAGTAGGCAGTCGATCGACTGCGATGTCAAAACGGCCTGAAGCCCTGGAATCCAGTCGATTTTGAGAGGACCTAGTCGATCGTCCAAGTAGGTAGTCGATCGACTGCGTCGTCCAAAATGACAAAAGTCCCTGGAATCCAGTCGATCGACTATAAGGTCAGTCGATCGACTGAACATCCAGACGGTCGACTGGAATCCTGCGCCCGGCTCGATTTCTCGTTCTTTTCACATCCGTCGATTTATCGAGCCTCGTCCGTTGCGCTTCCTTGCTTTGTCCGTCCATTCCCGAGTTGAGTGAAAATGATCCCAAACGAGCGCGGGCCCCGCTTGGACGTCCTACGGCCAAGAGAAAAATGAAATAGTGAAAAACTATGAAAACTAATAATAAAACGTACAAAAATACGAAAACGTAGAAATAACGAAAAACGGCCAACTCGACTCCTAAAACACCTAAAAGCAAGTGACACACACGCAACGTGATACAAAAACGATAGCAAAAATATGTACGAAATGATGCAAATCAAGCGTCACCAGGTCTGTCAAGACTTCTGGGCTAAGCGTTGCCCCCACCCGGAGAGTTCGACTCTCATCGCCTGGAACGACTTCCACCAGCATCAACCCCTTCTCTCTTCTTACCAGCTCCAACCGTGGTAGTTCTACTCGAGCCCTTTTACTTATCCTCTCTTCCTCACCATTCCGCCGAATGCATTCCACATACGTCTGGCGCGATGCATACTGATCTCCTCTCACCTCACCAGTTCCTTCCTCAGTAGGGAATTTCATTTTCATATGAAAGACCGAGATTACAGCTTGGAACTGACTTAATGAGGGTCGGCCAAGCTTGACGTTGTAGGAGGACGGTGCGTCTACCACCAGGAAACGCACCATCCTAGTTACGCGATAGGGCTCTTCTCCTAAAGTCACAAGGAGCCTAACCGCTCCTACTGGCTTCAGGGCACCTCCTGCAAATCCTACCAAGGAAGTAGTCACCTCTTCGAGCTCGACATCCAATTTCAATTTTTTAAAACAATCAAAGAACAGGATGTCCGCAGAGCTCCATGTGTCCACAAAAATTCTCCGTACGTTGTAGTTGGCGATAGTGGCCGTTATAACCAGAGCATCCATGTGTGGGACCAGGATGCCATCGCAATCCTCTGAACCAAAGTAGATGTTTGGTGCAGATGCCAATTGCCCGACTTCTCGAGATGTCCTGACCAGGTCCTTGGCAGCCCTGGCGTAGTTATGCTGGGTTCTCTTAGAGTGCTCATCCAGTTCTCCTCCTGTGATCATTTGAATTTCTCCATGAATGACCTGAGCTTGATCAGATCTTCTTCCTCCTGTTCGCACCTTATCCTGAGTACCCACTCGGTCCCCCTTGCCTTACGAGGAACGGTCATAAATTTTGTTGCCAGTTCCGATTTCATCTCTTTTCATGCGGACATACTCTTTCAAGTGTCCGACCTGGACTAGCCTCTCCAACTCATCTTTTAGGTGGGTACACTGGTCAGTGTCATGTCCATACTCGTTGTGGAAGCGACAGAAACAATCTGATCTTTCTTTCCTGGGCATCTGCGAGTAGGTCTTTGGCCACTTCAAGTCTGGATGCTTCTCAACTGCCTGTAAGATTTCACCCTGTGGGGTTGCCAAAGGAGTGTATTTATCAAAGCGAGGCCTCCCTCCAGACAGGTGTGGCCTAAGCTTTTTCACAGCTCCTCTTTCCTCGCGATCATGCCTTTCTCTCTTCCTTTCTCCCTCATCCTTG
The DNA here is from genome assembly GCA_014905375.1 of Phtheirospermum japonicum. NCBI lineage: Eukaryota > Viridiplantae > Streptophyta > Magnoliopsida > Lamiales > Orobanchaceae > Phtheirospermum > Phtheirospermum japonicum. The sequence continues at coordinate 14,748 of BMAC01000899.1, read as the reverse complement.
ATCTTCAAAGCTTCTTCCAGATGGATATACTTTTTCGCTCTCTCCAAGAGCTCCCCAAATTTCAGAGCTGGTTTCACCACCAGCGACTGAAAGAATTCCCCTCTTCTCAATCCTTGCGCCAGAGCGTTCACCAACAGCTCTTCAGACGCAGAAGGCACCTCTAACTTAGCGGTTGTAAACCTGTTGATGTAAGCGCGGAGGCTCTCATTCTCTTTCTGCTTCAAACTGAAAAGTTCGAACGGCATTTTCTGATACTTTCTACAGCTCGTGAACTGGTGTAAAAAGGCTGAGCTGAACTCGTCAAAATTGCTGATAGACCTCGGCGGCAGCTGACTAAACCAGAGCTGGGCTGATTTGTAATAGTCATCGGGAAGACCCGACACATGACGACGTCTAAAAATTTATGCAGGGCTGCCGGAATCTCAAAGCAACTAAGATGGTCCCACGGGTCCGTGGTTCCATTGTACTCGAAGCCTAGGGAGTGATATGAAGCCGACACATCATCTCGCATAACTTCCTCAGTAAATGGCGTACCCCTTCTCGCCGGCATCACACCGCCAGTCGCCATTTTCCTCTTAAACTCCCTCATCTCTTTTTTCAAGCTCTGCATCTGTTCAGCCAGACCTGGATTAGTCTGGCTTGAAGTCTCGCTGTCGGAGGTGGAGAAGTGCTCTTCCCCGTCTTGTAAAGGAGCCCGATCCGCATGCTGTCCTCGCAATGGCTCCGTTCCCACCACCGGGACAGTTCGTGCTGGTGGCGTGTTAGATGGCGGCGTCGCCATATCCACGAACTTCTTTTCCACCGCCGTCTCCACGGCTTTGCCGATTAGCTCCAAGAGCTGCAAAAGGAAGGATTCGGTAAATGAACCACCCGTAGTTGGCACAGATCTACTGAGTGGGGGCGGTGTGGTGCCAGGCGCGGCCCCTGCCGAAATCGCTATCTCTCCTGGCCCCATCGCCGACGTATCTGTCGACCTGGGCATCCCCCACGGTGCAGCGGAACTAGGGGTTCCGCCAAGCTCACCCACCAAGTTCCGTCGTAAACCGTCTGAAGCCATGAAAAAATAAAACCTCACGTCTTAACTTGATCACCTTTCCCACAGACGGCGCTAATTGTTTCGACCTAAAAAGTGGCCCACGTTAAGAACACCTGGAACTTGGAACACCCGCCTGATCTGCACCACAAACACAAGTTAGAAAGGACCACCGGTGGTTTTCCGGTGGAAACCTCTCCGATGCTTAAGTCAGTAAGCGTTAGAGGTGTTTTCCAGAAAATAAGAAGGAATGCTTAAAGAATGACATACCTCTCTCAGCCTTGTGGTTGAGATACTTATAGTTTCTCCTAGTGGGGACCCCAGCCGGGATCTCAGGAGCACGTGTCGTGAATCACGGGCCGTTACGCAACCAATTCTGACAAGTGGTCCCACTTGTCTCTTTATTGGGAGTCCGGAAAACAGGTCTTCCCCGTTCCAGGTCTTCCTTTTTTCTTTCCTCTGTATTACCTCAGTATCAATACTGGGCTTGACTATAGTCAAGTATTTTCTGGTAGAGCGCTTTTATCAACTCAGGAGAAAAGAAGAGCTGTACCCATCTTTTCCTGATGTCCTATTTTCCCAAGAGGTCTAGCCAGACCCTCACTCAGGCCAAGCCGGTCTTGTTGTATTCTTTTAATTCACAATACTCCAGATCTCCAAATCAGATCTACCCCAAATCAGGTCTGATCAATCTACTGTCCCATCAGTGTATTTTTGTAAGAACAATCACTGGTTCTCACACCAGAGATGGTTTTACCATGACCGCTTCCTATATATAAATCATCTATATATTATTTAAAGATCGAATAGTATTCAAAATGATATAACCTGATTCATTAAAGGATTTTTATTAAACAAAATGTACTTTAAGAATTATGAAAAACTTTATACAAATTATTTGTAGTTTTGTTACTATGTTTAATCTCATCATCGTCGATCAAATTTTTAAACCTTTACGATTGGTCACCCTTGATATAGCAACGTATAACTGACTATAACTGGAAACTGGCTTCTTCAAGAAAAGTCCAACGTGAGAGAAAGACCGTCCTTGAATTTTGTTTATCATCATAGCATATGACACGATCAGAGGAAATTGTCATCGTTGGAACTTGAAAGGCAACCTCAAACTGGATGGTGTGACAGTCATTCTAGGGATTAACAACAATTCACCTGCATTATTTTCTTGAGAAATATTAGCCTATAACATATGATGGTCAAGTTAACAACTAACATTACACAACACAAGGGAATGATCGATATTTCTTAACAACATGAGTGGAGTTCTAATATTTAGTTTTAGCTTATAGTTCGGTAATCCATAACATTTAATGGTATTTAGAAACTTTGTTGAGTGGACATCCTACAATACATCAATGTTTGAATCGAATTTGCATGCATTATCAGAGCTAAGATATACTTTACATTCTCCATCATTTTTATGACATCATATATTTATCAATCAAATCGACGACATCATGTGTTGGAGAAATAATAGCACTACTCTCCAAATAAGCGAAGCATTCAATAGTTTTTCCAAATTGCGAATATGTGCTCGCCACAATTGACAAAACGTGGTCACCATCATCTTTCAATAATAGATAATCTGGATTTCAACTTGAACGATACCATCATTTGTTCCTCCAACTATTACATCTCCTATATTATTTATCGATTTGAAAATTTTCTTTAACTTGACACAATTCGGGTTTGAATTGTGATTTTGCAGCACCACATTCTTGGTCTAGTTCAAACTATGTAATGAGTCCATAGTGAATATTTAATCATTGTTTGAATTATGTCTGGTCTAATATCTTTTGGAACAACCGGCAAAATTTGATAAAAATCTCTACCAAAAATTATTATTTTGTTACCAAATGAAAGCTGCGTATTAGAATTATTTTGCGATCACATCATGTTTTTCAATGTTTTGTCCAGAGTTTCAAAATAATGGCTATACATCATTGGAGTTTCGTCCCAAATAATGAAATGCGCATCCACCATTAATTTTGCAAGTGAAGTATCAGTAATGATCGAAATCTTGGTGGATATTAAAAGTAACCCTAAATCTAGAATGCCCAATTCTTCCTTTCAAAAGAAGAAGAGAAGTTATATCGTTAAATATTACATTAAGAACAACTCCACTATTAGATTTAACAGTTGTAGAAAGCGTCTTCTTTATCTATAGATGAGAAATATACCACCCTTGGTTAAATGTACTACATCTATGACTTTATCAATTTTGGCGGAATATAGTAAAAATTCGTACTAATGAAAACAAATCTAGTTTCCTAGGTGTCCATTCTTTTTTTTTTGAGTACTAAAAAAAGTTTTTAGGAAACTCAACATAAGGAAAACTCCACGCTTCCAGATTTTTCTTATTTGCCTCGAACTAACCTAAAACATGCTATGGTATTTTTGACTTGCGTTCAACTGATCATAATAATTATACAATATATTATACTCTTTTGGAAGATGAAAACTCAAAAACATGATAGGTGGAGTTTTATACTGAATTTCATAAACTAATATTCTCCATGCCGCTTCTCACAAAAAAATGTAATGACAACCATAATACATGTTGATTTCATCAATCTTTTTATCCTCTGCATCCCCACATTTGTTCTGAAAGAATGTTATAGTGAACATATAGTTAAATTTATTGATATATTTGAACAAATACTTGATAGGTGTAAATTAGTTACACTATTTAACATTTAAATGAGCTACACAATTCAGTAATAGATAAAAATTATGTGAAACGACACTTTAGAGAATAGCTAGTAAATGTCGCAGGCAAAACAACATGAGTACCAACACTTGAGCCATCCGTCTCACCTCATAACACTACATCAAAAATCCCTCTGTAAATCTCACTTCATAATTTTTTGATGAGTTATGACGTACCAAAATTCTGAAGATTTAGTAATCGTATATGCATCAATTATGAATTATTGTGTGAGTCGTTGACTATATAGAATAGTGAGTACCTCCGTTCTCTTTCATGCAGTCGGTGAGAAAAGAACTCCATCTGGCTCACATATTGTTTATCTTTGCCTTTAGGTTTGCGAGGTTCAGAAAAAGATATRTCTTCCCTTTGGTTGTTTTCACCACATGGAAATAGTAATGGATAGTGTAGAGTACGAAGGATGCAACTCGTTGATACGTTTCAAATCACCAGATCTCTCTTCTACTGCAATCCTCTTGCTACCACTTTGTGGATCAATATCACCGACAACTAATATATATTAGTTGATATTTTTATGAATTTATTATAGTTGATGCCACAGTGTTCATTCCAGTCGATGCTGGTTTCGCACTTGTATTATTTTTGCATGATTACTGAGATAGTAACAAAATACATTATTTTAACAGAGCAATTCAAATCAATAGTATTGGATCTTAATAATATTTGATAAATAACATGTTGATAGTTAATAAAACAAATACCACATTGTATTGTATTGTGCAATTTTACATATTTTAATTAAAAAAGTGATAAAATTATTTTTGAGAAAAAGTGACAAATTTGATATTGTTGGACAAACAATAAAAAACAAAATAACACACACACACACACACACACACACACACACACACACACACACATATATATATATATATATATATATGTATATATATATATATATATATTCAAATGATCTTATTAACTTTTTTAATATTAATTAGGGTATCCATCCTAATTATGTTAAGAAAACTCCTACATAATTAAAAAAAACAAACTATATCATCATTAATATTAAACACTATTTAAGAGATTAGTTCAAATAAAAAGATATTGAATCGTAATAATATTTGATAGATAACATGTTGATATCCAACAAAATAAATACTAAATTATGTTGTCATTTTTATATAATTTAATTTTAAAAAGTGGTGAAATTACTTTTGAGAAAAAGTGACAAATTTGATATTATTGGACTCACAATAAAAAAGAATTAACAAAAAAACATAAATCAAATAACAAAAACCTCACAATAAAAACCAAAATAACATAAAAGTGATATTATATATATATATATATATATATATATATATATATATATATATATATATATATATATATATATATATGTATAATCTTGTTATTTTTAATATTAATTAGGGTATCTATCCTAATTATATTAAGTAAATTCCTATATAATTAAATAATAATAATAATAATAATAATCCTACGTGACTTCTTTTCTCTCTTACATGATTTTTTTTATTGTTTTCATTATCTAGCATGGATTGTAGGTCTGCTACAATTTCATATGAAATAGTTTTTTTTTCCTTCGCACAATGGACATATGATAGTATAAGTATTAATGAAATATAAATACTACAATGATGTTGAAACTATTAGTATGTAAAATACAGATGCATACCTAGCATGATAAATTCTATTTTGAACTTCAATCGAAATTAAGTATGACATGAATACTTTTAAAATTACTGTGTTTAGCAACATGTGCTTTTGCTTTTAGAGGCGGCCTTTCCCTTTTTTTGTTTTGGAATTAGTTGAACTTTTTCCAAATCTAATGTAGTTGATGTCATAGTGTTCATTCCACTTAGTGTTGAGTTTGCATTTGTATTATTTACGCGGTTTGTGAGATAATAACAAAATACATTATTTTATGAGATCAATTCAAATAAAAAAGTGTTGAATCGTAACAATATTTTATAAACAACATGTTGATAGTCAATAAAAATAATATCAAATTATATGGTATTGTGAATTTTGTAAATTTAATTAAATAAAGCGATCAAATTATTTTGAGAAAACGTGACAAATTTGACATTGTTGGACGAAATGAAAAAAAAAAACGAAAAAAAAAAACTCAAACAAAAATCAAAATAACATATAAGTGATTATATATATATGTGTGTATATATAATATTAATTCTTATCATTTTCAATGTTAATTAGAGTATCTATCCTAATTAAGTTAAAAAAATTCCTACATAATTAAAAGAGAAAACTAATCCTAGGTGGATTTTTAATTAAAAAAAGAAATCAAATCATAATTAATATTAAATAAGGTATCTATCATAAATATGTTAAGAGAACTCCTACATAAATAAAAAAAGAAAATAATCCTACATGGAACTTACGTGGTATTTTTTCTCTTTCCTACTCATCTTTTTTTCTCTCTCCAGACCTCTCCTTTAATATAGATATAGATAGATATAGATGACTTGGTCCCAATTATCTTTTATATATATATATATATATATATATATATATATATATATATATATTATATACAAATATATAATATAAAATAATTTTATTTTAAAGTCTTCAATTGTTCTGATGGGCTTCTACAATTAGGGCCTACTAGAAAATTACATGAATTTGGATTTAAAATCCAACTATTTAATTAATTCAGTTAATTACTTAATTCCATGAGTTTAGATTAATCAATCTAATTGACTAATATAATATATTCCTTTAATTGAGATTTCTAATCAAATTAGATTTAATTACATAATCAAATATATAGTTAAATATTTAATCTAATAATTGAATTAAATTAAAATCTTATTTAATTAATCCAAATTAACTAATTATTTCAACCATTGGAGTTATCAATCTTGAAATGTCAACAACCAAAATTATGTGTGACCCTTTTAGATTCACGACTAACACTAGCAGTAGGCTTACAACTCTTGTGAGTTTATAAATAATAGTTTATTATATTAATTAATTTAATTAATTAATTCTCTTGAGATTAACTCTTTAATTTCAAGAATCTACAAATCATGGCAACATCTAGCATGTAGCATGACTACCCAGTGTTAGGTGAAATAGCGAGCAAACCCATTTCAATTGCAAGTCCATACATGTACGATCCTTTCGACAACTAGATTCCCCATTAAATCTTGGGCATGGATTTATAAGTCGAAACCCAATTGATTTAATAACTGTGATGTCATTTCAAGTTTAAGTAATTCATTTATGAATCAATATTCATCTTGCCCTGGCCAAGGTCTTTGAATCACAAACTATGAAAATTCACAGGAAGTGTCGAATTCTATATTGGTTACAGACAAACCTCCATGCACATCGATACAATACCCAAAATACCCCTTTTTCGATTGTCAAGCAATCTAAAGATAAATCTAAGCATTGCATGATGTGCACAAGGTTACCATCGTACCTCAAGTCAAAGGATTAATCATGTATTATTGCAATATGGAAATTCTTATTCGACAGACAAATCTTCCAGTTAAGAATTTCCATCGGGTCATATTCAATGAACTTGTTCTCCAATAAGCACCCACATATATGCACTCGCGTTACAACGCTGATGTTAATGGAATGCAACATCCTTGTCTTACAAGCTCATGCATCATATGCGCAAGTCTTACCGGGCTGTTCAATGTCCTATCTCGAAAAGCCCATTGACTTGAAATAAGTTTAGGACCGAAACTTTAGAAACATGTTCCAAGATTTCCATCGTATGCGCAACCATATCCCATAGTTTAAATTGGTCTAAGGACTTTATCATACGTGCAATTATAATAAAAGCGAAAACATAAGATAAAGAAAGTTGCCTTTATTAATATAATTCCAATAAAACCATTATACAAGTAGAATGAGATCCAATCTAATTGGAACGTTGGGCACTCTACTCTAACAGTTATATCTTGTTAGAGATTAAATCACTAATCTCGTTATTTCTCCTTATTTATTTAATGTATTGTTTGTTGGCTAGGTTAATGGTTAATAATATGGGCTTGAGCCTATTAGTATTGTAAGGGTTAGTAGGTTTATTTATTTAAGTTTATCAATTACTTTTTCTATTTAAGTATATCTTTGTAGTTCGTATGGATCACTGAGAAATATATTGAGTAATCGGTTTTAAACTTGGGCGTGAGGTTATCCCGAGAAAAACAAAAATTCTTGTTTGTTTGGGTTTTTTTTTTCTGTGTGTGTGAACATGTGTTTGCAGCTATTGCAATTGGAATAGCGATCAACCACTCATATCTTGTGTCACTTACGCTTTTTACTTGGCTATAAACAACATGATCGGTGTGGCTATCGACATTATAATAGATGCCACGACTAAGGGTGACGTATAATGCACTACAATGACACTTTATTTGGGTTTTCATTATCTTCATAATTAAGTTAAAATTTCTAATACATGATGTAATTGTAGGTAGTGGGCACACAAAGTTACATGTACCCCGAGCTTCTTGCTGATAAACATGGTTCTGAAAATCAAACTGGACCGGCCGGTTCGACTAGTTCAACCGGAAACCGATAACCACACCGGTCCGGTTTTCATGTGAAAACCGGTGGACTCAGAAATCAGTAGAAAATCGGCCGAACCGGTCATGAACCGGTGAACCTGTGACAGGTTCAACCGTTTTTTTTTTTATTTTTATTTTTTGCTTTCTTATTTTATATTAAGTAAAAATTGACAGGGTCTTTTTTTTTTATTTGGAGTACAAATAAATACAAATTTTGATGGTTAATTTTATTTCATTTTGAAATTGTTGGACCTGGAGTGATGATATAAGAATTGAACTATTTTATTTGATTTCTCTTCATTATATTTAATTCAACTACATTTTTCTATGTTGTATTGTGGTTGATGAACTCATATGGACTCTTTGAATTTAATTTTAAAATATTTTATAATCATGTTTTTTATTAAATTAATTTATTCTATTTATTTATAACATATTTAATAGTGATACACACACACACACACACACACATATATATATATATATAAATATATATATATATATATATAATTAATTAAAATCGGTCCGACCACGGTTGAACATATGAACCACTAAACCTATAGTTTTACCGGTTCGATGACCGCTCCGATTTTCAGAACAATGCTGATAAACCTTATGGTTCCAAATGGGGCATCTAATTCTTGGGTAAATTTTTTAAGATCCAAAATCTTTTTACTAATCTTGCTACATTTTGTTTTAATAAATTTATTTCCTTACCTTTTACTAACATTAACATTATCTTATTTAGAATGTAGTTACAAATGGCTGCTCACAAACCTGCTTTTATAGCCTTGTAATCTAAAAATATTATTATGATTTAACTTTTAATCAATTGGATTTCTGTATTTTTGTATCCTTTTTTTCTTTTTTGCTGATTGTAATTTCCTTCGTGAACAAGTCTTTAATGTCTGATGAGCAAAATAAATAAATCCATAGTATCTCTGCTTTTAACCATATATTCTGGTCCATTAAACAAACAATAAACAAATCGGAACAATAGTGAAACAATATTAAAACAAAAAAGAAACAATCTACTAAGGCTCATTTATTAACATTATTAATATTTTAGAAAAATAATATAAGTAGAAAAAGGTTTACTTTCCCCCATTTAGGTTTTAGAAATAAATTATAGACACAATTCGGATATGATTCATTATGAAAATCATTGTTTTAAAAATCTCTAGGCGGCTGTTCGGCGTCAGGCCAGCGCCTAGCGCCTAAAACGCCTAGGTGGGGCCTAGGCGGGGCCTAGAATTTGAGAATAAATACCCTAATTTACAACATTACATTACATCCAACCATTTAATAGTTCAACATACTACCTATTACACAATAAAGTTTATGACAATTCAAAATTAAAAGTAATAATTACAAGTTACAATTCACAAGTTTAAAGTTATTATTCGATTCAAAATTCAAAACAACATAAATTCATGAGTTCATTAGTCAAATAAAAATAGTATAACATATATTATAAAATCAAAATAATCAAAAATAGGCCCCAAAACGACATCGTTTCAGGCCAATAAAATTTAAAAAAAAAATTGGTCTGGCGTCTAAGCGCCGACTTGGGCGCCGAGGAGCCTAGGCAGCGTCTGGGGCGCCCGGTGATTTCTTTAGCCGATTTTTGAAAATCGTAGGCGGGTTGGTGGCGCCTACCGCCTAGGGCGATTTTTAGAACAAAGATGAAAATATTTGACCTCAAATAGTCTATTAAAATATTAACTTTCCAATTAATGTAAAATATTATATATGAGTAAAAATATACTCTTGTTAACTAATTTTATATTATTTTGTAAAATTCATACTATATTGTAAAATCTATACTATATCGTAAGGTTTCATAATACATTCGTAATATTATATTCTAGTTGGCAAAAACACCTATCACCGCTCGTCACGTTGTCATCGTCACCGCTGCCGCCGTCACTAGTCGAATTTCATAATAATTTGCCAAATTACATACAACTTGGCAAAATTTAAACAATTAGATACAACTTTAGCAAAATTTGGAAAATTACACACCACCAAGATCAGAGAAAATTACATACTACATGTCAAATTTGGGAAGTTACATACTACTTTGCGAAATATGAGAAATTACACATTATTAGCCTAATCTAAGGAATTCATAAAACCTGATAAATTAGGTACTATCTCATAAAGTTTTTGAAAATTACATACTACACCGCCTACCATGTACCAAACTTCAACTACGATTTAATTGTATACTAGTATGTAATTGTGTACAGTGTAGTATGTAATTTTAGTTTATAGATTATACTAATGAGATGGGGTTAAATCCCTAATTCGATTTGGAAGCCTTCAATTAGGCATCAATGGAAATCAGGTCCCTCAGCCTCTATGTCCTCTCGCGCCTGCCTAGCCCATCAACCTCAGCGCTCCACCGCCACTGCACTGGTCAAAGAATGATGAACAACGATGGGGCGGTGTGGCAAACGTCAAGAGAATAGTGGGCTGCGGCGGTTCAATGACTGAACGGGAGCCTGTTGTCTTAGGTTCTGAGTTCATCTCGTCAGCGAGGGAGAATGTCGATAGTGGGCAGTTCTGGTTTTGGGCTTAGTCCCGACGTTGCACGAATTCCCGATGACTAAGGGTGGTGGTTCGGTGGAGATGGAGATGGTGGTGGCTCGATATGGGATGGAACTGGTTTTGGTTTCTGAGAATATGAACGGTAGAGGCTCCGCCGGTTTGGATCTGATTGGGAGCGAAGTTGGGTCTCTGGTTTGCGTCTCATGGGTATTGAATCAACTTTTTGTTTAGGTAATTTGAAAATGATGATGATGGCTTCTAGTGTTTGTGGCTGAGATAGTGTGTTTTATTAGGGTTATATAGTTGTAGGCTCCATCGGGGAAGATTTTTTAATCCCATAAATAAATAGAATTATATAGGATATATTTGTCTCATATGGGAGTAAAGATATTCGTGTGATTACATGATATTTTGGTTTTATGTGTAGGATTATAAGGGAGTTTTGCCTAAATATAAATACAATAGGGCTCATTTTTTAATTTTTATGAACCATCACTAATATATGAGAAACAAATATGAAACGAGTATAAACCTATCAGGAAATAATTTTAAAATAAATATAAAATGGTGTTGATATAATTATTGATTGTAATAGAATTATTTTAGGACTCGAGGTTGGAAGGTTCACTCTTTAGGTTTTAGAAAGAAAAAAATAAGTCTTTTAGAAATATAATATAAGTATAATAGAGTTTACTTTTCCATTATTCAGGTTTTAGAAAAATAATATAAGATAGAGAAAAACTCACAAAAAACAACTACGAAACACTCTTTAACACAGGAAAACTAGTGTGAGATAATTTTAAAGCATGAGTTATGAAATATGTATGAAATAACTTTGAAACATGAGTGACATGATGAAATACGAGTGATGAAGCAATTGTAATTATAAGAGATGAAACAAATATGAAATAATTATGAAATACTAACGATGAAACAAGTATAAAATAAGAGCGATAAAACAAGTATTACACAAATCATATTTGGGATAAATTAGGTTTCTTTGAGGTAAAAAGGAAGAATTTAGGTATGTTAGGGATAAAAAGCTAAAAATATTTTCTTTTTACAAAAGAGGTTGGAATTTTTGTCCTTAACCGTGCATGGGTTTCATTTGAATGGTCCCTGGGGCTTGGAGTAGCAAAAGTTGTTACAAGGCTGGCCCATCAATTTTGAGACCGTAAACGAAATTTTGTTTGGTGGCCATAAAAAATGAGTCTGTATATTATGGACCCGGGACCATGTAAATATGGTGTATCCGGGACCCAATTCATTCCACGTGTGCTCAAGTTCACGCGCCTTCCTTCTCAATTCCCCAACAACGCGCCTCGAAAAACAGAAAATACCTCTGCAAATTCCCGCTACAACTTCACATCTCTCTGCAAATTTTTTTTCGAATTTTTTTTTTTTTCTCCAGACGCTGCAATGTTTGTCTTCTACCAGACGCTGCAATAGCTTCCTACAAGCAATTCTGAACTTCTCCTACACGCTACAACAATTTTCTCCCAACAAATTTCTTCGACAATTTTCATCTTCTCCGTCTGTAAGTTTTACATTTTTTCCCTTTCAACTTTCAGTTAAGTTCATGTTTCAGCATCGATTGATGATGTTTCATCGTCGACTGATAATGATTCATCACAAAAACGCTTATTACTTCACAAAATTTAATTATATACTTTCGATTCTTCCGATTCTAGGGTTTAGCCATCAATTGATGTTGATTCATCTGTATTTTAACTATATGCTTTCGATTCTATAGTTCAACTATCGATTCTCTGTGTGATCTGCATGTTCTGTGTTTCAAAAATTGTGATAAGATTTTATATGTACATCTTGATGATATGTGCAAGAACAGTCTGATGATATGTTGCAGATCTGAGCGATGATATATCATTTGTGAACCTCATATTACTTTTMAATGTARATTGTCTTTATGATTATATGTACAATTTCAATGTAATGATATATTCATGTTCTATGTAATGATATGTTCATTTTCTGCATGATGATATATTCATTTTCTATGTAATGAGATGTTCATGTTCTGCATGATGATATATTCATTGAATTTTGTGTTTTAATTATAGATATGAAGAAGAAAGCAAACAATATACCTTTGGAGAAATTAGATACTCCGATTGTTGTTAGTAATAAATAGGTTTTAGGTCTCACTCTTCAGGAGGAGGACCTACAGAGAAAAATATATGAAAAAAACACGAAGGGAAAGAAGAAGAAAAATACAATTGACGCAACATCAATGATAGAGAAAAATCCTTCTCCTACTCCGAAAAAGAAAAAGCAGAAAGAAAAGAAAATACCAATTGAAGAACCAGATGCAACATCAATTGAAGCACCTGAATTTGATATAGTGAAACAAATCATACAGAATCAGTTGGAAACTGAGAAGGAAAAAAAGATTGTCAAGCATCGCAAAACGCAGTTGCCGAAAACTGATTTTAAAAAAACGGCTTCTGCAATTCAAGTTTTCAAAAAGAGTCCAACTGTGAAGAAAACAAAATTACAGAAAAAGAAAAAGGTTTGCTATTTTTATTATTTTATACTTTAAAATAATATTTATATTCCAAATTGAAATTAACACTGATATATGTAGGGTGCACCCGTTGAAGACACAGTTGATATACAGATTGCACCAGTTGAAGAATCAACTGATATAAAGGTTGCACCCATTGAAGAGAAGAAAAATGAGAAAAAAGAAAAAATAAAACCAGCTGAGGTTTGAATTTCTCAACAATAATTGTAATACACTATTGTCATGTTCATGTGATGATATGTAAATAATGTGTTTCATGATATATGACTGGTGTATGTGATATATGTAATTATTTGTGTTTGGTGTATTAGATGATATGTARTTGATGTATCAAATGGTATGTGGTTGGTGTATATGATGGTATGTATTTAGTGTATGTGATGGTATAGGATAATACTAATCATATGTGGCTAGTATATGAGTCTAGTTTGTATAATGATATGTTCCTCATATATAAGATGATATATGATTGTTGTGTGTGATGATATGTAGCTGGTGTATAGGATGATATGGGATTTCTATATGTGATGATATTGTTGGGATTTGGTGGTACCGTCGCGCAGCGGAAAATAAAATTTTTTTGAATAAACGGAATTTTGAATCGAATTCAATTGACGACGGCACATTTTAATTTCAATTAATTCAAACAATGTTTTAAATTGCTTTTCAATGAAACAATTCGATTTTCGTAAAATGGAACGAGCATGGTCGGTTTTTATTTAATATATTAAACATATACATAACAATTATATATATATTAATATATAAATTATATATACAATTATATATATTAAATATACATAAACAATATATATATATATATAAAATAATACATCATGCATGCATTATATATTTATATATGTATACCATACATTCAGCACACATATAACATGCATGCATTTTATATGTATATTTCATGCACAGAATGCATGTAGTCCAACACACATCACACAACATATATATCATATATAATATAGTATATTACACAAAGCACACATATATATATTTTCAGATTACAAACACCACACACAGCATGCATATATATATATATATATAATATATCAAATATATGTATACACAGGGCAGCCATCAATACCTCACGGCACGGCGGAGGAGCGACACGGCTGGAACTCCGGCGACGAGGCGGCAGCAGCGTTCGGAACGGCGCTGTCGGGGACGGGTGCGACGCGGAGGGATGCTGTGCGGCAGTGGCGTGAACTCGGCTGCGGAGATGCAGCGTCCGGCGATCCTCGGTTGCGGAGACGACCGGTCTTGGCAGGCAGCGGCGCGGGGGAAGGCTCTGTCGGGGAGCGGCCCTTTTCTCAGCAGCGACAGCAGCGCCGAACAGCTGCGG
>BMAC01000898.1:410642-441051 GCA_014905375.1 Phtheirospermum japonicum | reverse complement strand
TGCCAGGCGAAGCCAAATCCTGCGCCAGGCCCCCTTGGCGCATGCTGGCGCTCGCCTATGCACGCCTAACTGCGCGCCAGCGCTTCTTGGCGCAAGCTGCACGCTAACCTGCCATGCCATCCCTTGCCAGCGCTCCTTGGCGTAAGCCGCACGCTAACCTGCACACCAGAGCCCCACGCCACCACTACTGCCAGAAATAGCTTTTTTACGGCGGTTCTGGGAGGCTTTTTACGGCAGTTTTAGAACCGCCGTTAAACCCACCGTCGTAGTTTTTTACAGCGGTTGTTCTTGAACCACCGTAGAACGTGAGGCTTTTTTACAGCGGTTGTTTCCTGAACCGCCGTAAAAAAAATACGCGGTGGATTTAGTGGCGGTTCTTGAAAAATACCTTCTAGAAAGTCTGTTTTCAGAATGGACAATTTACGGCGGTTCTTTAAAATTACCTTCTAGAAAGTCTATTTTCCAGAACGGACATTAAATATACCTTCTAGTATAATTTAAAAAAAAAATGGAAAGCAGGTGCACCAAAACCAATACTGGATATTAATTATTCCAACAAAGAAATACACCTAAATTAACAGCGAATCATTTATGATAGATAGATAGATATCAAAACTTAAAATCAAATACAGGCAAAAGAACCATTAAAATTCAGTTGACTTAAGAAGCAATCTCATTTTCAAATCACTCTCCTGGTGCCTTTTTCTTCTGTATAATATCAAAACAACTCATACTTATAACTCTTACTTATAGTACACTATTTTTTCAGAATCCTAATCTATGTAATCAACTCCTAGCTTTTCTCATGGATGTAACCCTTCTATGATCCTTTAAGCTACACGGTCCCAACTTTCAAGCACAGTAGCATTCAATGCTTCTGTGATTAAACTAATGAAACAAGTACCCGAAACTAATTCACCTTCAAACTGTTGAGATATTATAGTAGCATATTCATCTTATCTTTCCCTCTGATCTTCAACAAGCCCATTTAATTCTTCAACTCTAGCTTTCATAGCAGATATAGACTCCATCATAGTTGTTGATGGTCGATATAGTCCAGGAGACAAGTGTCGAATTCAGCGCGAGCACATCCGCGGAGTGCCGGGCACAATCTTGCCAAGATGGAACACCCGGCGCACCGAACCTGGCCGAGCATATCTATGGCAGTATCGCCACGCAAGCACTTGCCTAGCTGGGAGCATACAACACGCCAGCGCCGAGCAGGACTCTGCCAAGCATGATCACCGAAGCAGGGTCTCGCCGAGCAAACCAGCGCAGTCCGCTAAGTCCTGCGAAGCAGGACCGCCGAGAAGACTGACGACAGGTGCTCTACGCTACCTGCCGAACTCCCCCCGCCCAGGGGTGCCGACCAGGAAAAGTGCCCGAGCTACCGAGGCTCGGGCATGCCTGCCGAGCAAGGGAATTCTCCGAGGACGACAGGCGCTCTACGCAACCCCGCCGAACACTCCTGCCTAGGGGGTGCCGACCAGGAAAAGTGCCGAGCTGCTGAGCTCGCGGGCATCCCTGGCCGAGCAGGGAATTCTCCGAAAAAAAAAAAGAGGTACCAAATTGTCATTCCCTGAAACTAGGGTACCAAAAGTGAAAATGGGATATAGTAAGGGAATAAAATTGAATAAGACAACAAATGATCGATCGTATATATACGTACCAGGATGACACTCTTTCCTTGCGCATGCCATAATTCGGCATCTTCAGTACTGAACACAACCTGTCCAACCTCCGCACTTGGGGATGCTGGCAATCCCTTAGCCATAATTTGATTGTTATACGAAGTCGGATCCTCAAACTATGATTTAAAAAGAGGCTATTTATGTTAAACAAAGATCAAAAAATGATACACGACAAAAAAAAAAAGAAGAAGCATATTTCATTTAGTTATTGATTTATCTGATTTTTATTTTTATTATGGAATTATTGCATTTTAGAAACGAGCAACAACCAATAATTCAATTAGAAATAAAATTAATATATATACGTACCTGCGAATGAAAAATCTGGTCGAGATGCTGCGGATCGACCATTTTAATCGTGGCCCAAGAATCGACAAGCCCTTCATTCACCATGTCCATGGCGATCTTCACAGCACCCGCACCTGTTCGCTTTCCCGTCCTGCACTGTAACATCCATAGCCTATTCTCTTGCACCATGAATTCAATATCTTGTTTTCACCACGGACATGCACATAATCATTTGTATACTTTCCGAATTGAAATATATTAATATTATTACCATCATATCTTTGTAATGACCCTCTAGAATCTTGCAATTTTTGACCAGTTCCTTGTAAGCTTCAGGAATCGAATTCTTCATAGTATCTAAATCGTGCAGTGTTCGAATACCCACGACAACATCTTCTCCCTAAATAGACCGTAAAAGAAATATATTTATAAATTAAAAAGATGAAGAAAAAACCAGAGAGACGGGAGTCGATAAAGACCTGAGTACATTGCTGCACTTTTCTGAAGTTGTGATCATGTCTATGAACTTGAGTCTACACCAAGTATCATCGCCGTATTGACAACCAATTAAGCATTAATAAAATACGGCTACATAGGATAGACTAATACAAGATTTTTTTTTATGAGAATCATAGAAAATATAATAAGGAAAAAAATATTTAAGTAGAAATATATGTGACAACACAACAGGAAAACTTTAATGGGAGCTTTTAAAATTAAAATGATCATCTCTGCTGCTACATTGGTATAACTAATGAAACCGTATGAGTAAATAAAGTAAAGAAGGCCGTCAATTACTTGGTCAGGCTTTAAATATTATCCCTGCTTCTTTCCAATGTAATTCTTTCTTCTCCCTATTGTAATTTCTCATACAGATATAATATGGGTCTAGAAATCATACTTGAATATTTCTGTCACTCGTATAAATCAGATTGCAAGAGTTACAAGTCCAAGCAGTAACGCACAAAGTACACCAATCTCAAGAGCGAACAAACATCAGCATTTCTTCCTCAAGAAATAAAAAAGGGAAATGTATGACATATACAAGCAGAAAAGCACAAAGTACACCAATCTCAAGCACAAACAAACACCAGCATTTTCTTTCCAAAAGAAAATAAATAAATAAATAAATAAATAAATAAATAAATAAATAAGGAAAATGTAGGAAATAATTACCCCATGAAATAAGAGATCGAGAATAGGAGAATCGTAAATGGACTTGATTTCCTGTCTCCCCCAATCATTCCTCAGCCCTTCTTTTATGCTCCTCTCCGCCTCCATTGCCGCCGACGACGAGGAAAATTTTGCCGACGTGTTCAGCTGCAACAGGAGCAGCGACCGCCTAATCGATTTCGTTATCCACATAATTTTTCCTCCTATATCTAGTGTAAAATAATCCTTCTCACTACGCAGAGTAGAAGAATCTGAAAAGTGTGACACGTACCTCTGGAGTCAAAATTATCGAACGATTAATATATGTTGCCCAAGACTTGAACAAGTGAGCTCCAGCACCACTGCAATGAAGTAAAACATCAGAAATAAGCAGAGAATGCTTAGAATACTTCGATCATTTTATTCTCTTTTACCACGTTTTAGGATATGTAGAGCAATATTAATGCCATGCATGTTCAATAAGTTGCCCATAAAATTACTGAAGAGCATAATTAGTTCAGCTCTGCAATTTAAAAGGAGAAAAAAAATACTCCAGCGTTCATTAAGCCTCAAGCAAGATAGTAACAATTATTGTGTGCTGTATATCAAACATCGTCTCTAATTTTGAAATTTCTACGAGTAAATTGGATATACAAAGATCAAATAATTTTCTTCTTATAAAATCATGAACTGTACACATTCTCAACGTCAATCCACATTTAAGCACCAGGACTTCATACCTTGGGAAAATAAAAATATGGTTGCGGCCACCAGATAACCTGAAATATGGCATTTGACTTAAAACCTGAAACAAATAGTGTGCTAATTTAAAGAATCAGCATAACATGTCAGACAACAAATGATCTATTAATTAATTCATAAACCGAGAGTAAGTATCATTTAAGTATGCATTTGTGTTCATTTAGTCGATTAAAACCGAATCAAATCCCAGTTTTGGTTAATTGAAATTTCAGCCTACCACATTACTAAACCAGAAGGCAAAAACCGAATAAAACTACTGAAACTATTTCGGTTCAAACCGAACTTTTTAGTTTTTCCAATTCCTCTTTTCGTTGGCCAAATTTTGGGAGAGGAATTTCCTACTAAAAAAATTGTTGCACTTCAAATGATAGATTCACAAAAAATAAGGACAGGAAATCTAACAAAACAACTAAAAAGTGAATAAAAAAACAAAACCCAAACTAGAATACGAAACATCATGGTTTAATTCTTTTTTGAATCCGTATCCGAGCATTCATCAAATTAAGGGCCTGGTTCAAAATTGATGGAAAAATAAAAATGCAAATAATTACCAAAATTCAAGAAACAAGAGAAATTAAGCACTACCTCAATTTCAGTAGCTCCAAATAGGCCGCCAACTGGAAAACGGAAGCTCCGACAGCCACCGGGTCCAACACCCAAGGCCTGTTACGGTCGTTCACCACTTGGGTAGCCATCTTCATTGCCGTAGCTAGTCTGGGTTGAGTGTCCCCACGTTGATGTAGAGCGCGTGGGTTTTGGGCGTGAAATCGGGGATCTCCTCGATGGAGTGAATCATCGCCGGCGATGCGCCGCAAGACATTGGCAACGGGATCTATGAGACGAGGCTTGTGATGCATTGGACCGAAAGGGGGCTAGGTTTTTCTGGTTTAATATTTATCGTTTTTAATATTTATTGTTTTTTGGTTTAATATTTAATGCAGATCGTCGGATAAGACACGGATCAACGGTTGAAACAACTTGCTTGAGAAAGACGAGGATCGGTGACATGGCAGACTAAGTTTTTACGGCGGTTCTAAAATAACCGTCGTAGAATGTGTGTTTTTTTATGGCGGTTCTCATATAACTTCCATATAATGTTTAGGTATTTACGGCGGTTGTTTGTGAACCGACGTTAAAAATAAACTGGCCTCAAGTTTTTACGTCGGTTCACATATAACCTCCGTAGAATAGGTGAGTTTTTACGGCAGTTAAAAAAACCCACTGTAGAATGTAATATTCTACGACGGTTTTAATATAACGTTGATTTTTTGGAAAACCGCCGTAGATGAGGCGCCTTGGTAGCCCTGTTCTACAGTAGTGCACTCTTCGCCAAGGCTGCCGCCAGCCTGCACGCCTGTCCCTATGTCAACGCCAAATCCAGCGCCAAACCTCAAGCCAAGGTGCCAATCCGTGTCAAACCAAGGAAAATCAAACCTTTTAGGCTAATCTGACCCATTTACCCAAAATTAAACCTAGTATAAATAGAACCAAACTCTCATTTTGTAAAACATCCACTCTCCACCCAACCATTGCATGTGTTTGGGAAATAATTTCTCTCTCTCAAGTTTTTAGATATATTTTCTCTCTCTAGTTCTTAGATTTGAATTTCAAACTTTACCTTGGGTTTGTAATCTCAAGAGAAATTCAAGTCATCACTTGGATTTTAATTTGGATTGCAATTTCATTAAAGTTTTTGTTTCTCCTTCTTAATTGAAGTAAGTTTTGCTTAATTTCTTTCTTGTTCTTCAATTTCAAGCTTGTTCTTCGATTTATGCATTTTGCCTTAGATCTTAGATTAATTGCTAGATTTTATGATTTGGCTATGGAATCTAGGTTAGTGACACACCAAGATCATAGATCGGGTCCTTGATCATTTTTATTTTGAGTATTTCATATGCTTTATTTTGGTTTTTATTTTCATGCAAGGTTTTTCGTTAAATTCTAGATCTACTCTTCGTTTCTTGTTATTTTTCGAAAAGATTTAAACTTTCACGTCAAAGTTTATTGCTCTTTCTATTGGTGCTTTCGATTTTTATTGACTTTCTTTATTTAGATTTTTATGATCATGTATGTATAGTTGTACCTTAGGTTTTCATCCTTGTACCTTGTTGTTTCCTTGATTTTTATTGCTTATTTTCTTTATTGCTTGCAATTTCAATTAGGCACACGCACGAGGCATACGAAATACTTTCATTTACTTTCATAGTTAGTCATAGTTTCATCTAGTTTCCATTTACTTCCTCTTTCCTTTAAATTTCACAAAGCTAAAAACACATTGATCACTACGAACAATCGAGTTCCGATAATACCGAGCCACATGAACTCTATACACCACTAAAACACCACACTTCAAAATGGCGCCTTTGCGACTTGGCTTGGTTAAGGTTTTCGATTTGCGTGTAGTTTCTTTGTGTTTCTAGTGTTCTTTTGTATTTGACGTTTCCAACATGGGAGGGCATGGTGCAAACCATGTTGGGAATGGAATGATGTATAATGGTTTTGGAAACATGCGAGGGCATGGTGAAAACCATATTGCCAATGGTAGAATCGACACTGATCAATCCAACATGCATGGTGCAACCCATGTTGGGTATAGTAGCTTCACGGGTACGAATGGTCCGTATGGAGGATATAGTGCTCCAATCACTTTCTGAATATGCACACTCCAAATTCCAGTCCATATGTTGGTTATGGTGGTTCCAATCAATTTTTAAATATGTAAAATCCGAATCCCTGTCCATATGGTGGTTATAGTGCTCCCAATCCCTATCCAAATATGTATAATGGAAGCTTTTTTGGTCCGAGTGGGAATGTTGATGGCCAAATTCTGAATCCCGGCCCGTATGGAGTTCCGCACGCTTATAATTTCAATCATGCTCTGAATGTGAATCTTACCGGTTATGGTGGTGGTCCGTGTTATGGAGGTGCTACCAATAATGCTCACTAACCCAATCCGTATGAGTTGTTTGGAGGTGGGTGCCCCAATACCCAAAATACCCCCGTCCTCACTATGAGAGAGGGTAAAAAACACTTTTTGGGGGTGTTTATTCCTCCCGAGCCAAAATCTTCTCGAGCGATATATTCTAGTACTAATGAAGTGAGCATGGCTTTTCCTCTAAGGAGATTGAGCTGGTAAAGAAAATAGCGGCTGTGGAGGCTCAAATTGTTAAGCTATCTAGCCCAAGCCCGAATCCTCCTTGTGCATCGTGTGGAATGTTTGGTCATGATACCACGTCTTGTCCTTCAAATCCTTCATTCAATATGTCGATGCTTCATTCGAATGAAGTGTATGGGGTTCATGGGTATCAAACGGGACCCGGTTGTGCTAGATCATCTTTTGCTCATCCGCCGAATCATAATCCTCCTTACGCTCCTACCAACCACATGCATCCGACTTTTGGTTATGCCAATACATATACGGGTGTTACTCCTCACGTAGGTCCACTTGTACCAGTGAATGCTCCTGCCTCATCTTCTGATCCGAATCTCTTGGTCATTATGCGACAATTGCCTAGCCCACCTTCGCATACTCATACGGTCGTGATACTTGGAAGTGGTGGGGTGGTTAATAATATGGTTGTCCCGCCCTATTGCCAGACCTGGTGCGCTTTCAGGAAAGAAGAGCTTGCTCTTCTCCCGAATCTGATTGGCTTGTGAGGTCCACTTCAGAATGGGGTGATCCCTCTGGAGTAGCCACGCCACCTGATCAGGCAACTCCCTTCAGTCCGGCCGAAAGCCCTGCGAAAGGCCACGACTCCTGGGGTGCGGCAGTTTGTGGCTGTTGAGCCTCGAGCGATTTTCTCATCATGTTGGCTGCAAGAAAATCTGAGTATTATGTCAGATAACCATAAAAAAAGAAAAATAAAAGAAGAGAATGAGAGAAGAGAAGGAGGGCAGTGCTGGATAATTTTCTTTCCGTATACCAATTTCAGGGGTTAAGGGACCAGTCTCTTCTCTGAAGTTGAAAAAGCCCAATACAGAGAGGAGGAGGAGTTTGGTTAGGTGAAAGACATTTTCGTTCAAGGTGGAAAAGATTTTTTGCAGGCGGAGAGATCTATCTCTTGCAGATAAGTGAGCCTGAGGAGGAAGTTGGTCAATGGATTGTGGGGGAAAGCCCCAATCACCGAAACAGTGCACAAAAAATAATTTCTTCCTCCAAGCCTTATTGGAGGAAGGGCTACCCATTAAAAAGAGAATGCTGGTACGGGCATACAAATAGAAATAGCCGGGAGAAGAGCTTTTGGCCTGAAAAAATGAGTAAAATATTTGGGTTGTGGGAACAAGCCCAGCGTATCGCATAGCCATATTAAAACCTATGATTAACCTAAAAGAATTTGGCACAAACTGGTGTATCAGAATCTTGTACATTTGGGTAACTTCTAATACGAAGGGGTTGACTGGAAGGTGTAAACCAGCCTGAAACTGGTCAACAAAAAAGGTCAGGTGATGGGCTGGCAGCTGATATGCCATCTCACTGGTGTCTTGGTTGACTAGGGAATATTCATCGCAAAAGTGAAATTTTGCTCTCAACCCCTCTACTGTTTTATTACTGAGAATGGAGACGATATTATCAGGGCGTCCCGGAATGTAAGGGGGGTGCTCATCAGAGGAAGTTAGAGATAAGGACATTGACTATGGCGTGGAGGGAGATGTTGTCAGGTGAATAGAAGAGGAAGAAGACGACTGAGTAAACATAATAGAAGAAGTTGAAGGAAATCGGAAAAGTACCTAGCTTTGGAGGGAAGATGAAGCTTCAAGTTGGATACAGAAAAGAACGATTTCCTGGCAAGAGTAAAAATTGAAAATGAGCAGATGAATCGCAAAAGAGGGGGAAAATGATAGGTTTTGGGAAAGGGATTTTTTGAAAAAGGAGGATTTTGCGGGATTTGGGCATTTAATGCATGTCAGAGTACAGTAATTGAAGAGACGTGTTACGGATCCCAACCACTGAGGTGGAATATGAGACGTGATAGCCCATCCCCAAAAACCCCAATTTAATCTGAGAATAGAGGATTTGGCCGGATCTGTGCATTTAAGGCGTCTCAGAACATGATGCTTGCAGAGACGTGTTGTGGATCTCAAACGCCAAAGTGGAATACGAAGCGTTACAACTCATCTCCAACCATTTAGGGGGGGGGGGACTGATTGATATGACCTGATGTGATGGTAAGTCATAAATGATTTAGGCAGACCTGAACTAATATTCTAAGATAGGACAAAGATGAGCTTCACCTAATAGAATATACTCTAACCTGACTGGGGTCTTGGACGAGATTCCGTCAAGATTAGGTCGGAAGTATTGGTACGATCTGATCTGGAGGCAAGTTGTCAAACGTCTCGAATAGAACTGATTGGGATGAGCTGAACCGATAAGGTAGAGAATGAGTCTATAGCCTGATGAGAATTTTCCTGACCAGATTCAAAGCCTTGGACAAGGTTTCGGGAGATCAGGTCAAGAATTTGGAAAACTTGGTGACAGAGCTGGCTCGCTCTTTGTGGAATAAGTTTTGGTCAGGTCGGCCTGAGTAACGGCCCAAGATTCGTGGGTTCTATTTCTGGGATCTTGGAAAGGCCCCACTTAATGAAAGCTATAAATATCTCAGCCCCAAGGCTAAGAAAGGTATGACATTCTAAGCATCTTTCTAAAAGCTTGACTGACTTAAGCATCAGAGAGGTTTCCACCGGAAAACCTCCGGTGGTCCTTTCTAATGTGTCTTTGTTGGAGCAGGTCGGGATATTCTCAGGGAAAGGAGCAGGTGTTAGTGGCATAATTTTCAGAGCGGAACAAGGTCAAAACTTGCACCGTTGCCACATTCTTTATGTTGTTATTATTGAAGTTCAAAGTCTGTTGATAGTTAGGTTTTTTGAACAATATGGATGCACATTATTTTATATGTAAAAGATCAACGTATGATGTACTTTTTTTTATAAGTATGCATAGTTTTGAGTATTATTATTATTTTATGATAAATATGACAGTTATATGTGATGATATATGATATTTATATGTGATAAGTATGAGAATTATATGTGACAAATATGGTTTGTGCTTTCTGAGATTTTCTCTTTTTTTTTTGCTAATGATTAGTGTGATGAATATGGTTATTTCGGATGATGAATATGACCATTTTTTGTGATGAATATGATCATTTGTGTGTGATGAATATTTTTTCCGTGTATGCATTGAATTACACATATTATTGACCAACTCATCTAAAATATCATTGATCTTGGTGCTGATGGGAGCAGTACGGTTCCTGCTCCGAGATTTTGCCACCGTTGCTTCCCAACAAAAATACCTGACAACTATAGTTTTCCGAGAAATTGAATGAAGAAGCATTGAGGAAGACATTTTCTTGTACTCTTGAGTGTCTAACACATACGTCACTATATTAATTACTTCAAATTTGTACTCTTTATTCCAGATTAAATGATATGGTGATTCAGTATTATTTATTGAGATAGGAATGTGGGCATATGTTATTTTTTAAGCATTTAGCGAACAAACACAACAATTTATTAGAGTAAATTAAACTTTCTTATTAAAATCATAACATTTGATATTCAGATAGATGAAACAAATTAGCAAGTTATAAATAAAAAAAATGTTAAAAGGAAGCTAGAAACGCATTATAATTACTCCATAGTTCATACACATGATACAGAAAATACCCAATTGTAGTAATTGGTACGACCTAATTCTACATGACCTGAAGAGACTCTAAGCCATGAAACAACTCAGGCAAGGGAAGTTGGGCGAGCTGAGCCTTTGCTTCACGCCGTTAACAAATAGTAAAGGGTCAAGAAAGGACAGATGGAGCTGAACTTGTATAAATAGTTCAGGAAGACTTGCCGTGACCTGGTCTCAACTTGTGGACAAGATTTTATCATGACCAGGTCAGGAATGCGTAAAAGTTTGTGACTAAGCTCGAGGAGCTCTGGTCGTCCAAAAGGGATAACCTTTTCAGGTCATCTGAATAACGGTCTGAGATTCGCGAGCCTATTTCCGGGATCTCGGAAAGGCCCCTAACTAACTTGGGTTTAAAATACCCCAGTTAAGAGAGGCAGAGGTATGACATTCTAAATACTCATTTTTACTCACCCCAATATTCAAAAGCGCGTAAATGACTTAAGCAACATAGAGGATTCCACCGGAACAAAGGAGAGCTGGGTGATCTCCAAGCTAATATTTTCTGGGCGAAAAAACTGGCGCCGTCTGTGGGAAGCGCGTAACCAAGATAAGACGTAAGACAAAAATTCATGGATATGGACGGACTCAGTGGAACCTGGTGGCGGAATTGGGTGGTCACCAAGTTCATCCACACCAATGGGAGTTTCGGGAATGGCAGAGCCTCCAGCGACAAGTAGGGGAGACACAGCACAACCCCCTCAAGGAACTTCTTCATACGAAGGCGGTGGATCCATGAATGATTCCTTCTTAAGGCAAATATCCGACCTCCTTGGCAAGGCAGTGGCGGAGGCCGTGGAGAAAAAATCTGCAGAACTATCTCCACCCCATCCTAAAGCAGCTCACCCACCAAAAGTGGAGCCATCCAGGCCCCCTCAGCGCACGGCCAAAACCCCTGGCCGGGAGGAAGAGGAGTGCTCTTTTTGATTGGATAGAGATAACTCGAGTAGGAGTAATCCTGATCTCACTGAGCAAATGCAGAACTTGCAAAAGGAGGTCATGGAAGTTAAACAAAAGATGGCAGGTAATGTGGCAGGACAAACATGGCGAAGCACCCCATTTACGGGGAGCGTCATGATGGATGACCTTCCAACCTCTTATCAATCTCTAAGTTTTGAGTATAACGTAACAACATATCCGTGGGACCATTTATGCCGATTTGAGAATGCGACTACCTTGTATAAATTCTCCGACGCTAAGATGTGTTGAGTCTTACCTATGACTTTTACTAAGTCGGCTCAGCTTTGGTTCTGCCAGCTGCCACCCCGATCTATAAGCAACTTCGAAGAATTTATCTCGGCATTTCTACACCAATTTACTAGTTGCAGGAAATACCAGAAAATGTTGTTGGAGATGTTTAACCTGAAGCAGAAAGATGGAGGAGGTCTACGAGGATATATAAGATGTTTCAAAGATGTTAAGTTGGAGGTACCATCAACAACTGAAGAGCTCTCATTAATGCTTTGGCTCAAGGACTAAGGAGGGGGGAATTCTTCCAGTCATTGGGGGTTAAGCCAGCACAGACGTTCGGAGAGCTCCTAGCAAGGGCAAAAAAATATATTCATTTGGAAGAATCCCTAAAACTGAAGGATGATGGTGATAGGCAGAGAGAATGAGTTGTAAAGGAGTAAAAGATACACTCTAAGAAGCCCAGAACTAACCTGGGAGGAGGGCGTCCCAGATTTGATCGATACACACCCTTAGCTTCACCACAGGGGAAGATCCTCCAGGCTATTGAGCGATATCCCGACCTCAAATGGCCATAGACATACGTCCAGAAGCCAAAAAGGGATAAGTCTGATCAATTTTGTAGATACCATAACGTGTATGGCCATGATACCAATCAATGCACTTATCTAAAAGACGAAATAGAATGGATAGTGCAAGCACGACACCTTAAGGATCTTGTGCGAACAAAAGAAGAGGGAGCTAGGTCTGGCCATTATAGGAGGGAGCACTATCAAACAATTAGGCATGAATAGGGAGGTAGGCTTGCAAAAAGGAAAAGAGATACCCAATCCCAGTAAATACAGGGAGAAATTTAAATGATCACGGGAGGCGCCTGGGACACACAATCACGACATGCTCAGAATAATTATGTGAGTGCAGCAAAAGACCTCTAGACAAAGGCACACGAGGTCGGGTAGTTGGCCCCAACTTCGAACATTTGCTTCAGATCAAAAGATGAGGATGGTATTCTAGCACCTCATGTGGATGCTCTGGACCACTACCATTTCTAATTATAATGTACGAAGAGTCTTTGTCGATACTGGCAGCTATTCAGACATTCTATTCTATGACTGTTTTAGGAAGTTCAACTTGAGTTTAGAGTTGGAAAAGGTTACAAACTCGTTGGTAGGGTTTGTAGGGGGAGATCTGCAACCGTTGGGTGCGGTAAACCTACTAGGGAAGACCCGTTCAGGAAAACCAAGTCAGTGCATTTCCTGGTGGTGGATGCACCATCCTCGTATAACACTATGCTCGGGCGCCCCTAAGCCAATTCCAGTCAGTAGTCTCTGTTTATCATATTAAGATGGAATTCCCTACTCGGGAAGGAGTGGGAGAGGTCTGAGGTGATCAGTACGCATCACGACGGTCATACGTGGAGAGCATTAGGTGAGCTGGAGAAGAAAGAGTGCCTAAGAAGGCCAGAACAAAGACAATAATGCCAGAGATGGCCCGGCACGAGGATAACTTAATGACGGTAGAAATAATCCCAGGAAATGACAGCCGAGTTCTACGAGTGGGGACGACGCTGAGCCCAGAGGTTCTGGTCGAGTTAGTGGCCTTCCTGAGAGGCGATGCTTACGTCTTTGCCTGGTCTCCCCAGGATCTGGTGGGCATTGATCCAACGATAACTGAACATCACCTCAACATTAGCCCCACAGCAAAATCGATAAAGCAAAGGAAATGAAACTTCGGCCTTGAAAAAGAGGCCATTGTCCAAGCTGAGGTGGAAAAGCTATTACGAGCTAAGCACATCTAAGAAATACAGTTTCTAAAATGGCTCTCCAATGCCGTATTGGTACCAATAACTAAGGATGACCAGCGGATGTGTATTGACTTTCAAGATCTCAATCGTGCTTGCCCGAAAGACCTATATCCACTTCCAAGGACAGATCAGCTCGTAGACTCCACCACGGGTTGTGAATTGCTTAGTATGATGGACGCCTCCCAGGGGTACCACCAGATTAGGCTAGCCAAGGAATATTGGAAATGAGTTAGTTTCATAACACTGAAGGGGACATACTGTTTTGTGGTCATGCCTTTTGGACTTAAGAATACGGGAGCCACGTACCAGCGCTTCGTAGAAAATATGTTTAAGGCTCAGCTCGGGAGGAAAATAGAGGTATATGTGGACGATATTCTAGTCAAAAGTGCCAAGGCAACCTCGCATGTGTATGACCTGAGGGAGACTTTTAACACACTGAGAGAGTACCGCATGAAGCTCAACCCTAAGAAATGTGCATTTGGGGTACAAGTTGGAAAATTCTTGGGGTACATGGTCACGAAGAAAGGGATAGAAGCTAACCCGGAAAAAATCAAAGGCAACATGGACATGCAGCCCCCGCGAAATGATAAAGAGATGCAATGTCTTGCAGGTCGGATAGCAGCCCTGAGTAGATTTGTCTCCCATTTAGCAGAGAAGAGCCTTCCA
The DNA here is from genome assembly GCA_014905375.1 of Phtheirospermum japonicum. Taxonomy (NCBI): domain Eukaryota; kingdom Viridiplantae; phylum Streptophyta; class Magnoliopsida; order Lamiales; family Orobanchaceae; genus Phtheirospermum; species Phtheirospermum japonicum. Next base: position 426,812 of record BMAC01000898.1, on the reverse strand, counting down.
TTTTTTTTGAGCTCTACGATAAAAGGCTCAATTCCAATAGGACGAGGAATGCCAAGTAGCATTCCAGAGATTGAAAGAGCATTTAGCTAATATGTCGCTGCTCACTAGGCCGGTCGTGGGTGAGCCCTTAGTCCTATATATATCCATTGGGAGGCAAGCAGTTAACACAGTGTTGCTCAGAGAAGAGGGCAAAGTACAAAAGCTGGTATACTATTGGAGCAAAGTACTGCATGTGCTGAGGTTTGATATGTGGAGGCGGACGATCTATGCTGACCTTGATCGGCACAACCCGCAAGCTCCGACCTTATTTTCTGTCAAACAAAATCGTAGTCAGAACTAACCTACCCTTGAAAACTATAGTAAACAAACCAGAGATCTCGGGGCGGCTGGTAAAGTGGATCATCGAGCTCAGTGTGTTTGATATAGACTTTGAAGGACAAACAACGATCAAAGCCCAGACGCTAGAAGATTTTATGTAGGAAATGATTAGCTTTCCTGACGATAAAGGGGAATGGACTATCTACACTGATGGCTCAGTAGGTGGGTTGGGATGTGGAATAGGTATTGTGTTGATAGACCCGGAGGGGGTCACTACAGAATATGTAGTATGAATGAATTATCGTTTATCTAACAATGAAGTGGAATATGAGGCCTTGTTAAGAGGAATACAAATGGAAAAGGGAGCTCAGAGCTGAGAAAATAAGTGCACGGGTGGACTCCCAATTAGTGTGCAAGCAAATATAAGGTGAATTTGACACAAGAGAGGACCGTATGAGAAAGTACGTAGCGCAGTTCCATGAGATGGCCAGAGCTATTGGCTCCTTAAACATGCTTCATATTCCTAGGGAGGAAAATAGCCGAGCAGATTATTTAGGTAAAGTGGCCAGCTCAGCGACATATTGCCAAGAAAGAGTGATCAATTTGTTAATGGCGCATAAGGAGTTTGGGGAAGATGAAGTGAATGAGTTAGAATAAGAGGGGGACTGGCGTACGCCCATTAAAGCATACCTGGAAAAAGGAGAGCTACCTAATAACAAGAAGGAGGTGATAAAGATGTTGGTTACATTTCTTTATGTTATTTATACCAGTAACCGGTACGGGTCAGGTCATCCCAATTTTGTTTAATCAAAGGAGAATTATTCAGGAGAGGTTTTGGGCAATCTCTCCTACGTTGCTTAAGCCCAAAAAAAGGTACTTACATCCTAAATGAAATCCATGAGGGATGTTTTGGAAACCACATGGGCACAGAGAGTTGTCGAACAAGGTATTACGGGCGGGATACTTTTGGCCTCAACTAAGGTAAGAAGCTGGAAACTTTGTGAAGATGTGTGATCGATGCCAGAGACTCTCCTACCTTATACATCGACCAACAGGAGAGCTCATGACAATGAGCTCTCCATGTCCTTTTGCAAAGTGGGGGATAGATCTGGTCAGACCTTTTCCTACGGCTCCAAGCTAATAGAAATTCCTAATAGTAGCTATAGATTATTTCATCAAGTGGGTGGAGGCTGAAGCAATAGCTAAAATCATGGAGGAGGTGGTTATGCGATTTCTTTAGAAGAATGTAGTGTGCCGATTTGGTGTTCCAAGGATAATGACATGCGGTTCATGGGAGCCCGAATAAAATCTTGGTGCACAAAGATGAAAATAGTACAACACTTCACATCTGTGTACCACCCCCAAGCGAATGGCCAGGTTGAAGTGACCAATCACATTTTTGCAAGGGATTAACTCACGATTAGAGAAGTTAGAAGGCAAATGGGTGGAGGAGCTCAGCTCAACCTTATGGGCATACCGAATAAATCCCAAGGAGGCCACGGGAGAAACACCGTTCAGCTTGGTATACGGCATAGATGATATGATCCCGGTGGAGATCGGAGTAGAAACCCACATAATACAAAACTTTGACGAGAAGCAAAATGAGTTGTTGAGGCAGGAGGCATTGGATTTGATAGAGGAAAAGCGTGAGCTAGATTTTCTAAAAATGGAGCATATGAGGGGGCGAGTTAGAGCAACCTATAACAAAACTGTGGTGAAGTGGCAATTCCAGGTGGGAGACCTGGTACTTCAAAGAGCTGATCTGGGTAAGACCCGAGGATAATTGGATGCCATGTGGCAAGGACCTTACAAGATCACCCGGACTTTTGTTGGGGGTACGTATGAACTAGAACAGATGGATGGAGTTAAGCTGCCACGAGCATGGAATATAGCGAATTTGCGAATGTATTACGTGTAAAGTCAACACATAAAGATTATTTATAAAGAAATGGTGGTTAATTTAATTTGTACTCCAGAAAAACCTGACTCGATAGGTGTCAGTCAAAGGAGAATGCCCCAAAAGTGTTCCGATTGACCGAAGGGGTGGATACCCCAGACAAACCTGGCCCGATAGGTCAGTCAAGAGCGAATGCCCCAAAAGTGGTCCGATTGACCAAAGGGGTGGATACCCAGGACAAACCTGACCCGATAGGTCAGTCAAGGGCGAATGCCCCAAAACTGGTCTGATTGACCAAAGGGGTGGATGCCCCAAACAGACTTGATCCGATAGGTCAGTCAAGGGTGAAAGCCCTAAGAACGGTCTGATCAACCAAGGGGTACAACACTCCAGAAAAAATTGGCCTTATAGCTTAAGTCTCGGAATGATACGATCTGCATGATGAAGGGTAGACCTGACTAAATGAATTACTCAAGGACAAATATCTTTGAATGGCCAAGTTTATCAAGTAAAAATGAATACCTCCGGACAAACTTGGTCTCAAAAACATATAGACCCGAATAGGTCTGGGAAGTTGATAAAAGAATAAAGACAAATGAGGCTTAAGAAAATAATCAATTATACAAGTATCAAAAACCGTGTCAAAATCCTAGAAAAGTCCACCATTATTTAATTCAGAAATAAAAGTACAGCCCCATGGGATTCACATAAAACAAGATAACCGGGCAGCAGGCCGAGTTGGGTATGTCTTGAGACAAAACTTGACCAAGAGAGTTTAAGTATGGGACGAATAGACCTTACTATCTGCAGCTAGAACTCGATGAATGTGCCACAGCTCTCGGGCTCATGAAGTCGAAGGCGATACTTATCCGAATGCTCTACTTTAGATTGGATCTCGCTTATGGAGGTGGATAGGCGGTGCACTGATCTAAGCAGGTCGGAACGCTCCTCTCGGAGTTGCCAAAACAATTGACGAAGCTCGATCCATTAGCATTGTAATAAAATTTTTTCTGTCTTTTCCTCTCCAAATGTTTACGCAGTTGGAAATTCTTTTTGTGAAGGTTATCATTTTCTTCTGAAAGAAGGAAATATTCATTGAAAAGAGAGAGTTTTTTCTTCTTGAGGGTATCTATCTCCTCGACTAAAGATGCGGAAGCCATAATGATAATGTACAAACCAAAATAGGAAAGTTGTTTATATAGGAAAATGAAAATACATGGTAGAAGGATTTCCTTTATTGAAGAAAACCTTAACTTAGCAAAACGATGAAATACCAAAGCAAAAAACTTGTTCAGTACAAAATAGAAAAACAAAGAAGGACAGGTCTAAACTCCATAATCTTTAGTGCTCAGCTCACCCCCTTCCTGTCTAGTTGTCCCAGAGACTTCCCCAAAGTCTTTCTCATCAAAGGTACCCTCGAACTGGGACCCACTCTACAGCTCGCCCAGATCAGCAAAGGTCGGGGAGGAGGCGGTTGCTGGAAGAGCAAGGGTCAAAGCCTGCTCTGGGCGAGAGGAGAGACTCTGGTCAGGAGCGTGGAAGGCCTGGAGAACGTGCTTTGCAAATTCTGGGGCCCGAGCTGGTGAAGGAGATCGTCCTCTACAATATAAGTGATGCATGTAGGCTCAGGAGGATTCTCCATAGCCATGTCGCGGTTGAATGGGTCAGAGGGGTTCTCTTTAGACCATTTCTCGTGGGCGTCCAACCCAATATGGTAGTAGACCTCAGCCTCTGGGATGAGAAGTTCCCATATATCCTTAGAGTGGGAAAAGGCTCGCCTTGTTATCTCACGAGTTGTTTGGATAAGCCTCAAACCCTCTTCTGTATTGAGGAACTCAGTTCGTCCCTCAGCGCGACCCTCAGATTGGCCCTTAGTTCGAGCCTCATCAACCCGCTTTTGTGCCTCTTCTGCTTGAATGAGAGCTTCAGTTCGGGTCCTCCCCTCTCTCTCCTGAGCCCTCTTTAGCTCAGCCTGGAGCTCCTTTATCCCGGCCCGGAGTTCCTTCATCTCGATATCATTTTCTTTGTGAAGGCTCACCAGCCTTTTTTCTCTCCCCTTGAGAGCATCATGCTCCTTAGCAAGTCCAGCGTTCATCAGAGCACCCCGAGCTCGAGCTACCAGGATGGCCACCTTAGCGGCGGCCTGATATAACTAGAGTAGTGGGAAGTACAAAATAAAAATAAAAATAAACGAAAGAGGACTGCTACCCTCGCTTTATCTTGGCAGAGAGACTCGATTAGCTCAGGGTCTGACCACTTCTCTAGAGTGAAATGGTCAGAAGAAGGGCACTGCCCTTAAATGAATTGAACTGCCACCCTCCGGAGCAGTCCAAGACTAAGGTGCTGTTGAACAAGTTCAATTTGGGGTTCACCACATTGGATCCCGAGGGGGCAACCCCTTTATCAACTCGGGCACGTTTGTGGGAGAGGAGTTCTTGCTCATCCCCTGAGTCAGAGGGGACCGTGAGCTCAACATCAGGTCTAACCCGCCCCTCCTGTCTGGCGTACTCCTCTGGTCTGACCAGCTCTGTTGACCTGACCGGCTCCTTGGGAAGACTCTTTTCTGCAAGTGGATCAGACCTTTTCTTGCGTGCAGCCATCCTCTCTTTCATTATGGTGACTGCAAAAGAGTTAATGGATTATTATCAATGGGAATATAAAAGTAGTAATAAATCCTCAGTAGATAAGAGAGATAAAAGTGAAAAAGGTAGAGTTGAACAACTTATTCAATATACCAATCTCAAAAGTGAGAGGATCGTTCTCCGCCGTGGAATTGAAGAAGGTCAGGACGGTGGGGATGAGGAGTTTAGATAGATGGAAAAGGTTTTGGTTAAGGGTGATGATGATCTATTTTAGGGAAGGAGATGGCTCTCCTCTGGTGAGGTGGGCCTGAGCGGGAAGGGCACCGATGGACACTAGGGGGAAACCCCAGTTGCCTGAACAGTGAACGAAGAAGAATCCTCCAGGCTTTATTGGAGGAGGGATTACCGGTCAAAAACTGAATACCGACATGGGCCGACAAGTAGAAGAAGCAATAAGTTGAACTTTTGGCCTGAACCAGAGAATAGAATAGCTGGGTTGTGGGAATAAGCCCAGAAAATTGCGCCACTAGGTGAAACCCTATGATTAACCTAAAGGAATTGGGTACGAATTGAGGTAACGGAATTCGATACATCCGAGACACAGCTAAGACAAAAGGGTGAACAGGAAGACTTAACCCGGCCTGAAACTGGTCGGCGAAAGAAGTTAGGTGGTCGGACGGTGGTTGGGATGCCCTTTCTCCGGCGTCAGGGTTCACCAAGGAATATTCACTGGAGATCTGGTTTTTCATTCTCAGGGTTTCTAATGACCTATCACTGATAGTGGAGACAATAATTTTGGAAACACAGCCATAGAGAGAGGAGCACTGCTCCTTAGAAGGGGATGAAGAAGACTTCCCAGAGGCAGACCCAGACAAATGGAGAGAGGAAGAAGAAGAAGAAGAAGAAGAAGAAGAAGAAGAAGAAGAAGAAGAAGAAGAAGAAGAAGAAGAAGAAGAAGAAGACATAATTGTAAATTTGAAGAGGAAAGGGAAAAGTACCTAGCTTGAAGTGAGAAATAAAACTCTGATCGGAGAAGAAGACGGAGAAAAAAGCTCTTCATGAAGGAGAGGTCAAGGTAGCTAATGAGTCGTGAATATGGGGAAAGATATGTTTTGAAAAGGGTTTTTTGGACAAGTAGGATTTAGCGAAATATGCGCATTAAATGTGTGTTAGTACACATTGTACAAAGAGACGTGATGGGAATACTAATCGGGTGGGTGGGAACCGAGACGTTATAGCTCACCCCTACCATTCAGGGGGGGGGGGGGGGGGGAGGCTGATTGGTACTACCTAATTCTACCTGACCTGAAGAGACTCTAAGCCGTGAAACAACTCAGGCAAGGCAAGTTGGGGCGAGCTGAGCCTTTGCTTCGCGCTGTTAACAAAGAGAAAAGGGTCAAGAAAGGACAAATAAAGCTGAACTTTTATAAATAGTTCATGAAGACTTGCCCTAACCTGATCTCAACTCCTAGATAAGGTTTTATCATTACCAGGTCAGGAATGCATAAAAGTTTGTGACTAAGCTCAAGGAGCTCTGGTCGTCCAAAAGGGATAACCTGTTCGGGTCATCTGAATAACGGTTCGAGATTCACGGGCCTATTTCTGGGATCTTGAGCCGAACTTTTGTGTTCCTTTCAAAATTAAAATCCAGTTAAACAGTGCGCGTCTACTTTTAAAAGGGTTTTAGTTCGCCCGCAAGAGAACGGAGTCACTTGTAGACTTGGCAAGTTAACTCGAGTTGATCTCTCGAGGAAGACTGATCGAAAGTTGTTTTTGTGTTTGTTTGTACGAATGAGAAAATAACAAAAATTCTACGTTAAACGTGCGGACAAGGGGTTTTTGAGAATTGTAATAACTAAACGATAATTTATACTACGAGCAATTTAAACTATTCTTGCAAGGAGAGCGTCAATCACCATGCAAGAACTTAACTAAAGTTAATAAAAGATTTAATAACGAACTTCTACTTTTAAAAGGTTAGTAAACGGGGGTCTAGGGCCTTGGACTCGTCTCCACGACCGCTTAGGCACTTCATCGAACATTTAGTCTACGAGTTGGGGTTGTTAATCCCAACGTATAGATTAAACGCCCGATGACTCCAAGCGATGATTCTAAACGTTTCCAAGCACTAGACCCGTGATTTCTAATCAATAGCCATTGACAAACTCACTATCACAACCTCAAGACAACGACTAATCATGATTGCAAATAACATCCAAAACATCCAAACATACAAATTATGATAATATCAATCAACTAATCAACCAAAACAATTCTTCACCGAATGATTCACAATAATTCAAACATAAACGATTCAAACTAATAATCCAAACACAATATGCAAACACAATATCCAAACAAAATTACTGAAAATCAAAATGAACCAATGAGAACAAAGTGTAGAGTGTATGGAATTGTAATGTTGGCGAGAACTATCTCAGCTATTCCGGAGGGATTATCGTCTACGAGTCGAGCCTTGGAAGATGTTAAGGACTCCCGAGAAGCTGCGACCACCATGGTAACTATCAAATCTATGCCACTGCAACTGGTTTCCGTGGGGCTTTAAGGCGACGAGTCGGAGTTGTCAATTCCGAGCGTGTCCTCTTGAGAGGTCTTCATTCCTTCTATCCGGGTAGGTTCTGATCTTTAAAAGAGAGATAAGATGAAAAATGATTCAAGAAGGCTCTTGGGTTGTCATCCCCAAGAGGTTCGAGAATATCTTCCCGTCTTGGTTTGTCACGAACTGGACGAGGGATTATTCGTCTATGGATGGTGTGAGGGTGGTGTTTTTCGGTTGTCTGAATGTGGCTGAGTTCTTGACCTTTTGTAGCCTTCAAAAACCCCTTCTGTAACTAAAAATCTCCACAAAATCCGAGTTTGTAACGCTTATATCCGATCGTATGGACTCCCAGTCCGATCGGAAGGATCTTTCTGCCAGAGTTTCTAACACTAGGTTTTGACACTGGGTAACCCAGTGTGGATGACAGACCCAGTGTCAGCTGTAATATACCAAATCAGGGCCCAATTTTTTTGAAACTCCACTCGCGGGCCCACACTCGTCCACCTTAACACCGAAAAACTTCAAAATACCTAAAATAAACATAAAATGTGGTAAAATAAGTCGGAGATACATAAATACAAAAATATGCTCAATCAATCCAACTTATACCCAAAATCAACAACAAATCTAACTAAAACACTAGCCAAATATACCAAAAAGAGTCATGTAGTGCATAAAATAGCACTTTTGTGCATAAAAGTATATGGATAAAAGAGTCATGTTGTGCATAAAATATAGTTTTGCAAATATAAACACTTTTGTCCAAAATTCTTAAGCTAAGCTCGTGTTACCTTTTCACCTTGAAATCGAAAGAATGCATCCTCACAAAAGGGAAATATATCATTGTGCACTCATTTGCTCGTGTTTTTCAAAAGGTAAGTGTATACGCTCGGATCAAAAAAAATGCATTCAATGACTCGTGAAAATAAAAGACTCGTACATTGCATATGTGTGCACATTTAATCAAGAATCGGATTAGGATTTCTAGGGTTGTAATGTAGGCTCTTTGGTAAGGTATGTCATATATAAAGATGTGTGGCTAACTTGAGAACAAACGCAATCAATAAATCACTCAATCTAAAATTTTAAGCATAGAGCATAATTTTGCTCCTCATTCTCCCCAAAGAACCATATACCATTATTTTTAGCCTTTTACAGCTAAGGCTATTTCTAACCCCAAAACCCGAATATTTGCCTTTATAAATAGGCTTTGTTTTTAACATCTAGATGCTCTTATGAACTTAAGCACCCTTAATTCCCATTTTTTTATTTTTTACTTTTCTTTCTTTCTTTCTATTCTTTTTTTTTTCTTTTCCTTTTCCTTTTTTTTATAATAGCATCCCACTAATTTCCACCCCGCAATCCTCATATCTTAATAAACCAATGATAAATAAACTCTCATCTCACACACTTAAACAAAATAAGAGCTACAATTAAGCTCGTGGCTAARAAAGAGACGGAATAAAGGCTCAAGGGGGCTTATTAGGGATTTTTAGTGGTTTTTATTTATGAATAAAGCCGAAAACAAGTTTTATATGTGCTTATAATCATTTTCAACACCAAATGTACACATGCAACTTTAGAGACTTCTCAAAACACTTATCGAATCAAAGCATGAAATGTTGATAAACACACAAGGCTCCTTACTAGGGTTTTATTCAAACTTTTGAAAACAAGGTGATCGAGTTTTAAAAAGCTTCGCAAAATTGCTAACGACTAAGTGTTGTTTTAAATATATATATATATATATATATATATATATATATATATATATATATGTATGTGTGTGTGTGTGTAGTTTTTGAAAAATTTTGCACTAAACAAGCTCAAAAGACTCCAACGACATATCACATAATACATGATTTCGACAGGCAAGCCAGTACAAACACAAATAAGCATGGGAATGATTTCAACAAACATTGACAAAAATAGTTGGTTGATACGCACGTCATCACAAAGAAAGAATCACACAGAACCATTCGACCTAAATGACTACGCATGCATAATGCGACTCCCCCCTCCCCTACAAACAAATGTAAGCAATGTCCGCATTGCTATTATACAAATTAACCCAATGAAAAAGGAAAATGTTGAATAAGTTATCATGCGAATAATTAGTCGAATGGTTATACAAACACCCGAGCACAGAACACATAACAAAATCACTAAAAATGAAAAATGAGAGTTGGGATAGAAAGTGATACAATACTGGGGCTCGGGCCCGCCTAAGTTTCCATGATGTCCAGAGGGAAAGATGGAACTATACAAATGGAACGATGGTTTCAAGTAAGTATGCTGCCTCCATCCGAACGGTCACTGCACCACTCCGGTCGGACAATGGTCCAGTGTGTTCCGTCCGACCTGTCATCTTCTCTCATCCGGTCGAACATCAGTCCAGTGTGCTTTGTCCAACCGGTCAATTCCTCTCATCCGATCGGATGTCTTGAAAAAGCATCATTTTCTACACTTTTTTTGCACAATTCAACAAACCATTACCACACCTATCCAACTCAAGTTAATCAAGAACAAGAATATGTACAAAAATGATTTTTTTTTGAATTAAGCTAGAAAAATGATACCTTGGGTTACCTCCCAAGAAGTGCAACTTTTTACGTCTTTTGCTCGACGACTTACAAAGGTGATGTTATCCGGGATCCAGAAATAAATGACGATCGTGCCATGCCTTAGTGTTCTCCAAGATCAAAAGCGTGCGATGACAACCACCAAGGTAGGCACGATGAGCAAGCTTCGTGATGAGGGAAATAAAATCTCCAACTGGCTTTGGAGGTTGAAAACGTGTGTAATCGACTACTACAAAAATTTTAAAAGTCGATCGGGTCATGGAACAATGCTCGGCCATCTGGATGACTAAGAAATCTGTTGAACAAACAAAATGGTCATTGATCAACCCACACTCCTTCTCGATTGCCTCCTCTACCACCTCAGCGTTAAGATTGATCAAAACATCCGACAGAACGTAATGTGGCTCAACAAACACAACCTCCTCCAAATCCTGTAGCATAACTCCATCTTCTCCACAAAGTGCAAGTAAGTCCGAGTTGCCAACTTCCTCACTAGGAATCTCCAACGGAAACGCCCACCTCCTCCAAATCCTGTAGCATAACTCCATCTTCTCCACAAAGAGCAAGTAAGTCCGAGTTGCCAACTTCCTCACTCGGAATCTCCAACGGAAACGCCCCCTACAGTATTACCCAAAACTTCATAATCAATCACAAAAGAGGCGATGTCAACCAAATCCTCAATCTCCATCTCCTCACACAACTCTCCCAAACAAGCATTCAAGCTTGAATCACCAAACTCTAATGTGGGCTCCACTACATCAAGAATTGACAGCTCTTCAAAGGTAAGATGCTCTACCTCAGCACAGATAACTGAGTAAGAATCATTATTGAGTGGAGCATCATGATGATTGTAGATTTGTTGGTTTTCCCTCTCTTCCAAAGAAACCATAATTTGACCCAACATCGTCTCCATATTCTTCATGAGTCGCTCAGTCGATTGCGCCAAATTCTGATTCGATTGCGCAAGTTTATCCCAATGACGAATAGTCTCTTGCTTCCGCGCCAAAAATTGATCATCTGGTATATATTCTTCATGGATCGGATAGTATGGAATCGAATCGGGAGGGGCATTAGATTTGTAGCTCAGAAAGGAAGAATTAAATTTGGATGAAGCATACAAGTCATATCCCGTGTAATAAGAAGGTGAGGCGGAGGGAGCGTATGAAGGTTCAAAACTCGGATTGTAGTGGTTGGGTGAAGCATGTGGATCGTTAAGGCTCACGTTGTAAGAATTTGGAGAGAATGTCTCCATGAAACAATCGTACACTTCCTCCCATGTGTTCAAGTAATCGGGCTCTAGATTTGTCAACCATTTTCTCGCCCGATCCTTTAATGTAAAGATGAAAAGTTTCATCCTCAATTCATTCCTTGTAAGGCCTAAAAGGGGGAAGGTTCTTTTTATGGCGTGGTACTCTTGGATGAATTCGAACGGATCCTCACTCGAGAGCCCATGAAATACCGGGATTTGCTCATAGTAGAACTCATCCGGATCGTAGTCTCGCATCGCTTGACTCCATTGAGTGGTCGGTCGAAGATCAAAATAAGCGTARGGGTTAGACATTCTTTCTTTCTTTTTTTTTCGAAATGGCTTGTTGAATCTTGGTCGTCAAGGTACCTTGCAATCACAACACTTAACGCACAAGATTAAACGCACCGGTAGATAATAACAAAAATGAACAAAGAGAAAAATCACAAACGAACACGAAACACAAACAAAACTAATAAAAACACGAACAAAGATCACGAAGAACAAACACAAAAATTACAACCTTTAGCCTTCCCCGGCAACGGCGCCAAATTTTGAGCCGAACTTTTCGGTTCCTTTCAAAATTAAATTCCGGTTAACCAATACGCGTCTACGTTTGAAAGGGTTTAAGTTCGCCCGCAAGAGAGTGGGGTCACTTGTAGACTGGCAAGTTAACTCGAGTCGATCTCTCGAGGAAGACTAATCGGAAGTTGGTTTTGTGTTTGTTTTACGAATGAGAAAATAACAAAAATGCTATGCTCAACACGCAGATAAAGGGGTTTTGATTTGTGAATTTTAATATCAAGTACGATGATTTATATTACGAGCAATTTAAACTATTCTTGCAAAGAGGGCGTCAATCATCGTGCAAGAACTTAACTAAATTTAATAAAAGATTTAATAACGAAGTTCAACTTTTAAGAGGTTAATAAACGGGGGTCTAGGTCCTTGGACTCGTCTCCACGACCGCTTAGGCATTTCATCGAACACTTAGTCTACAAGTTGGGGTTGTCAATCCCAACGTATAGATTAAACGCTCGATGACTCCAAGAGATGGTTCTAAACGTTTTCAAGCACTAGACCTGTGATTCCTAATCAACAACCATTGACAAACTCACTATCACAACCTCAAGACAACAACTAATCATGATTGCAAATAACATCCAAAACATCCAAACATACAAATTACGATAATATTAATCACTAATCAACCAAAACAATTCTTCACCAAATGATTCACAATAATTCAAACATAAACTATTCAAACTATAATCCAAACACAATATGCAAACATAATATCCAAACAAGATTACTGAAAATCAAAATGAACCAATGAGAACAAAGTTTAGAGTGTACGGAATTGAAATGTTTGTGAGAACTATCTCCAGCTATTCCAGAGGGATTATCGTCTACGAGTCGAGCCTTGGAAGCTATCACGGACTCCCGAGAAGCTGCGACCGTCGTGGTAACTATCGAATCTATGCCACTGCAACTGGTTTCCGTGGGGTTTGAGGTGACGGGTCGGAGTTGTCAATTCCGAGCGTGTCCTCGTGAGAGGTCTTCGTTCCTTCTATTCGAGTAGGTTCTGATCTTTAAAAGAGAGATAAGATGAAAAATGATTCAAGATCCCTCATGGGTTTTCATCCCCAAGAGGTTCGAGAATGTCTTCCCGTCTCGGTTTGTCACGAACTGGACGAGGGATTATTCGTCTATGGATGGTGTGAGGATGGTGTTTTTTGGTTCTCTAAATGTGGCTGAGTTCTTGGTCTTTTGTAGCCATCAAAAACCCTTTCCGTAACTGGAAATTTCCACAAAACCCAAGTTTTTAACGCTTATATCTGATCGGATGGACTCCCAGTCCGATCGGAGGGATCTTTCTGCCAGAGTTTCTAACACTGGGTTTTGACACTGGGTAATCCAGTGTGGATGACAGACCCAGTGTCAGATGTAATAAACCAGATCAGAGCCCAATTTCTTTGAAGCTCCACTCGCGGGCCCACACTCGTCCACCTTAACACCGAAAAAATTCAAAATACCTAAAATAAACATAAAATGTGGTAAAATAAGTTGGAGATATATAAATACAAAAATATGCTCAATCAATCCAACTTATACCCAAAATTAACAACAAATCTAACTAAAACGCTAGCCAAATATACCAAAATTCATGAAAAATACGTTCGAGTCAGATCTCGAAAAGTCCCCTAACTAACTTAGGTTATAAATACCCCGGTCAAGAGAGTCAGAGGTATGACATTCTGAATATTCATTTTTACTCACCCCAATATTCGAAAGCGTATAACTAACTTAAGCATCGGAGAGGACTCCACCGAAATTCCTCCGGTGGTCCTTTCTAACTTGTTTTGTGGGCAAGTCAGGCTAGCAACAAAGGAGAGCCGGGTGATCTCCAAATATTTTTTGGGCGAAACAGTAATAAGATAAGTAATTCTTTCCAGTATTTCATACATAATAACAATGATACTAAAACATTCAAACATAAAGACCTGGTGACCTTCTTAAAAAATACCCACATCAACCTAACTCATAAAAAAAAACTAAAGTAGAAAAATTTCTCGCTTTGCATATTCCTCTTCTATTTTCATCTCCGCGTTCTCCAGTTTAATTGAATGTTGGCAACAATAAAATTAAGGACCAAGTAATTTCATCAACTCGGGATGATTCTCCCAAATTATCAGATCTGGCATGCCCACCGAGCTCAATCGCCCTCACTGATACTTTTTATTCCTTGGAAAGAGGCACAATGAGCCTAAATTGGAGACATCCTCAACTGGGTATTATCATTATTCCGGATATAAATCATAAATCATTTCTTCACAAGCTTGATTTCATACTTTATCGGGTCCTTTCATTTTCGCACCTGCTCCAGTACAATCTAGAAATGAAATAAAATAACTGAAGAATATTACTATTAAGTAGATGAATATGAAAATATTGTGCAATGAATATATCTACACACCGTCTAAGTAAAACATAAATAAATTTTTAGTGATAATTTCGTAAAGAATATCATAGCACGTTAAGATGAATATTACAACACTGTGAGATAAAAAAATATATATCATCAAAATATAAATTATAACTAGTTTGAACACCCGAGTTTTAAGTAGGAATATTGAATAAAAGCCTAAAAATGTAAGATTTAATTAAAAAGAATAATTAACTTCATAAAGTGAATTATTAATATAACGGAAAAAAATATTTGATATAAATACAAGATGCGTAAAAATTCAAATTTCTCTATGTTGCGGCCTCTTCTCATAATCATCATCCATTTTTCTACTGATTAGCGCATATTTGTCCTTATTTTTATTAGTATTTTAGTTCTTTTTTCTATTTGTTTTTGGTATAAGTTGGATGATTTAAGCCTAATTCCATATTCTTATACTTCCATCTTATTTTACCGTATTTTGATCATAATTGTGAGAATAGGTGATTACTCGTTGTTTTTCACCTTACAGTTAAGTAACCGGAAGAGTTCAGCGCATAAATAGATGAACTTCGATGTTCAAGAGTGGAAAATGAGCTTTTCGGTGAAAGAGTAGCAGAAGAATCGAGAAAGTGAGACGTACTCTCATTAGCATCGGTCGACGCGAGCGTCGACGCTACGTCGACGAGGATCCTGCCCACGACGGTCCACACTCAGTCGACGCTAAGCCGACGTAACTCTATGAAGCGTCGATCCAAGGGTGTCTGTCGACGCCCAAGTCGACGTAACTTTCTGTCGCGTCAATCCATGACTGCGTCAGTCGATGCCCCCACCTAGTCGACCCAAGTACACAGGCAGCGTCGACGCCGAGCCACTGTCCGCGTCGGTCGATGCAAAGTCGACGTGACTGCCCAGAAATGCATTTTTAGGTTTTCTTGTGCGCCAAGACATGCTATATCTATAAACACCCTTCATATTTCGGATTTTAGAAGAGAGACACCTACCTAGGGTTAGAGAGCACAAAAACAACGCATTTACACACTCAGTTACGAAGATAGAGATCGAGATTGAAGATTCAAGTCCCTTACGGTTCAAGATTCACTTCAAATCAAGATCATCATTCCAACTCCGGAATAGCTGGAGGTTTTTACCTCTTTAATTAGTTTCAATAAGTCTTCTAAACTCTTAATTGCTTTCATAGTTAATTTCTTAGTTAATTCTAGATTAGATAAATTGTTTTCGATTTACTTTATGCAAAACAGTTTGGATATTTTGGATTCATCTAGTTTATTTATGCAATTTGATTCATGCTTAATTTCCCGTTTATAGATTTCTATGATACAATTGCTTCTGGTAGTTTCTTTTATTCATGTTCTTAGATACGTTACTGATATTCATGAGATTCTATTAGGCTTAGATCATTATTGTGTTTTATTGCTAGTTTAATTATTTCTTAGTTCTTAGGTTTAAGTAGTTTAAATACTGATCTTAGTTGATAATCTAGTTTAAGATAATTAGTTTAATTAGTTTTAAAAATTATTTAGGTTTAAATGACCAAATCAAAATTGATCGATGATTTCTCGACGCTCTAGAAATCGTCTCCGCAATAGTACGGAGTCGACTGTAGGTGCGGTGAGTTGTCCCGAGTCGTGTCTCTCGAGGATGGATGTGATCGGCTTTCGGTTTTCTTTATCGTTCTTATCGTCGGTTTTACTTAAACTAATTTAACCCTAGAAAGCGATAATCATTTTTCGGTTTCTATAACTAAGATTGAAATTGAAAATCAAGATTTAAAATCATTAAAACATTTAAAGGAAATTAAATCTTATATTAAAAACGATCAATTTAAACTAATTAACTTATTAAAAACTTAATTATTTGAAATTAGTAAAATGGAGGGAAAATTAAAGTCAACTTATTTGAATAAGTCAACATAAGTACTTAACATTAATTAAGGGTTTTAAAGGAAGATCTTTAACAACTTATACTAAATTAGAAATTGATTGCAACTTAATAACTTAAAAGCATAAGTTCATAA
>BMAC01000898.1:369839-400720 GCA_014905375.1 Phtheirospermum japonicum | reverse complement strand
ATCGGCGAAGATAACAAAGGAGGCAACGAGACGTCGGACGTGTCTTGCCTTGAAGCGGCTCGTGCGTCTCGTCTCAACCTCTCGGGGTTCGGCAAGAATGGYGTCAACTCCTGTCTGAGCGATCGTCTACCTTGCATACACAACAACAACAAAAAGATCACGCGTATCAAATGTAAAACAGTTTGCTAACTAAAAAGATACGACGACAATAAGAATAATTAAGAATGCCTTTGGCCTTAATCCATCCCCGGCAACGGCTCCAAAATTTGATCGATGATTTCTTGACGCTCTAGAAATCGTCTCCGCAATAGTACGGAGTCGACTGTAGGTGCGGTGAGTTGTCCCGAGTCGTGTCTCTCGAGGATGGATGTGATCGGCTTTCGGTTTTATTTACCGTTCTTATCGTCGGTTTTACTTAAACTAATTTAACCCTAGAAAGCGATAATCATTTTTCGGTTTCTATAACTAAGATTGAAATTGAAAATTAAGATTTAAAATCATTAAAACATTTAAAGAAAATTAAAGCTTATATTAAAAACGATCAATTTAAACTAATTAACTTATTAAAAAATTAATTATTTGAAATTACTAAAATGGAGGAAAAATTAAAGTCAACTTATTTGAATAAGTCAACATAAGTACTTAACATTAATTAAGGGTTTTAAAGGAAGATCTTTAACAACTTATACTAAATTAGAAATTGATTGCAACTTAATAACTTAAAAGCATAAGTTCATAAGCTAGGAAGCTAGAAAATAAAGATTGAAAGGTTGACGATCAAGAGAAACACTAAACTAATGATCCATAATACAACACAATATTAAAAAGGAATAACATGAAAAKAYGACTAGATTATAGAAGGATATTACCAAATGTAAGTTATTACAAAAGSTTGAAGGAGGAAGCTTGAAAGCTGGATGATTCTTCACAAAAGATAGCTCGAAATGAAGCTTGAACATTAACTAGCTAAGATCTAAACTTAACTAATCTATAACTAATTACTAGAATTTTTAGGAATTAAAATAAGCAAAATATGAAAAACTGGAGAAAAATCTGGTTTGGGCAGCTTCCTTGGGGAAGAAAGCTATCAGCACAAGTTGTTGTTTGAAATGACGTCTGATTGCTTAAATCTTCAAAATTGCTGCTTTTCAGTCGATCGACTGAGGAAAAGCAGTCGATCGACTGCAGTCGATCAGCCTTGTCGGCTGTCGATCGACTGCTATGTGAAAATGGCAAAAAGTCCTGTAATTCAGTCGATCTTGGGGCACCAGTCGATCGACGGCAGTCGATCGACTGCCATGTCAAAAACCTCAAAACTCACTGGAATCCAGTCGATTTTAACCGGATCAGTCGATCGATTTCAAGGTCAGTCGATCGACTGATCATTCAGTCGGTCGACTGGATTCCAGCGCCCGGCTCGATTTCTCGTTCTTTTCGCGTCCGCCGGCTTGTCGAACCTCATCCGCTGCGCTTCCTTGCTTTGTCCGTCCATTCCCGAGTCGAGTATCGACGATCCCAAACGAGCGTGGGCCCCGCTTGGACGTCCTACGGCCAAGAAAAACGGAAACGTGAAAAACTACGAAAATTAATAACAAAACGTACAAAAACTAAGAAAATCTAGAAATACGAATAACGGCCAACCCGACTCCTAAAGCAACAAAAATCAAGCGAAAAACACGCAACGTGAAACAAAAACGATAATGAAAATATGTACAAAAAGATGCAAATCAAAAATCTTCAAAAAACCCAATTTGTATGTATTATTTGGTCACTCGTGATTGAGAAAAATATCTAAGAGACCGAACAGTTGTCCTCGAGAGAATCGACTTGAATCAAACTCACCACCCTACAAGTTTCTCGTACTCTTGCGAGCAAGCTTGCGTGTTTAAAATTAAATATCTTAAAAAGAGATGCACAAAAGTTTGGATCAAAAATTTGGCGTCGTTGCCGGGGACAACGAGTAGGAATTAAGGATGTTTTTCATTTTATTTTCTATTTCATCGTTATTTGTGTAATTGCACTTGGTTTAGATTTTTTCCACTTGGTACGTTGATTTGTTGTTGAGTTTATGCAAGGTAGACGATCACTTCGACGCGATCTTGCACCATTTATTGACAACATCCATCGTTCAAATCCACCAAGACCAAGGCCCCTTTTCATTCCTAAGAGCGTTTCGTCTACAACTACTGATTTTGTTTGCGACGAAATCCCTGAGGCAATGTTTGGAGCACAATCAACCTAAAACGGTGATTCCCCACCAAGATCACCACCACGTCACATTCAAAACGGGTATGGTAGTGAACCAATTGTTATGCAAGGACAACCACAACCCCGAGCCTACTGGGCTAATTATCAGCAAAACGTGGAGAACATGAGACAAAATGAGGGGAGAAATGAAGGACTTAACCAAAAGCATAACGACGAACTAATTCTCCAACTTAACAACGTGGTCGATCACCCACCCAACATGGCGAATATAAGACAAAATGAAGAGAGGAGCAACAATGCTAATCGTCAACACAACATCGAGAACTTAGCATTAAGGAATGACGATTTTCATCAACATAACGAGTATGCTAACAATCATAGACGGGTAGATGATTGGTTGGCAAATCAAAACCATGGCTATGAACAAGACCATTTTGAAAGGAGATACGAGCGTGAAAATGATTATGAAAGAAACGCATATGACAACCACTACGAAAGAGCTAATTACCAAGTTAGAGAACCAAGGGGAGATAGAGCACCAAGACAACGCGGTTTGGCGTGTCCGAAGGTTGTGCCTTTTAAGTCCGCTATTGTTCTTGGACCAACCGCAAGGGAAGTGAAGATTAAACCACATCGAATTAGTTTACTCCCGACCTTCCACGGAGGAGACCATGAAGACCCTTTGGCATTTTTGAACTATTTTGTTGATGAAGTTGACAGATTTATGGTTCATGGCCTTAACCAAGAGGAAGTACGAATGATTTGTTTCCCGTATAGCATGAAGGACAAAGCAAAATCATGGCTACTATCCCTAGAGTCTGGTTCGTTGACTGACTGGGAGATGATAAGCGAGAAGTTTTTAAATCAATACTATTCAGCACAAACAACGGGGCATCTTCGGAGGCAAATTGCTACCTTTGAACAGTTGGAGGGAGAGCTATTTCATGAAACGTGGGAGCGTTATAAGACGCTTTTGCAAGCTTGCCCCCACCACAACTACTCTCCGGAGATGACTAACCAATTTTTCTTCGATGGATTGTTGGACCATGGAAAAAGAGAAGTTGAGATAGCGGCAGGAGGAGATTTTGGAGATTTAACGGCCCCCGAGGCAAGACGAGTATTGGAGAAGCAAAGCGAGAAATCTAGATAAACCAACTCTCGCCTCGTAAATTAAGATTTAATGAGATATCCATCCCCGACCCTGATTTAGATGACGGCAAATTAGTCAAGGCAAAGTGCGAGGAGATATTTGATGAGAAATTGGCAGCTTGGAAGGTCGAGCAGGCGATCAAGGCCTCTTCAAGGAAGATTGCTGCGACGTGTCACCAATGCGGATCCCCCAAATATTTAGCCGACATGTGCCCGCTCAACAGTGAACAGCACGAAGACTTCAATGCCCTCGAGAATTTTTCTAATCAAGGGCAGCAACCCGCTAAGAGATTCAACGCGCAACGTGATTCTCCCCTTTTTAAGTGGGGCCCCGGATACCCAAATTATATGCCACTCGATCCGCAATATCCACCACCACATGCGCAAGCACTACCTCAAAATAATTTCCAAACGCAAGGGCAGGTGTCTACTACAGTTCAAACTAATGATCAGCTGTTGGTTTGGCAGCAGAATCAAGTTGCCGAGACTATTAAAAATAGGGATGGCCTCATGCAAGTTCGAAATGATATAACTGAAATGAAAAAGGATATTCTTGATACTGCGGCTGGGCAAAGAAAACTAGAAACAAGAATAGGACATATATCGACCCACCTAGCTGGACTCTCAAACGATAAAGGTAAACTTCCAAGCCAAGCAGAACAGGCATCAGCGGTTCATGTCCTTCGCAGTGGAAAGAAGATCGATAACGGAGTAGTTGACCGAGATGATGAGGTCGAGGTCGAGGATAAAACACCAAGCAAGGGCGATGATTCTAAACCAGTAGATCAGCTGCATAAATCCTCTAATCGATATGTTCCCGGATCCATTCAAGGGACGATTCCGAATAACGCCCTTGGCAAAGACGATGTTCCTAAACCCTCACCGCCAAAGCAATTAACGACGCCGATCAAGGATGCCATCCCTTTTCCAAGCCATTTGCGTCCAGCAAAAGAGAACAAAAGATTCATGGAACTGTATAACCTATTGAAGAACGTCAATATTAACTTGCCACTTTTGGAGGTAATCAAAATAATGCCTGCCTATGTGAAATTTTTCAAAGAACTTGCATCAAGGGAGAGAAGCTTGGAGACAAACCAATTTGTAACACTGCCAAGGGAAGTGAGCGTGGTTTTCAAGAAACCATTACCACCTAAGGAACGCGATCCTGGAAGTTTCTGCATTACTATTTCCTTGGCTAATGGACAAAAAGAAAAAGGAATGTTGGATCTTTTAGCAGGAGTTAATCTAATGCCTTATTCACTTTATCAAGAATTTGATCTTGGACCACTGAAGTCGACGACCATGCGACTATAGTTGGCTGATCGCTTAATTCGGCTACCTTTGGGGATGGTTAATGATGTTTTAGTGCAAGTTGGAGAGGTAGTAATTCCGGTTGACTTTGTGATTTTGGACATTGGCAAAGTGCCGATTGCGAGCACGGAGCATACCATTTTATTAAGGCGCCCATTTATGTCTACCACCCATACTTTGATTGATCTTCATAAAGGGAGAATGACGATGACCGTTTTGGGCGAATCAGTGACGTTTTCTCTGAAAGATTCAAAACACTCCTACCCCTGCAATGCTAGATGATTGTTCGTTCTTTGATCTCGTTGCTTCATGCATCCACGATCTAAAAGGAGTTGTGGTTGTGGACGAATTAGGTGACGGGGACGACGCCGGATTTCCAAGGAAGGAGGGGGATACACTAGAAGTTGACTTAAGTGAGGAGTACGATGAGGTGATGACGAGAATCATTTGAGTGGGGAAGATTTGATCAAGTTACTGGGTATTGACATAAACGATATTATTGAAGAGTTTCAAGATGAATTAGATGTGAAGAGCAAAGCACCTAAATTCGAGGGGAATGTGGAGTTGAAGCCACCAACAAATCATTCGATGTACGATTACCTCGACCCCAACAAAAATTTTGACTATGCAAGGAACAAGGGCGAGGCATACGACAACACTTGGATGCCAAATAAGAAGAAATCGAAAGAGGTTCGCACCAAGAAAGTTATAAACTCGCAGCATAAGGTTGGTCAATTAGTGTTGTATAATCATAACCGTAAATTTGATCCAACCAATCTCGAGGCCGAATGGAGTGGACCATTTTTAGTAAAAGAATTGGATGAATATGGAGTAGCCACTCTATACGATGAGCATAACATGATGAATTTCCAAGTTCACAAGCATCGACTTAAGCCTTATTACGAGAACTATATGAAGAGTCGAAATAGTATCAAGAGAGAGTTCGTGGGCCCACCACGAGCAAGAGATTAATCAAGCATATAGCGTCGAGCAAGCGACGTTAAAATTTGCACTTCTCGGGAGGCAACCCGAGCTTTCTGTATCCTTTTGAATTATATTTTCAGTTTATTTCATGTTTTATTTTGGTTTTTATCTTTTTAGAACAGATGGAAGGACTCGAACGAGGGGAATTGATAAATCAAGAGAAGAGAAATCATGCAGCATTTTCTGCCCGCGTCGACGCCGATACTGGCTCGCGTCGGTCGATGCGGAGTCGACGCACCTGCCGAGAAAATGGTCTCAGTCGGGTCGATCTGGTTCGCGTTGGTCGATGCAGCATCGACGCGAACCCACACCCGACCCAGAATGCATTGAAACCTGGATTTCGACCCACCAACCCAACCCGTTTCATTTAACCCGCGGTCTAAGCCTTGAAACAGCTTATAAACCTTCCTCTTCTCACCTTTCCACTTACAATTTCTTCTTCTTCTTCAAAATTCCTTCTTTCTTGTTTCAAATACCTTCCTTCTTTCTTTATTTTCTTGCACACTCAACACCCCTGAATTAACCACATACCCAGAAATCTCCACCTCCCAATTTCCATTCAAGCAATATCTCCAAAACGGGCTACGTGGGTTTTTGAGCAATTTTCCAAAAACGAGCTAGTTTCGAGCAACGATTGTTGAGGTACTTCGCTATATCTATCTTGGGATTAATATTGATTGAGTTGGTTGTGTTTTGGAAGGTTTGGGTTGAAAATTTGTTCCAGTTCATAGTTGGTTGAACACGTATGCCAAGTGTTCGACAAAATTCCTCAAAGAACAAAAGAGTTTTATTTTCAAGAATTTTCATTCCCGTTCAACTTCATATTCATTGACAATGTCTCAGGCGGGAAACGTAAGGATATTTCGGGGAAATATGGAGTGTCGTTCCCAATTTATGACAAAAAGGAGGGGAACATTTTTGATACTATTCAACAATGGGGGTTCGCGACCCATCGGACTATTAATGTTGACGAAATTGAGGAGAAGGCCTCAAATGGTTCGGAGCACCATAAAGACCTTTCCCTTTACGTCGACGGCCTCGGTTATGGATATTTCGCCCGCATGTACCTTCCCGGATTTAGCGAGCTTATGCTTGAATTTTTCGCTACGTTGACAATCCGGAATGATGAGACGTTTACTCGTAGGCTAGGTGGGAATGAGGTTTATGTGGACAAAGAGGTTTTTGGTTTCCCGACCGAAGGGGACCACCCGATTGGCGTTGGAGGCTTAGACTTAGCCTCTTTTGGGGGGATGGTAACCGGGGGCAACACGGGCGATTATAAGCGATTTCCTTGCTCGAAAATTCAAGATGACGCCCTTTATGTAGTCTACAAAATCCTCGCCCACATCGTCTTGTGCAAAAATGAGGCAACATACGTGACAAAGCCCGAGCTTTACGTTCTACAATGTCTTCTTGACGATCGTCAACCCCGGCTTTACCCATTGATTGTGCAAGGACTCTACAATGTTACAAAGGGCACGCCGGGTAGTAAACACTAGTACAAAAATAGGATTCAAGAACAGGGATTTTAGAACGCCTCATACGAGAACGTCTTTTTCAAAAACGTTCTGGTGTACTGGATATCCAGAACATCGTTAAAAAGACGTTCTCGTATGTTAGATATCCAGAACGTCGTTAAAAATAACGTTCTCGTATGTTAAATATCAAAAACATCTTTAAAAATAACGTTCTCGTATGTTAAATATCGAAAACGTCTTTAAAAACGACGTTCTGGAAAGTAATATTAGAACACCTTTAAAAAGGGGTTCTCGTATGTCATATTATTTTTTTATTAAAATTTAACCTTAAAAAGAACCTACCCTCTCGTCCCCCTCCTCTCATTCGAGAACTCCTTCCAACACAGCAGCCCTCCCGTCTACTCCTCCGATCCAAAAACAAAAAAAGACTAAAAAACATCTGAACAGCTCCACGACCCATCCTTGTCGGCTAATTTCACCTCCATGGTCGAGATTGGTGTAAAATAAGAAGACCAACAAGAATCCCGACTGGGGGCTGAATTCGTGGTCGCCGCCGATCTCGTGGCGACGGACTTGAAGAAGAACGCAAAGAAGAGCTCCAGGCCGAGTGGGCTCCACAAGAAGCTGTTCAAAGGGCCAACTGGGTCGGGGGCGGGGGTGAAAAGGGCCGCCATCCAGATCCGCCCATCATCCGGCAGATTCCAAGGCCTCCTCAACATCGCCACCGCGGTGCACTATTCCTAGTGTTATCCAGTTTTGGAGTGAGTCTCCGTCGTGAGTTTCGAGATCTGATGGAGAAGAATGAGCGCGAGTTGCACCGGCTGCGGAGGCTGAGCCGCGTCGGATCGAGGCAGAGCCAGAAGTCCTCCGGCGGAGAATCTTGTGATTTTTTCGTTGGTCCAGAGCTCGTTGAGGTTCTTCAGGATCTCGTCCAGGTTTCAAATTGAAACGGAAATCAATAATCCATTTTCTTAGTTTATTTATTCTGAGTGTAATTAATACATTAATCACATTAGGGTTTTGGCTGATTTTGTTTGATGGGATCTGTTCGTGTCCACGAATTTGGATATTTATTTCAATGAAAATTTGACCAATTCATTAATGAGGAAACAGATTTATTATTATTTGTTTGTTCAAAGTCCATCTTTCAATGATAAGAGAGGAAAAAGATTTTAAAGAAATAAATATATTTCTCATCTTTCATGGAAATGTTTCTGAAAAGATTACTAATTAGTATTCGTCTTTGTTTCGTTTATAACAGACTTAAAATGTTTTTATTTGTTAGATTTATGGATTACGTGGGGGTCTTTTATGTTGTTCTTCATTGAATCTTTGTATTTCAGAATGGCATGGAAGGGAATTGTGCAGAAGCAGTGGAGGAGATTAACCTAGGGGGTTGCGACACTAACCTAATCGAAACCACTAACCATCATGGGGTTTGTGCAATATGTTTGAATAAGATAGTGCTTCAAGAAACAACCCTTGTAAAAGGTTGCGAGCATGCATACTGGTTTGTCTAATTCTCTATTTATTTGATTTGGGAGATTTACAAATTTCTACTCTGAAGTAAGTGTGTGTGTGTGTGTGTGAATCTATTTTTTACGTCGCTTTTGTATTTTAAAGAATGTGGAAGGACCTGCATGAAAACCACTTGACTGGGTCGGTTCTCAGATTGCATGTGCATCGGTTTCTCAAATTTGTATTTGGATCTGTTTGGTTTGATAACTTGAAACTGGTGCTTTGGTTACCTCTAATATGTTAGAAGTTCAGTTTAAGCAGGAACTTGGTTTTGGATAGATTACAAAATGAATGTAAAAAGATGAAAATGTTGAAATTAGGGTAATCTATGAAAAGCCCCTCTAATTAGGATATCTGCTCCAGATTCTGCTCTTCCTGTAACCTAATAGCTGGTAATGAGATTAATGGATTAGCTCTTACTATAGTTCAAGTGGATAGAAACATAATTCCCCAAAGTATGATACCGATCAGCATTTTCAGAGAGGCAAAGCTAGTTTGCTCGGTTATCTTATAGTTTTTAGTTACCATCGACTTGTTTGACTTTTATTTTTATGGTATCTATTTTTATTTTTGATCTTTTTTTTCCATATTTTTGCCTCGTCTCGTAAAAGTCTATTAAATCTTTCTGCCCTGGAAATAACAATAAATGAAAAAAAAAAAGATTATCATTTCATCTGATAATACTTAGTATGCTTATCCTTGCAATTCACATTTCACTGTTACTCCAGTAGTAATTATTCATGCTTTAGTAACTCCATTTCTTAACTTTATGTGAACTAAATATTAAGATATGTCTACCCATTTAATAATCCAGATTGTGATGTAACTTCTAATGAAGATAGTAATTGTCTTGTATCCATCGTAAGTTAAGATTGATAGCTATATTTCTGACAATGAGTACACCCCCATGCCATGCCAGAGAGTGATGACAAAGTGAGAATAAAGGTTTGGGAAAAAGAACGAATGAAATGATTTTCTGGCAATAGACAGAAAAATATGTATATTGAAGATTTATGAAGCTGGTAAAAATTCATGTGCATGAGTGAGGTATTGGACCTAACACGTTTATTGATTTAATTAGCAGAGTTCTTTCCCAGTTGTTGGTAACCTATTTTTGTTACTAATTGATTCATGTCTTTTTTGTTCAGCGTGACTTGCATCTTGCGGTGAGCCTCTTGCAAGAAGCAACCAACTTACCCTCAGTGTAAAACTCCATTTAAGTTCCTTAACATTCATCGCTCACTTGATGGAAGGTATTTTGCCCCCTTTATTTCTCCTTGTAGTTGTTAGTAGGACTGTGTTTGTTGGCATACACTATATCTGGAAAAAGATTGCAGTTAATTATCAATTTTTTGGCATGTTATGTTGACGCTTTACAATGATGAGTACCTATGCCCTCGATGTATCTTCTTGATTCTGGTCGGTGAGTTTAGAGTGACACAAGGTTAAAGTTTAATAGACAGATTTATGCTTTCCTCAAGTTGCCAAAAACTGTCTTGTTGAAGCAAACTAATTCCTACAAACAGGAAATACCTGATTAAAATTACTCCAAACACTGCTCGAGTCAAGATGTTTTTAAAGAAAAATCTGGGAAACCTTGAGAGAATTTATGTAGATTACTCAATAGTTTTTAGAGTTATTTGCAAAAATATACCTAACCTATTTCGAGTTTATGTCGAATTTCATGCCCCAAAAGAAAGTAATTTTTATTACACTTCTCTGAATCTTCTTGTGTTTTATAAAGTTAATGCTGGGATTTCAATTCCCTTTTTTCTGATATAAAATTATTTTCTGAAAAAATCCAATTACCTAAGAGGATGTTATATTAAAGATTCGATTGGTGATAATGGTTGATTGGCTTTAAGCGGTATACGTTTGTGGCTATGTACTATACGTGTATGATATGGTTGATTAAAATGAGCTGATCTTTTGCACACTTCCATATTCTATCTGAGCACGTCTCTATTTGAATCCATTCTTACCAAGTTGTTACCATGAACAAGCTATTTGCTTGTTACAAACTTTACAGTTTTCATTTCAACTGAAGCGGAAAAAGGAAATAGTGAAAAATTCCTTTTCATTCTGTAGAGAGAAAATTTTATTTGGCTGCGTAATGTTTGGATGGTTTTGCTGTCTTATACTATATTATGATTTGTTATTTTGTGTAGTTACATGTTGAAATCAGCTACTTTGTATTGTATTTTTCTCTTGAAGAGCAGAATAAAGTTCTTTTTGAGCCACTGTATAACTATTTGAATAAATTTCGCTGGTTAACTCAATTTCTTTCCTGTGGCAGGCACTTTGAAGATTCCTTATGCCTTTTTGACTAACGGTGAGTGTTGAATTGAAAGAATCGTATGCCGTTTAGTAATGATTTATGTTGGTCCATGATTCATTAGTTGTTGGTTTCGTTTTTATTGGGTAACAGTCAACTTGATCCATCAGATTGAGTGTCGGTAGCATTTGTTTCTCGTTTAATGAGGCACCGATTAGGATTCAGATACATGCTTGATATTTTGCAATTTTAGTGGAAGCATGAAAGTCCTCAATGGCTATTCTTCTTTAATGTAGCGGAGTTTGTTAAATTAAAGTGATTTCGTATAATTTGCATCTCTTTTTTAACAGCAATGTTGTTGCTTAATGTTGAAATTACGACATTGAAGAAGAATAAATGTGAATGTATGTACACAAATTTATATCAATGAATTCACTTTGTTGCCCTTAAATCACTTTCTTAAAAATATAGATTTTGCGGCAAAGAGAACTTCTCGTATTTATATATTTGTTTATCTATGCAATTATATGATGATTTATTCTGGCAAAGGAACTTAATTAGGCAAGTGGTAGTTATTTTGTGTTGCATGCCTTTATATTTTTGACGAGCATCACATGGTGTTGATTTCCTAATTCAAGTTTACTAATAGGAGTTGGTGTTCCTGAATCTAGTAGAGCATCATAGTTGAGTAAATTATTAAATGTCCATATTTCACCTGACCAGGTCAATGCAACTCCTTTTTCATGCTGTTATTGTCTGGGAAGATTGCTTGAAAATGTAAAAATTTCTCCAGTTCCTCTAAAATCTTTGTCCCTTTGGTGTTAACCAAATCTGGGTGATTTACTGTTCCAGGTTATACAGGGACATTCACCTTTCAGGCAGCTAGTGAAAAGGTACTCTATTTTTTATAGATAGTCATCACTAAGTAAATCAAGGTCTTAGTTCGAGTCTTCTTTTTGCATATTTTAGGATGAACTCATTATTGCAGTTGGAAAAGGAGAACCTGCTATGGTGATGTCTGAATATGGTTTTAAGTATGCCATCTCACTCTCTCCTCTCCCCCCTTTTCCTGTCTCTATTTTTATGCTTCTTTAACATGTTCAAGTTTTCTCCTCATTTGCTTGTGCCCATAAATTTTTAGAAATGTTCTCGCCATAGACGAATATGCATCTTATTTTGAACATATTGATCCATTGGAAAAATATAAGAATTGGGTGAAGCAGCAGGCTGGCAAAAGAAATGATCAATGTTCACAGAGAGTTCAAGCCGTCTTCATTGTTAGCGACTCTGTCGATTGGAGCAGGGACATTCAGGTGTTTATCTAACTTAATAATGTCTATTACCGATTCAGATTTGTGGTTAGTGGTATGTTCATGCACATAGGAGAGTAATTAAGTAAGAAACAGGTTTAGACACTAAGCAATACCTCAACTTTGTTTCCTTGTTGATCAAATTGAACTATTAAAGTCCTCTTGCGATTAGTAATAAATAAGATATTAATCAAAATTATAAACTTATAATTTTATAAATTAGAAATAATACTTCCTGCGTGTATATTCATGTATGTGAAGGTAATTAATTATAAGCTAGAGCTTTAATTTGTTTGTAGACTGTGGCTCTGTCTTTTTATATAAGAATATTGGAAATGATCTTAGATACATTTGTGTAGGTCTAAATAATAATACGTTCCTGCTTTTAAATCAACTTATGTTCATAACTTTCTGAAACTGTACTCAAGTTGATCATGATTTGCAGTCTCATGAAATTTTTATTTTTAATAAAGTTTGTCTGAGAACAAGCTAATTGTCATTTTCTGTTAATTAATTTACAATGATTTATGATTATTTTCCTCCAGGCCGAGTTGAGACACTGCGAAATTCTCGGCCATCTTCTTTACACAGCAAAGCTTGTCGCTAAACAAGAAGGCCTCGATGATGGTTTCAGGATTGTGATCAATGACGGGCCAAATGGATGTGAGTACTGTTTTGTCCCATTATCTTATGCATTTAGTTTTTCTTTTTTCATCATCTTTATTTAGTATTGATGTAATCATTAATGTGTCATAATAATAACGTTCAAGTAAAAATATAATTCTCAAGAAACAGTAAGTTTAAAAACTTGTGTCTGCGTGACAGAGCTGATCGCGAAGGGCGATTTAATCGTTTCCAATGTCAGTGATTGTCGGGGTGTTTGTAGCAGTGGTGGAGTTGCCGAGGCACTCACTTCCGATCACCGCCCGTCTAGGCAAGACGAGCAGGATAGGATCGAGGTGTTGGTAATCAACTACAATATACTTAAACTACATATGCTTTTTGGTTAATGATTATTTATAAAAGAAACTTTGCCTTAGATATTATAAACCTTAGTTTTGTTAACACTTTTCTCATAACTTGTGTACATAGTTGGAGGGTTCTTGATTAAAAAGTAGTATATTTGCCTAAATATTATTAACATTAGTTTTGGATACTTGTGTTGTTTGTATTGACATCTTATGGTGATTGTGTATTATTGTGATTAATGACATGTGTTATTTGATCTTGGGATTATATAAATGACATGTGTTTTTTGATTTAAATAGGTAATAAAATTGTAATATATATTAGCAGGCCTGGAAAAATGAATTCGAAATGAAATTTGATGTATTTGTTGGCACCTGCTTTCATTTAATTCTTTTTTATTTTTTTACTACTTTCCAGAACGGTTATTCAAAAACCCATTCTAGAAAGTACATTTTCCAGAACACCTATTTTTTCAGCCGTTCTGGAAAGTATACTTTCCAGAACGTCCCTTTTTAAGACGTTCTGGAAAGTATACTTTCCAGAACGCCTGTTTTTTGAGGAGTTCTGGAAAGTATACTTTCAAGAACGCCTTAAAAGGGACGTTCTGAAAAGTATACATTCCAGAATACCTGTTTTTAGAGGCGTTCTCGAAAGTATACTTTCCGAGAACGCCTGTATTTCGAGGCGTTCTGGAAAGTATACTTTCGAGAACGCCTTAAAAAGGGACGTTCTGAAAAGTATACTTTCCAGAATGCCTGTTTTTAGAGGCGTTCTCGAAAGTATACTTTCGAGAACGCCTTAAAAAGGAACGTTTTGGAAAGTATATTTTCCAGAACGTCTTAAAAAAGGACGTTTTGGAAAGTTATTTTCCAGAATGGGCGAAACCTGTAAAACCGACTTTCTAGAACGGCTGAAACTTTTTTAAGAACGTCTCTAAAAACCATTCTTGAAAGTCTGACAATCGAGAACGCCCCTGCTGAGGCGTTCTTGATTGTCAGACTTTCAAGAACAGCTCCATACAGAACGCCTCAGCAGGGCGTTCTTGATTTGCAGAAACAGGCGTTCTTAAAAGCTGTTTCTGCACTAGTGAAATCGTCTCTCCTCTCTTTCGCACCATACATCACCGGCCTAGCCTGTCACTTCGGGTTCGATCTGGCCAAAAACGGGCTTCGACCACTCGGGACATCATCTTTTTCTTTGACACGTGTCCCTGCACCCCGAGTTAGGTCCACTACTCATGGAGGCTCCTCATCTCGACCGAGCGACGAGGATGGCGATACAACTATGGAGCCGGTCCCACGTACCAATTCGGGCCCGAGTCCCGATTAGGGCCAATTTTCTGAAGATAATCGAGCATTCCAATTGAAGATGTTCGACAAGCTCCAAATCATCAACGACAAGATAAACACGAACCATAATTTTCTATTATAACCAACCAAACTTTAAAACTCTATCTTCTAAGTCTCGCGCAATACACATATCAACTTTAAGTTGCATTATTGAGAAATAAGATGCGAAAATGGTTCAAGATTATGGATAGTAATTCATCTACAACAAAAAATTGAGAATAAATTTCCACAAATCCAAATAATTAGTTTTAGTTTGCTTATTATAGAACTTTTCAAATTAATATAAATATTGGAATGTTTTATTACAATAAATTTCCACAAATTCAAATAATTAGTTTTAATAATTTTAAACAAGCATAAATTTGCTTAAAAACATGCGTGTGATTTAAAAATAACATGATTTTTAATTGTGAATTACGGCTTATTTAATATATTCTGATTATTATCTTGCAAGTTTTGGGATTTATTTATTTATCTTTAATATTGAAATATAATTATTTCATTTATTTTCCAATTTGAACAGATATTTTATTTTTCTTTCTTGATCATGAAATCCCTCTCTTAAGCCTTAATATAAATAAGATCTTAATATAAGTTTATTTTTTTATAATCCAATAATTGTAAGTCCAAAGTCTTAACTCTAAGTTGTAAGTAATGGAAATAATCAAATTCACATCAATTATTTTGATTTCAAATATTTACTCAAATCATTTCAAATCACATAATGAGTTAAAATATTTTTCTCTAATTAGTTAACATGGATGTGGTTTTTGTAATTATTAATTTAGTTTTAACCAAGATTCAGTCAATTCATTTGTTAAATAGGTTCTTAAGGAGATAAGAAGATTGATAACACTAACGAAGGTGACGGGAGAGTGAAGAAGATGATAAAGAGGCTGTCATACTATTTTTAATAGCGTACAATGATCTAATATGGTGAACAACACAACATAATAAATTGATTAAATTGATATACCGTTGGTTTGATTTTAAAACCATATATTTGAAGTCTTTATCATATGTGAGTATTTTAGGTGACTTGAGATGGATTATTTTATTTTATTTTATTATGTTGCAATATCGATCGAAAGTAAAGGGGCGAAAAGGGTTGAAAAACTCTTTTACGATTCACCAATTCAATTTCGATTTCCATGTGTAACTAATTTTAGTGTACATGTTTGTTTTATTTTAGGAGCTGGTTACGTTACTTAGAGATATATTTGTGTTACTTTTAAAGCTTGATTTGAACGAGCGTTTAAAGAAGAAATTAGTAGCTGATCCAAACTTTTGTGCACCCCTTTTTAAGATATTTAATTTTTAAACACACAAGCTTGCTCGCAAGAGTACGAGGAACTTGTAGGGTGGTGAGTTTGACTCAAGTCGGTTCTCTCGAGGACAACTGTTCGGTCTCTTAGATGTTTTTCTCAACCACGAGTGATCAAATAATACATACAAATTGGGGTTTTTGAAGATTTTGATTTGATCATTTAAAACTAAACAATTTTTAAAACTAATTAAACTAATTATCTTAAACTAGATTACCAACTAAGATCAGTATTTAAACTACTTAAACCTAAGAACTAAGAAATAATTAAACTAGCAATAAAACACAATAATGATCTAAGCCTAATCGAATCTCATGAATACCAGTAAAGTATCTAAGAACATGAATAAAAGAAAATACCATAAAGTAATTGTATCATAGAAATCTGTAAACGGGAAATTAAGCATGAATCAAATTGCATAAATAAACTAGATGAATCCAAAATATCCAAAGTGTTAAGCATAAAGTAAATCGAAGATAATTTATCTAATCTAGAATTAACTAAGAAATTAACTATGAAAGCAATTAAGAGTTTAGAAGACTTATTGAAACTAATAAAAGATGTAAAAATCTCCAGCTATTCCGGAGTTGGAATGATGATCTTGATTTGAAGTGAATCTTGAACCGTAAGGGACTTGAATCTTCAATCTCGACCTCTATCTTCGTAACAGAGTGTGTAAATGCGTTATTTCTGTGCTCTCTAACCCTAGGTAGGTGTCTCTCTTTTAAAATCCGAAATATGAAGGGTATTTATAGATATAGCATGTCTTGGCGCACAAGAAAACCTAAAAACGCATTTCTGGGCAGTCACGTCGACTTTGCGTTGACCGACGCGGACAGTGGCTCGACGTCGAAGCTGCTTATGCACTTGCATGGACTGGGCGGGGGCATCGACTGACGCGGTCATGGATTGACGCAACAACAAGTTACGTTAACTTGGGCATCGACAGACGCACCCTTGGATCAATGCTTCAGAGAGTTACGTCGGCTAAGCGTCGATTGAGTGTGGACCGTCATGGGCAGGATCCGCGTCGACATAGCATCGACGCTCGCGTCAAGCATAAGACGTTAAACGTTGCACTTCTTGGGAGGTAACCCAAGCTCTTGTTGTATATATATCTTTTCTTTTTTTTTTTCTCGTTGGGTAGAATTCTTGACAAGGCTCCTGCTAGTTCGAAGCAGATTACGAATTTTTCAGGAACACCGGTCGGACACCTACTGGTAACTGATCGAAATGTTCCAAGACGAGGAGACCGATCGGTATGACGATGACACCGATCGGATGTTACGTCTGGGAGCTATTTACGAAAATTTTAGCCAGGCAATCATAAGGGATGGTAAGATACTCTAACAGTATCTTCTGAGGTATGAGGAATCTTTACACTTTCTCGATTTTTCTGCTACTCTTTCTCTGGAAAGCTCATTCTCCACTCTTGAA
Organism: Phtheirospermum japonicum; assembly: GCA_014905375.1. Lineage (NCBI taxonomy): Eukaryota > Viridiplantae > Streptophyta > Magnoliopsida > Lamiales > Orobanchaceae > Phtheirospermum > Phtheirospermum japonicum. Next base: position 383,407 of record BMAC01000898.1, on the reverse strand, counting down.
CATCGAACTTCATCTACTTACGCGCTGAACTCTTCCGGTTACTTAGCTGTAAGGTGAAAAATAATGAATAATCACCTATTCTCATCAATTATGATCAAAATATAGTAAAATAAGCTGGAAGTATAAAAATACGGAGTTAGTATTAAATCATCTAACTTATACCAAAAATAAATAGAAAAAAGAACTAAAATACTAATAAAAATAATGATAAATCCGCGCTAATCAACTACCCCACGCTTAATTGGTTTGTTCGTCCTCGAACAGACGTTAGATTCATAGTATAACAAGAAAGAAAATCAGCTCAATCAATGAGTTAATTGATAAACACGTGTAATTTAAATAAATCTGAATATTGTATTTTCTATTATATCGTATCGGTGCCCCTTACGAATATAAATATTTTAAAAATTAAAATACTAACTGTTTGGAATATATAACTAAAATACAAATATCGCACATATGAACGAAATCATATACTATCAATTAATAAATATGAAAACTATAAATCTACAAAATATATGGTTCAAAAAAAAAATTCTAATAGGAAAAATAAATCAATCAATCATATTCTAGTTATGAGAAATCATAATAAAATAAAATAAATTTATTCATGCTTACCGTTTGAAGTAAATTTTGAGTTATTCGTAGGTGGAACCAGGGATGTAGTGTGAAGTACTTGTATAAAACTTTTCAATTTTGCATAAATAATTATGTATGTAAAGTTGTTATTTTGAAGTAATTGGATAAAAACAGACGGCACTACCATTTTCATCGGTAAGCCATTTTGGGAGTGGCAAGCTCTCAGGTAGTAGTGACGAGCTCTCGTATAAGAGTGGCGAGCTCTTATGAGAGGGTGGCGAGCTCTTATTAAGTGAATGGTATTATGTTAGCTCGGTACTGAGTGGTAACTCGGTATGGAGAGCTTGGCTTTATGGTTAACATGGTTTTGGGTTGATATGGATTATGGTATAGGGTCCAGGCGGACTAAAACTATGGACATGGTTATTGGCCAATGGGTATTACGATAATTTAACGAGAGTTACAATATTTATGGTAACTTAGCATACACGAGAAATCCTAATTCAAAATCGGTCGCTATTTATGAAATTATAGTTTTAATAGGAGACGGGAACCCTAGATTGGGAACACGTCTCTTATCTTATCTATATAAAGAGGACTCAGGCCTCAATTTTCTTGATTTTATATCCTATGTTTTGATCTCTCTCATATCTCTCTCGAACAATATTTGACTCAAGCATCGGAGGCCTACGTTGGGCTGTCCGCTGCCTGGCTTGGGTTCTGTTTTGCAGGTTTTATCAGGTCGCAAGGAGATTTCTGGAGGTCTATCAGGTTACTAAATATATATTTGAGGCCAGTACTTACTTTTCTTGGTGAACCAATTTTTTTGGTCGCATAAGATGTAGATAGGCAACCCTAAAACTTCCGGCGAAAGGATTTGTTGAGGCAGCATTCTACAAAATAAATACAAATATAAAATGAACAGAGGCAAATGTTTTAATTGATTGAAATTTAATGTGAATTTTAAATTTTCTACAATATATACCACAAATTGTAAAGAAACAAGGGAAAATTCCCATATACTACCAAAACACAAGTCTTATCTACCATATAATCCATTAACTCTTTTTATTCCCATATAAACCAAATACTTCCCATTTAATCAAAACTTACATTTAAAATATCAAATTTACCCTTACACCTTAAAATTCTAATCAATACTAGGAAATACTAACTTTTTGTAACCAATGCTTAGTAGTTTCCATACGCTCTTTTTGTTTTTGATCTTGTCAATATTTAGGCACAAATTATGATAGTTACAAATTTAGTGTCTTAAATAAATCTCAACGCCAGGCTCGCAATGCATCAGTTACACCAATCGTATCCTCAGAGCATTTGAAAAGTTCCAAAATCGACGCTGTTTAAAGAAACAAATAAAATGTTAGTTACAAAAAGTATTGCCATCAATCTTATTTCATGGACAAGGGACCCCCTTTTTGAATTCGAAACAATCAGATTGTATTTACGACCAAAATCATTTCTTCACTAACTGTTTAAACATAGTTAATCAGAATTATACAATTAAACATATTGTGCAAGTAATTACAGATTACTCTGGACCGAATAATTGAGAAATTATATACTATTGTGCGAGACGTGATCAAAATAACTACAAGCTACTTCGTATAACGGATTGAAACTAGGAAAAAAATTCACAACCATTGGGAGTAAATATTAAATAATTCGATACTCATTGTCAAAATATTCACAACCCAACACTCGACGCATCCACAATTTTGCAATATGAGAAATAAACTACTCACACAAATGAACTATATAATGTCAAAATATTCACAACCCAACACTCGACGCATCCACAATTTTGCAATATGAGAAATAAACTACTCACACAAATGAACTATATAAGAAACCAAACTACTCAACACAAAAATAACAAACTACACTATATGCGAGCTCGATGAATGTAGAATGAACAAAATACTTCTACTCATACAAATTACAAACTGGCCTGATCAACACTTAACGAGATCCATAATTCAAAACTACTTAAGTAAATTTCAGAACAACTCATTTAAATTCAAAACTACTCGTGTAAATTCAGAACTACTCTTGTAAATCTCAAAACTACTCGAAGAAAATTCAAAACTATTCCATTCAACTTCGAAATACCCTTGAATAATTAAGAACTTTTCCATTCAACTTCAAAATAATTCAAAACTACTCGTGTAAATTTTAAAACTATTCTTCAAAATTCACAACTACTTGTGTAAATTCAGAACTACTCGTGTAAATTTCAAAACTATTCTTCAAAAATTCATAACTACTCGTGTAAATTTAGAACTACTCGTGTAAATTTTAGAACTACTCGTGTATATTCAAAACTACTCGTGTATATTCAGAACTACTCGTTTAAGTTTCAAAACTAATCGAGAAAAATTCAAAACTAGTTTTTCTATCACAAAATAACGAGAATGAAATACTGAATTACATACTATAGCAAATAAAAACACATCCATTAAATGAAGGGAGAATTCCAGGCTCCATTTTTTTTCAAAAGATAAAATGTTAAAAGAAATAACTTATATACTACACATGAAATTCTATAAATAACAATTTGAATCAAATATCAAAATTCTAAAATACCTGATTTCAAATAGATGTCATACTACGAATCCCTCATCCCAAACCACCTAGGTGTTTATCCCAAATAAATCAACTACAAATGACTGGATTTTAACTCATCCCAAACTACCCAAATGATTCCCTAAATATCAAGCAATGAATCACATATCCGAACTTCGGAGACTATTACATACTGTAAAATTAAAATTGTAAATATATTCTTACTTGGTTTTTTATTTTCTTGTTCGGATTCACCATCTTCCCCAAAGTAGTGTGGATATATGCCCAACCCTCCACGGTTTGGGCAAGAACAATTCCAATAAAAATAGAAATTTTACTATCTCAAACTAAGTAGTTTGGAATCAAGGATCGTGAGGGCTACACAATGGTGAGGAGATTTTTCAGTGATTTCTAGGTGGATTTATATGTACAATAGTTTTTTTATTTGAATTTCTCAACCAGATGCAGTTTGGAATCGTGATTCTTGGGAGGGTTTCTTGAGAAAATCTGACACGGGATGGGAAGGGTAATGAGAGAGAGTGTAAGGCGTTTGCGTAAAATTGGGGAAACTGTTTGTTGAGGGTAAACTAGTCTGGTTGGTGTGAAATTGGAGTATGTGGGTAGTTGGCATTTCATGGGATTATATGGGATAAAAACTTTAAAATTAGGAGTGTATGAGAATTCTCCCAAGAAACAAAACTTTCGTAAATAGAAAAAATTCTCAGGGGCAATTTATTGCAGGAAAAGAAAAACACAAATTCAAAAAGAAAAAAAAACTCAGATATTCAATAAAAAATAAAAGCATTCACAAGCAATATTTTTTCAATATAAAATCGGTAATATAAGATAAAACCATTTCCAATCAACAATACCAAATACCTATTTTCACAAAAATAAACTCACCAAATTCATATTGTAAACAAAATAAAAAAAGATCGGGCTGCGTTTTATTCGAACAGACCCAGAACCTAAACAGATAAAACCATCAATACTAAACAAATTTGAATAGATCCAAAACTTATTTTCGATTTCATCGCAAATATTTATTTATAAAAAAGAAAATCAGATTATGCAAGAAGATAAAAAAAAAGATTGGGATAAAGTATACATCATATCAAATTTATTTATCACATTTTTTTAGCAATGGACTTCGCCTGCAAAAGCTGATTTAAAAATATAAAATAAAAAAAACTATAAATTTTATATATCAAAATAGAGGGATGAATTTGATATAAAAGTCAAGCAAAAAGTCGATTAAGAAAAACCACGTAATGAAATGAATCGGTAATATAAAGTAGTTACTTCATCCTGAAGCACGCGAAGAACATCAAACCAAATAAAAAATGCCAAATAATTTTTGTTTAGCATCCAAAAATAGGTGGTTTTATTTTTCTTTATAGCATGAGGAAGATTAGAGCACAATATGAGGTAAAAATAAATAAAGTAAGACTCTAATTTTTTTCGCGAACAAAACTAACCAGATCAAAAAATGTTCTTAGTTAAATCGTCTTTGTCCAAAAAAACACTCATTTTTGAAAAAAAAGAAAAAAAGTACTAATGTTTTCTTCCACTTCCTTTCTTAGCTGGTTGTGCCTATATTTTTTCCCTTCTACTAACTCCAGGTTTATCCTGTAGATAAATACATAAACCTTCAAACGTGTGGAAGAAGAAAAACTCAGGGAAAATAATAAATTACTAATTACCTTCAGGTCCATTAGCCATCAGAGTAAAAAAATATATTATTGAGCTTCTCCATCTTTTTAGCATCATGTGCTTGGTCCGTCTTGAGTTTGATACACTGATAGAAATCACAAATTCATAGTATTAGTAATTATTTACACTTTCCACAGATCAATAAAAGGCAAATAGGCTGTTCAAACGGTTGGTAATTGCAATAAACTCATATTTGAGAAAAAATGGAAGATTTTAACATGTAATTAATTGGATAAGCAAAAGGGGTCAAAATCATATGTTAAAATAAAAAAGGGACAAACAAACAGATAATTAAAAACTTAGCAAACTTTCTTGTTAGACTCTCCCAACTACTTAAAATATCATGTGCACATAAACATACGTTCATACTATATTAGAGAGTCTCAAAGGATTGATTCCAGGCTGCCTTCTTCTACTATACCCAATCAAGAAAATGTCCCCATTCTTCATATTACTTCCGATCAACACCAAATATTTTCAACATTTTAACTAATATGCAAAATATGCCCCTGACTATAAATGTAAAGAAAGAAAAAAAGAAAAAAGAGCATAGATAATTTTCTCAATCTCATCTTCCCTCTACGAATGGTTTATATAGTTTCTACTTCTCTACATGAGAGTTTATAAAACCCATTTATTTACAAACTCAAATTGCATACAATATATAAATTTACGAACAAAAAATAATTGGCACAATAATGCCTTGGTATCGGTGCCGGCTCTCATAAAATGTGAAATCCCTACCTGAAGAAAGAAAGTAAAAAACAATACGTTTATAATTTTTATTGAGATTGAGATGAAAAGAGAAACAAATATTATTTAATCAAATAACATTCACCTACAAACACTAATAAAAATTACAAAAAAAAAACCTCTCGTGATAAAATAATTCAAACATTTCATGAAAATCATAAACAACATAATTTCATGAAATTGAGTACAAAAGAGCTTACCTAGGATCGAAGAATAATCTAAAATCATAAGATCAAGTAGATCGAAGAATAATTCAACAAAATTCATCTGGTATATATGCCCATTAAATTCAAGCACAGATTTTGTGAAATATTTTTTTCTTGGAATAAATAAATAGAATTTAAAAACATAACTTCAAGCAGATTGAAGAACAACTCCAATCTAACTCAAAATAAAATATCCAAATAGAATTCAAGCACAAGTTTTCCAAATATGCAATTCATCCTAATCGGAAAAAAGGGGAAAAATAAGAACCCAAAAATATTCGAATCTATTTTTGTCAATTTCAGACTTAAGAGATTAAGATATAGAACATAAACCAACAACATATTTTACAGATTTGAGAGTTTTTTAAAAAAAGAATAAAAATCGAATGACTGCAAAGCAGATAAATTACTTGGACATTACGTTGGCCTTTCAAATTGATGAAACTCCAAAAGTAGATCGAAAAAAACACTAATAAAAAAATTAAAATAAAAGACAATATCAAGGTAGATCTATAACTATCAAATACATAAATCGTTTAACTATGTTGAGAAATTTTTTTGATGATTAACTTTCGAATTTGTGTTGAGCTATTGATTAACCTTCGAAATTTCATGTTTAACTCTTCGATTTTAGTAGGTGAAAAGAAGGAAGATAGTTTATAATCTTTTCTTCTTACAAAAAAGAGAAGGTGAAGAGTTATTGAAGGAAGAATATATGCGAGGGAGAGGGGGGGTAGGTGACCAAACCCTAGAAAAAATGAGGTTGAATATAAATGAAAAAAGTTGTTATTTATACCTAGGCCGAAAATTCCAAAAAGGAAGCATTTTAATACAAACCACTATAAGCTGCCAACTCAGCATCCGAATCTACCAAATGATGACACATATTATCAGGAGCAAAACCTAGTGCGTCAAGAATTGGGTGGGTTATGGGCAAAAAAAGGGGGCAACCCTCAGCTGGTTTGATCCTTTCTTCTCTCTCTGCTCTTGTTGGTCTGTTATCGCATCCTCTAACTTGATTCTTTCCACTCACTACTTTTTCGAATGTTGTTTACTAGGCTTCATGGTTGCATCAGCTGGCTTGATCATTTTAGCTCACTGCATTTTCGGTTGTGCTTTACTAGGCTCCGTTGTCGCATCTGCACCTTGTAAATTGATGGAAAATTGTCTAATTTTGGGGTATAACACCATTTTGATATTGATATCAATGAAATGTGTGATGAAAACAGGTTATATAATGTTTAAGTATATAAGAATATTCTTTTTATTAAACAATCTTTATGATGGATATCATGGTACTACGAGATGAATATCACAGTACTGTGACATGAATATCATATTTATATGTGATGAAAATGAAAAAATAATTCATGAAAATGAATATCAAAGTGTAATGAGTATGACTGTTATATGTGATTAATATGAATTAATTGCGTGATAATGTTATTGAGAATAACAGAATATGTAATGAACATTACTTCAATGTGTGATGAATATGACACTATATGTGATGAATATAACTGTTATATATGATGAATATGTATTTATTATATGATAATTTTATTGGACACAACATAATTACATAAATAAATATTACAACCAATATTAAACACTTTGTGTGCAATATTCATAAATTCTCAATTTTATATTAGAATTCCTAGAAATAAATCTTGGGTGAATATTCACTAAAAAAACCTTAGAAAACAAAAATTAGTAACAACAAGGGACATATTTCAATGAATGTTACATATAATATCAAACACTACGTCTTCATTGAAATCCATTAATCTTAAGATTTACATCAAAAACCCTAAAAACTAATTTCAAATGGAGATCAATTAACTTTGTGAAAGCAAACCAAATAATAACAATGAGTTTGAATGATGAAGAAGAGTGGGGTGAAGAATTCAAAAGAAGGAGAAGATAAAGAAGACAAAGATGATGAAGAAGAAAAGAGCTCACACGCCAGTTTCTCAACTTAACCCAAGTTATCGATATTAGGATGTGGCATGTTTGTCTTCTGATCAGTGTCACTCGATCGGTCTCTAGAGAGTTGTGCATCGCTAGAGACGGTTCAATGAATATTGTTACCGGTTGAGGTTTGGGGGTTTTAGAGCAAGATCATATTTGCGTTTTCTTTTCTTTGTGTTTTTTATAAATACTGCGTAAGTTACTCACATGTGTGAGTCTAAAGAATGTGGGACTGGATGCACATTGAATTATGCACCCAGGTGCATGGTATACCATCACCTTTCGTGTGCCAGCATACTTTTTAAACAAATATTATTACTTTCAAGGTGAGAAAATTATACTTTCCAACTATAAAATAACTATTTTAGATGTTTTGAAACATGTGACTTTACACCTTAAAGTATGAGTATTTGCTTAAGAAGTATGGTCGTTACAACAAACCTACTGCAAATATAATAAGATCTTGTAACTTGTATTTTATATTTGTTTTAGCTCTTCAAGTTTCTATAGAAAGGTATTGACCATTCATATATGTAAGCATTTTATCTTAAGCACTTCATTGAAACTCAAAGTTTTCATGTAATCCAATATAAGAGTATTAATTTACATTTACTGTCTTTTTTTTTTACATTTACTTTTCTTTCTTGCAACTTTAATTCAACCAAAATTAATACTATTTCATGTCAACTTCAAACTTCCCACTGTCACTCCCATCATTTGTCGCTGCTATCGGTCACCGCTAATGGTTGAGTGTTATACTGCATCGTGAAATTTCATACTAATATTTTTCTACATGTAGAATTACATAACTATTCATTTACAGGTAGAATTACATACTATTAAATTTTATACTATATTGCGAAATCTTATACTTATAGTCATACACATAATTCCATAATAGATTATGTAATTTCATATTATATCATGAATATGTTTTATGGAATATGTCATACTAGTTGACATGAGTAATATAGAATATGTAGTTTTGTAATGCATATTGCCTATATAAGATTTCATACTAACTCTATTAAAATACATACCAGCTCTATCAAGTTTCATAAAAGCCATATTAAACTTCAGACTAACCCTATTAAGGTTTTTATTTTATTTTTAGGTCAATATCCCATTTTTGAAAATTCGCATCCCATTAGAAAGTGGTGACAGACGTGATTCACCCATCGTGATTTTCATACAGGAGTAAATACCAATATTAGATTTACCCACACTATTCAATTACTAATTGTGTTCAGTCAATTTTGCTAACATTTCACGGGCAATATTTCAAATTACAAACGACGAATTCAAAAGCACTAGAAAAATGAATAATTAAAAAAAGCATTTCAGGTAACTAATACTTGATTTGATCTTCTACAAGCAACCGGCCTACCTCATGTCTTTCCCAAAAGCACTCTGCCATGATTAGGGAAAATCGTAACCCAATGAAAAGTATTAATGAATGGAGGTAGGGTAGGCTCGAAAGATCGGCCTCACAATGGGTACGAAGGATTTTTTTTTTGGTGCAGGGGTGCGACATCATACAGAGCCGGAAAATATTTGGAGGGTCTTGACAATGGCGTGGTAATTGGGGCAATGAATGGGGGAAGACTAAAGGCGGCAAGCATGAAAAAGAAGAACCAACACGATCCTTTGCAATTTTCTGAATTTTGCCCCTTTAAATTATCGAGAGTTAGTTTTGATTCTTTTTTAGTTGTAGGGGTATTCTAGACATTTATATTGTGTTTTATTATTTAATAAATATGTTTAACCTTAATAGTAAAAAACAAACTTAAATGGTTATTTAGTAATTAATGTTGATCTAAATGTATGAAATGAGAATTTTCCCATTAATATATACATAAAAAAGACTTGTATGTGGCCGTCACACACATCTTAATCCGTGTAATGGATTTACCTTTTCATTTCTTAATATTACAACTTCTAGCTATTAAAGTGATATATTTGCACTATAAAGTGTCACTTGTATATATTATATATTATAAAATGAGATATATTAAATCAATACAATAATTTAAGATGAAAACTCCAAAGTGATACATTTAAGACTAAGAGAAGCACTTTTCAAAACGAAACTAATAATTTTATTTAAGATGCAAATCAAAACTCTTAAGGCCATAAGTGACATTTGTTAATTAAATTAAGATGTAAAGTAACACATTTAGGGCCAACGAAAAGCATAACTATATTATATTTTAGTTAAATAATTAATTAATATGTAAAGTGTCATTTTTTAGTGCAAGAGTGACACTTTTATGGCTAAAAGTGATAATATTAAGAGAAAAAAGCGAATCTATCATACGAATTATGACTTGTGTGTTGATCATAAATGAGAACAACTCTATACATTTGATATAAAACATCGCATTCAAATATACTAATTGTTGCAAAATCAAAGTCTTAATATACAGCAAATGCACATATACATACACATCTGGATTTGTTGGATCCCACCCGAACTAAACAAGTGTAAACTAATTCATGAGTTAAAATTGGTTTAAGTTATCAATTAATTCATATTGTTCGATTGAAACTAAATTCTTGTATGTGGTATATTAATCAAGTCTAAATTATGATTTCTATTGGATGCGTGGACTTAAAAAATTGAATCTAAAGGATGATATAATATTAGTATGTTCCCAAAGATATATATATATATATATATATATGTGTGTGTGTGTGTGTGTGTGTGTGTGTGTGTGTGTGTGTGTGTGTGTGTGTGTGTGTGTGGAGTGGATCCAATGGGTCCATTTCTTATAATGAGTCCGTAGGGCCAAATCACAGCCATCCAATATATTAGATCCAATGGATATAAATTAGTTTGGGTGACAAATACATCTATGTCTTTCTAAATGTGCATCAATAGATTTTTAAATATGCATCAATTAACATTTAAATGAACATTAATATTAATGACTAATATAAATTAAGTCATTTATATTTCTCTCTCTCCTCAATTAATAATTCTCCTCTATTGAAATCTATCTATAAGTCTCAAAAAATATAAATATTGCCAAAATAAATTACACCATATTATTCCTTACGATCTAAGGAACAATACTCATACCATTTTTCCCAACAAATTTGTACTTTTAAAAATTCTAATTAAAATTATTTCCAAAAACCAAATAATAAAAAATAGAAATTCAATGCACATTTAGATGCATGTTATTGCACATTTAAAAGTACATTGATGCATTATTAGAATAACAACGATGTTTGCATTATATGTCATGTTTCTCCAAGCCAATTTCCAACAGTTTTACTGCACATTTAATAGTTTGTTAATGCACATTTACATGTCCGATGATGCACAGTTATTAGTACAAGTATGCAATAATACATGCTATATATTTATTAGTCAACCATACCCCATTTAATTTACATCCATCAGATCTAAATCTAATGAGTGGCTGAAATTTAGCACTACGGACCCATTTTAATAATTGAACCCATTGGATCTAATTCCTATATATATATATATATATATTATATATATATATATATATATATATATATATATATATATATATATATATATATATATATATATATATATATATATATATATAAATATAGGGGTGGGTTCAAATAGAACCATGTCATTATATGCGAACCTGCGAGCTAGTGCTTTTATTATATACCAGCAGTGCTTTTATTATACAATCACAGTGCTTTAATGATATTTTCAGTTATATACACCAGTAGTGCTTTTATTAGACAATCCTATTGCTTTTAATCAAATAAGGAAATACACAAAAAATATGATCCATTCATTTAATTAGATCTAAGGCCTATAATTGATCCTAGGTTCACATATAATGACATGGTTCTCATTTGAACCTAATCCTATATATATATATATATATGTGTGTGTGTGTGTGTGTGTGTGTGTGTGTGTGTGTGTGTGTGTATGTGTGTGTGTGATTGGGTTCAAATGAGAACCCCACCCTTATTTGTGAACCTAGGGCTTAATCTAGACTACTGATTTGCATGTTTTTGTACGTGTTTTTGTTACTTTTTTATATCGCGTTTGCATGTGTTTTGCTTGTATTTATGGGTGTTAGGAGTCGATTAGGCCTATTCTGTTAATTTTAGATTTTTGGTAGTGTTTGCGTGATTTTTATTATGTTTTCATAGTTTTTCACTCATTTTTATATTTTTGGCCGTAGAATGACTAAGCGGGACCCGCGCATGCTTAGAGCATTCCATTCGACTTGCTATGGAACGGATAAGTGAAGACAAGCAAGTGAACATATTGCAAACAAGGAACGACAGCCGACGGTCGTCTGGAGCGGAAAACGAGAAAATCAAGCCGGGAGCAGCCATGTCAATCGATCGACTGCTAGTCCAGTCGATCGACTGACCCAGCCCAAATTGACTGCTCGACAAAAGTTGGGCCATTTAAGGATGAAGCATTTGATCGACAGGATTTCAGTCAATCGACTGCGACGCAGGAAACTTTGTATTATTTTGGCCTATTTGGACGATCTTGCCCCTGCATCTTTATATATATATCCTAGCCTCTCCCCCAACAACCTTATCTCTTCCTTGGTGGATTTTGGACTTGCTACATCTCCTCCAAGCCCCTCTACCATTCCTTTGCCTTTTAAACCCTAGTTAATAAATTTTAGAGTAGTTTTAGTATGGTTAGTTTTAGTTAGTTGTTCTTAGCAAGTGTTGGAGAGGGTGACACCTCCTTCATTTGTGGTTCTTGTTGTGTTGAAGTTGGTTTCTATCTTTTGAATATTGTAGCAAACCTTGGAGCTTTATWTGGAATYKAAAATTGGTAGTAATGTTTCTCTCTTCTATTGTATGTTTTTCTTGATTGATTGTTATTGTTTAAGTAGTGGTTGTTAGGTTTTAATTTGTGTTGTTGTTCATTGCATTTCAAAACCTCATTTTCATTTCCTAGCTTGTATTCTCCTTTTGGCTAAAACTCCATTTCATTTTCATTTGAAGCTTTTTACCCCATTTGTCTAAACAACCTTTGGTTCTTGAAAGACAAATGGGACTTGCCTCTTTAATCAAGCTGACTTATACATTTTTAATGCTCTTTGACTCTTTTAGATTTTAAAGTTTTTACTTTCCCTCCATTTCATCTTTTAATATTTACAAGCTTTCCTTAGTTTAGTAATTCTTAATTTATTTAAGGTTTTTAATTAGGTTTAGTTAATTTCATTAAAATTAGTTACTTTCAAGCAAGCTTTAAATATTCTTTAACTTTTGTCTTAGTTGGTGTTTTCAAGTTTTCATTTCAATTCAAGCTTTAGTATTAGAAACTCAAACCCAAACCAAATGACTGTTGCTTTCTTAGTGTAAATTAGTGTAATTTAGATTAACAAGAGATTAACTAAAAATACCGATTGCCGATAATATCTATCCTCGAGAGACATGACTCGGGATACTACTCACCGCTCTACAATCGACTTCGTACTATTGCAGAGACTATTTCTTAAATTAGAGTGTTAAGAAATCTTCGATCAACTACTAATAAATTTCATCCAAAGGCTGATATTTAATAGATGATTTATATAGAAATTCAAGTATAAAGGGGTAAGATTGTCTTTTATTTATATGGCAGTTAAGATCTTCCTATAAATCACGATGTCCATCGTCTTTTTTCTTTTTGCACATAATTACTTTTTTCTTTGTTCCTACAAATCCGAGAATATTGCTTTTTTTTTTTGTCTTTCATAAATTTCCCACAACTTAATCTGCACTGGGTGTACGAATAATGGAATCAAC
>BMAC01000898.1:340305-358709 GCA_014905375.1 Phtheirospermum japonicum | reverse complement strand
GGTTGGGGATGGAGAAGAAAAAAGAATGAAGAAATTGGGCTTTTTTTTTTTATATGAGATCCATTTGGAACGGGTTAGGAGCTTCGTCACACGGTAAAGGATCCGTGTGGCTGCCACATTCGAGTGTTTGCCATTCATAAAATACAATAGAAAAATTACAACTCATAAAATACAATAGAAAACAACAAATAAAATAGAAATCTATAATAGTGCATAATAAAATCTTAAAGTTTTGTAAAAATATCTAGGAACATGTGTTAAGTTGATAATATGTAGTTAAATTGATCATCACCCAATTCATAAAATACAATAGAAAAATTACAACGATAGAAAACAACAAATAAAATAGAAATCAATAATAGTGTATAATAAAATCTTAAAGTTTTGTAAAATTATCTAGGAACATGTGTTAAATTGATCAGCATTATTTATCATGTAGATCAAGTAATATAAATTAAAGAAATTGGTGTAAAATATTAGTTAAAAACAATGTTTGTTAATAGATTTTTTCAAATATTTAATATGAAAACAACAGTCAATTGATGAGTGATGTCTATCATGTAGATGAAGTAATATAAATTAAAAAAAAAAAAATTAGTATACAAAATTAGTAAAAAAAACAATGTTTATTAATAGATTTTTTTAAATATTTAATATGGTCAATTACATAATATAAATAAAAGAAATTTTTAAAAAATTATTTCAATTAAATTTGTAGAGAGAAAACACGGATGATGTATATCTTAAAGTTTTGTAAGAATATAAAGGAACGCGTAGTTAAATTGATCAATACCCAAAAATTACAATTCATAAATTACAATAGAAAACAGAAATAAAATAGAAATCTATGATAATGTATAATAAAATCTTAAATTTTTCAAAAATATCTAGAAAATTGATCAACACCATACAATTCATAAAATAAAATAGAAAACAAGAAATAAGAAGTCTATATAATAGTGTATAATAAAATCTTAAAATTTTGTAAAAATATCTAGAAACATGGAGTTAAATTGATAACACTGTTTATTATGCAGATCATGTAATATAAATTAAAAAAATTGGTATAAAAAATTAGTAAAAAATAATGTTTGTTAATAGATTTTTTATAAATATTTAATATGAAAACACTGGTCAATTACATAATATAAATAAAAAAAAATTGTAAAAGTATCTAGGAACATGTGGTTAAATTGGTCATTGGGTAGATCATGTAATATAAATTCAAACATTAAAATGAAAAAAATTGTGTAAAAACATCTAGGACCATGTAGTTAAATTGATCAATACTGTCTGTTATGTAGATATGTAATATAAGTTAAAAAAAATTGGTATAAAGAATTCGTAAAAGTTGATGTTGTTAACAGATTTTTTTTAATATTTAATATGAAAACATCGTTCAATTACATAATATAAATAAAAAACTTTTTTAAAAAATTATTTCAATTAAATTTTTAGAGAGAAAATATGGATGCGCAAGACACTGGAGAAAAATATTTGCATGTGGTGGTAGATTTGGGTTGCAGCAAAAATGGATAAATAATTTGATCACGTGCAACTCAAATCTCTTAATATATATTTTTTTAATTTAACCAATCCATTAGGTTATGAAATTATTGTTTATCGTTGTTTCTATGTGTATAGATGGAGTGGTGAATTTTATTTGCGTGTTTATGTTTGAATATGATCAGCCGGGA
This sequence comes from Phtheirospermum japonicum, assembly GCA_014905375.1. Lineage (NCBI taxonomy): Eukaryota > Viridiplantae > Streptophyta > Magnoliopsida > Lamiales > Orobanchaceae > Phtheirospermum > Phtheirospermum japonicum. The sequence goes on along the minus strand of BMAC01000898.1, from coordinate 357,012 downwards.
CTTTTTAATAGTTGGGATTGCTGGTGATTTTTTTTAGTTGTGACTTCTGTTTTGTATATGCCAAGAAGAATTGCTTGTGTTATCCCCTTTAGATTTTTGGTGAGTGTCTGCACACACATACACCAATGAAAAATAAATTTACTTGATATTTTGTTGTGCCTTATAGATTTCTTGCTAAAGGACCCATGGAATTCAATTTTTTGAAATTCTTTATTTTTTAATTAATAGAAGAAAAGTTGAAGACTTGAAAGTTTAAGTAGATTTCATTGCTATGGCTGCCGTCTTTAAGACCAAGATGGCAAATCAGCCTTCATCGAGCAACATAAGACCGCCTACAGTGCAGATCCGCAGACATCATGTTGCCCAGAAGAGTGGCTGCTGCTCTTCTTAAGAGATTGTATTCTCATTCTCACTTTCTGTTACCCAAATCTCTACCATCGTGTGATGATGGCTTTTATGCTTTTTGCTCCTTTATATTAGTTCAATTCTTAAAGGTATATGTTATTCCTAAATGTCCTGTACAAATTACAGAGGGCTGCTTTTACTCTTTATAGTATTTGTTTGTTATTTTGCATTTTATTTCCTTAGTTGTTGTCCACAGTTAGCAATGCCATGTTGCTAAACAGCTTTTTAAGAATGGTGTGGTGAGGTGGCTGTCTTTAAATGCTTTATAGAAATATATATATATATATATATATATATTAATTAAACTTTAAAAAAAAGTTTAAGTAGATTTAGTTGCTAGATTTTGTTTCTAATTTCACTGGTTTTTTTATTTATTTTTGTTTTAAAAATAGGGACTATGGATTTTTACCCATGATTGAGAAATCAAGTCAGAATTCGGGCCCCGGAAATATGAACATGGATATGAATATGCTCCCCCAGCTTATCGGAGAAGAAACGCTGTATAAATCCGACAGGTAATCATTGTGTGTGTTTTTAAATAATAATATTAATTCTTATTATTATTTTGTGTAATTTCCTGAGGAATATTTGTGTGCGTTGCAGTCGTACGAGATCCGAGAAGGAAACGGGGCAGATGACGCACATGCTCTGAGATTGTGTGAATTATTTACAGATATTCATTTTTTTTTGTAGATCTGTTATTCTTGGATGCTTTTTTAATTTTTTTTTGTGATAATTAAATTTTTTTTGTTCGTTTTTTATCAATAGACTAAATTAAAAAAACTGAATATACGCTACAAAATTTAATCTTTCTATTTCCGGGAACTCAGATCTGAGATATGGTTTCCAGCACAAATTATTTCCGGAACTCAAACTGAATATTTTTTATCCAGTGGTTCATGTTTCGCCTTTATAATTCTTTTTTTTTTTTGATTCGTTTTTTAATCAAATTAAAAATTCATTTTATCTTATATTATGCGAGAGCTTTTAAGTATTGAACACTCTCACAGGAAAGATCAGTTGGCTCAGTGTTTCCTAAATGCCGATCTACATGGTGCAATCATTCTAGGTTCGAAACTTTACTCTTTCATTAAGTGCAAGTAATACATGTATTTACCATGATTTCATGAATTTTTGCAACAGCTTAATATGAACAAAGGACTTCATGAATTTTTGTACTTCACTTTTTTTTTGTCAATTTTAAATTAATGAAAGAAATTAGAGAACAATTACAGCTCGAGCATACTCTGTAATTTATTGAGCTATTTCCTTCCTATTATATGGTTCATTGATACTTCTTTTAAATGTTGTAGTTGTTTAGTGTAAAATAGTTTCCTACGTTGGAACACATGGAATCATGGTACGAGAAACCAAAGAGACATTTGGGATCATTACTCAAGATAGCAAATTCCGAGGTGATGCTTATATCTATCTTAACCTTTGGTGTTGTCTGTTTGTAATTGATCAATATGCGCTTTTTGGCAGTTGTAGAAATTTTATCACGCTTTAGGCATCCTGCAGTTTGGTGCTTGAAAAATAGTAAACATTACATGTTTATTTATAACATTCTGTTGTGTTTCTCTCTCGCGAGCATTTCGTGTTCAATATATTTTCATTAGCAACATTTGTTTTGACAAGCTCTATGTTCGTTATTGTCAGAATAACTAACTTTACTTCAAAAAGGAATCATTGTGTGACATCTGTGCTCTTTATACGCAGTTGTGCCGAAAAATGGTTCTGTATTTGTGCTACAAGCAGATTGCTGGAAGATAACACTGCATGGAGATAGACTTGCATCTAGAAACTTAATTCCATGATTGTAATTTAGGTTTGCCCATCTTTCACAGTACAATTACTTGGTATTCAAGTMTAGTGATCAGGYCKAYTGTCTAACGTTTCTTTTAYTTTRAAGCAAAGMAAAGGAASTTTGTTTCCTTTTTTGTTTGTGGTATTATTTCAGTGGTGTAGTTCTTTAAAGCCTACACTCATACTTGCGTTCTTGGATTTTAATTTCTACATAGAGGTGTAAGATAGAACAAAAAAGATTTAGCATTTGATTATTTTTAGGATTTAAATTTGAGCTTCCTGTTGATTCTTTTGATTTTAATGTAGCTTTCTTCTGCTTAATTTTGTATTCATCTAATTCTCTGTTTATGCTCTAGGTAACCATTGGAGTGTAATTCAAGTTGTAAAAGGCGTGCTGGTAACTGGAAGCTGTTTTACGTTCAAGATATTTTTGTAATTTTTTGAAAGCCCCACATTTCTTCTCAATTGGACGAGGTAAAGATAAATAGTTGTTCAAGTTAAAATTTAGCTCTTGTGGACTCTTACAAAAATGTACCTTTGCATTTGTTGATCGTATTGCTTATGACTTTTTTCCCTATAATAAACACCCACTATTTTTTCATATACTTTAAGGCATTGAAATGTCTGTAGGAGTTTGCAGTGTTTGACATGTTTTCTGTTATGAAACGTGACATTTATGGTTGATAGTTTTAGTTTCAACTTCATGATATGAAGTATCACTTTCTTTATTTGATAATACAGGAGGAAGAAGTTGAGGAGCATGTTGATGATAGGAAATGTGTAGGTTCAAACTCAAACCACTCTATAATAATAATAATATTATTATTATTATTATTATTATTATTATTATTATTATTATTATTATTATTATTATTTATTGTTAAAACAATCTTATTATCATTTTTAGATAGTAAAATAAATAATATGGAGTTTTTTTTTTAAAGAATTACATTTAAATTATATTTAAAAAAAAATTCTAAAAATTTTTTTTGTAACACACGGGGGCACTATACTAGATGCGAAAATTGAATTCGTCACAATGGAAATCAAATGATACTGGAAAAAAAGGAGAACGGTAATAAAGTTGTCTTAAGATAACCAATTCGTAATTGCGATCGACCCAAGCAATAAAACTTGATTTAAATTTCCGTTCAGTAAATACATATAAGTTGTTTAGTATGAATGTTTTTTTGTTTGTTTTTTTTTTAGGATCCAGTTGCGTTCCTTGGAGAAATATTTGCAGTGTTTGTAAAGCTTGATTTGAATGAAATGCGTTTAAAGTAAGCCTTTGAGATTGGTAATAGAAGAGACGCTGATTATGAGTAAAAGAAATGACGCAGCAAATATAATTTTAATCTTTTACACATTATATTACATCAAATATTTTTTGTTGTTGTCTTAATAATTTACTTTTTGAAATTAATAATTCTTTTGCCAATTTTATATTTTTATGCCTTTTCTTGATATGCCCGCGTAAAACGCGGGTATTCGAACTAGTAAGAAATGTAGTGCTATTTCTCAGACAAATGATGCTAATATTTAGTCATCCACGCGCTGATAGTATCATCCAATTTTTAAAACTAATAATGATTTTTTTCTCTTTTATTTTTCATATGCAACATTCATCATAAATCGTAGTTAATGTAAATACGATTAATTTGATATATTTTTCATCTAAAACTGTAACCCCCCACTTTTCAATAAATATGAACTTCGATTTTACATAAATAAAATTCCTAAAAAGAGCATGAATTTTCAAGAAAAATCACAATAATTAAAAAAAAAATGGACAATTCCCATTTACACCAAAAGGAAAAAAGAAATATTTCATTTATTCCTAGTTAGTAACCAACTTCCAATAACGATTACTAGTATCTTAAACATACTAACACCCCCATTAATTATGAAAATAATAAAAAAAAATCATAAATCAAAGCTAATTATCTCCCAACCTTTTTTTGTCTACAATTAATACTATTAGTTAATAATTTTTATGTGTTTGTGTTTAGATTGACATTCTAAACTATTATATTAAATTCATATTCCCCTGTCTCATTAACTAAAATAATATTAATTTTAAACTACTAATTCATATAGTATGAGATTTCCTATGAATTTATATTACACCATTTCATTTAGACATTGTATTCGTTGATTTCATATTGAATTACATACTAGATATAATATTAATTATTTACTACTAGTTAACAAATAGTTTATTTTTTGTGTAATTATTTAATTTCAAACTACTAATCGTTAAAATGATCCTAGAAGACAAATATTATGTGGTTTTAAATCCATTTTGTATTTCATGTTTTAGTTGTAGTATGAAATTTAATATGAATTCATATTCTCATAACTCATTAACCACGACTAATATTAATTAAAAATTACTAATTCAGGTAGTATGAAATTCCATATGAATCCATACTACTTTGTCTCATTTACACATTGTATTCTATGATTTCATATTAAATTACATACTACATCTAACCTTAAAAGAGAATTTAAGAATATTGCACTGATTACCTGTTTTGTAGTATTCTGATTCTACTACCTTAATAATTCCTTAATAAAAGATTATTCAAAGATAATTAATTATAGGCCATAAATTGACCGATAAGGTTAGGAGAAGATTAATTATACTAAGAAAATTTGAAAAGTAAGATTAGTGATCTTACCATGCATAAGAATATTCCATATATATTAGATTAGGGTATGTTTCACCCGAGAAATTTGACTACGCCTGAGAGCAAGCCTTCACCTAAAACAAGCCTGACCTGTACCCAAAAACACGTCATAAAGGGACCACCGGGGTTTTCCGGTGGAAACCTCTCTGATGCTTAAGTCAGATAAGTGCATTATATTTCTCAGGGGACAATGAAAGGAATGCACAAGCAAAAATGTCATACCTCTCTCAGTCTCGAGGCTGAGTTATTTATAATTTTCCCTAGTGGAGACCTCTTCCGGGATCCTGGTAGCAGGATCCGTGAATCTCGGGCTATTACGCGAATAATCACGACAAGTGGTCCCACTTGTTCCCTTTCAGGAGGCCACCATAAGCTTGTCCTCTTATGATTATTTCTCGGAGGATCCGTATCAGATCAGGATTATCCTGAGCTAGGATAATTCCCTCCTTATCTCAATTTGTCTTCCTGACCGTCTCTGGGAAAGTCAGCTCAGAGCCTCCCGAGGGCAGGGCCGGTCAGGCCCCTGGGCATTTTCTTAACGATCCTAGACCAGGTCTACCCCAATCCAGGTCTGTCTACTCAGGCCACATCAACCCCTCCCCCCGAAATGGTTGGGGTAGATCTGTAAAAGCTTTAGGGCTTCTTTTAAGAGTAATTAGGACTCCACACGTCTTTCTAGATTTCCGTATCTGCACAAATCCAAAAAAATTTGCCCTTTGATCAGGCCTAATTTATTGGCATTATTAGGGACTGTCCTTATCCAGAAGCGGTTACCATATCATCACGTCTCCTCGAGTACTTCACTATCAATAGGTTAGCAACGATTACCATACCCATCAACGGTTGGCGCTCCAGCTCATCACTCAAAATACTGTTCATCTGACAGGAATTAAATGCGGGGATCCCATCAAATCCCGCTTTTCTATGAAATCAACCTTTTCAAATTCTCTTTTCTTTCTCCCTCCAAGATTATTTTCTATTCCTCACTTCTTTAACTTTCCCAGAGAGTATTTTCGCTTTTCGCTTCCTTTCTCTAAACGGCGGTCGAAATTTCAAGTTTGACATGTTCCGACTACTTCATCATCAGGTACCCCTTTGATCCTGGAACTCTTCATAAATGTCTACTCAATCCTCTCCTCATCCTTCTTCTCTGGCGACCACATCGTGTAACGCCCCGATTTCACTTTAGTCGAAAAAGGATTTATATTTTTAAATAATTAAATAGAGAAATCTTGGCGTCACAATAAATATCTAATTTTCACGATTTTAACATAAAAGATTCACATTTTTCAAAACGTTCAAGAAATACGCAGCGGAAATAATCATAATGTAAATAACCAAGTTTTCAACAGTGGATAAAACGTAGAACAAGATTAAAACATAAAATCTAACATCAAAAGTTTTCATTCCCCTCCTCGTTTCCCTTTCATTCGATATCTTCATTTGTACCTGAAAAACACGTCGTTGATTTGGGATGAGCTCAACGTACTCAATAGTTACACTGACATATTTCAACTAAATCATAGAACTCAAAAATAGCACATTGAACCATATAATTCATAGAATAGCATGTTGGAAATACATAGACATTGACTGCAGCTAGAAACGCGATAACAACTTATACGGCTACCGGTTCTAATTCATAGTTTTAGAAGAACGTCGACTTTGACTGCGCAGCTAGAAATGCGATGACAACTTGTACGGCCACCGGTTCTAATTCATGATTGSTTTTAGAAATTACCTTGACTGCAGCTAAAACGCGATAACAACTTATACGGCTACCGGTTTTAATTCGTGGATAGCACATCGGGAATGACCCTTGGCTATATAATTCAGTTTTAGAAATAATTCGTACTCAAAGATTACATGATACACATTGGACGATATTGAGAAACAAGATTTAGCATAAAATAGGTCACTAGTCCCTACCTCGTAAATAATGTCGTGGAAATTCGATTTGATATGCACTTGTTGAATCCTAAGTCCTCTTAATGCTCGTCACCTAATCAATTTGAAAATATAGTTAGTTAGTATTTTCATATTTAAGAATTCATAATAATAATAATATAATAATAATAATAATAATAATAATAATAATAATAATAATAGTAATAATAAAAATAAAATGGACTGGAATGCTGTTTTATAAAATTTTTGGGACTGGATTGAGGTTTTTGGCAAGCAGGGGGTTGAATTGGAAGGTTGGCAAAGGCTGGGGGTTTAATTGAAAAGGTGGAAAAAGCTCCTGGGGTCAATCTGGAAATTTGGAAAAGTGGGCTGGGTATAAAATGGACATAACCCAGCCCTTAAGCCTTCAGACCCGTCCTTTCCTCTTTCTTTCTTTCTCCCAAAACAAGAAAAATAATCGGCAAGCGCAGGCTCCCTCCTTCTTCGGCCGTCGCCGGAGGCGGTGGACGCACAGCAGCAACGACGGCTCCGACTGGGCTAACCCTCCTCCTTTTACAATTGCAAAAATTGGCAAATTTGGGGATCGACCGGCCACGCACCTCTCCCTGCTTTTTCGGTCAAATCGGCGCAAAACTCTCCTCCTTCGATCGCCGGCGAATGGCACCTGGCGACGGAAATTGGGCAGCAGCGTGGAATCGAGGTCGGCAGCGGCTGGTTCACCGTGGGCCGTTGGGTGACGCGCCCTTTCTGAATCGGGCCACCGGTTAGGTAGCGGCTCCAATCGAAGGCGGAGGCAGCTGTGGGGCATCGACGAGGCGGCGTTTCGAAGCAAGCGGTGAGGCGACGAGCGGCGTACGATGGACTTGACTCGACGACGAAAATTTGGTGGCGGCAGAAAATCAGGCGGCGAGTCGGGCTTGACCTCGGGCCGCGACTGGTTGTGGTTGGTGGTGGGTTGGACGGTTTGGTTTCGGGCCACGTTCTGGGCCGCAGTTGTTTTGGCTTCCGTGGTGACCAGAAAACGGGCTTTTGTGATGAGATGATGGTTACAGGTTTGGTGATGGGTCGTGGTTAGGGGTGGTTCAGCCGGGATTGGCGTACGGGTTTGCTGGTGGTGTTTTGCCTGGAAAGGTTTGTGGTGGTGGTGGTGGCTGAGCATCCGCCCTTAGCCAATCCTGGAATTTAAATACTAACAATCAAGTCAGGAATTTCATGGGCATTCGCCCTTAGCCAATCTTGGCATTTAAATACTGACAATCAGTTCAGGAATTTCATGAGCATCTGCCCTTAGCCAATCTTGGCATTAAAGTACTGACAATCAGGTCAAGAATTTCATGGGCATCTGCCCTTAGGCAATCCTGACATTTGAATACTGACAATCAGGTCAGGAATTTCATGGACATCCGCCCTTATCCAGTCCTGGCATTTAAATACTGACAATCAGGTCAGGAATTTCATGGGCATCCGCCCTTAGCCAATCCTGGCTTTTAAAATACTGACAATCAGGTCAGGAATTTCATGGGCATCCGCCCTTAGCCAATCCTGGTATTTAAATAATGACAATCAGGTCAGGGATTTCATGGGCATCCGCCCTTAGCCAGTCCTGGCATTTAAATAATTACAATCAGGTCAGGAATTTCATGGGCATCCGCCCTTAGCCAATATTGGCATTAAAATACTGACAACCAGGTCAGGAATTTCATGGGCATCCTCCCTTAGCCAATTCTGGCATTTAAATACTGACAACCAGGTCAGGAATTTCATGAGCATTCGCCCTTAGACAATCTTAGCATTAAAATACTAACAATTGGATCAGGAATTTCATGGGCATCCGACATTAGCCAATCTTGGCATTTATAAACTGACAATAAAATCAGGAAAGTTGGGTTGGCTTGCAAATAAGAATAAACCTGCATTATCATTATATAAATAAGTTTTTCAAAATCACATTATACATAGAATTTTCGTAAGTTCGATATATTCCATGCTCGGGGTATCTCGACCCCATCCATTTGTTCTAGCTTATAAGCACCGCCGGCCAAAACCTTTGTGACTCGAAAAGGACCTTGCCACGTGGCATCCAACTTTCCCTTGGTTTTTCCCAGGTCAGCCTTACGTAAGACCAGGTCTCCTACCTGGAAATATCTCCTCAGAACTGTTTTGTTATTACGCCGCCCGAATCCGTCCTCGTACATGTTCCATCCTAATTTCTGCCCGATCTCTTTTTTCTTCGATTAAGCCCAGCGCGTTCTGTACCAATGCGTTGTTTTGGCTTTCATCAAAATTTTGTACTCAGTATGTTTCAAGGCTGATCTCTGCGGGGATAACGGCATCCATGCCATACACTAGGCTGAAGGGGGTTTCACCCGTGCTTTCTTTAGGATTAGTACGATAAGCCCAGAGGATCGAACTTAGATCCTCCACCCATTTACCTCCATATTTTCTAAACGTGTTTTGATTCCCTAGACGAGAATGTGGTTGGTCACTTCAACCTGACCATTCGCTTGCGGGTGGTAAACAGATGTGAAGTGTTGATCAATTTTCATTTTAGCGCACCAAGCTCTGATTTTAGCTCCCATGAACTGGGTACCATTATCTGAGACCATGACCCTTGGAATGCCGAACCGACATACAATGTTTTTCCAAATGAAACCCATCACTGCATCCTCAGTAATTCTTGCCAGAGCCTCGGCCTCTAACCATTTGCTGAAGTAATCAATAGCCATAATCAGGAATTTCTTCTGGGCTGGGGCCGTTGGAAATGATCCGACCAAGTCTATCCCCCATTTCGCAAAGGGGCAGGGTTAGCCCATCGTCATGAGCTCTTCTGCTGGTTGGTGAGTCAAGGGGGACATCTTTTGGAATTTTTCACACCATTTAACAAAGTCCTCAGCCTCTTTCCGTAGCAACGGCCAGAAATATCCAGCTCTCATTATCTTACTGGCCAAGGGCCCTCGCTCCCATATGATTGCCGCATCAGCCCTCGTGTATTTCTCTTAGGAGGTGGGCACCCTCCTGCTGGCTTATGCATCACAGGAGAGGTTGTCCGTATCCCCTTTTGAAAAGCTCTCCCTTTATGGTGCAAAACCTGGCTGACCTGATTCGTAGCTTATTTGCCTCTCTTTTATCACCCGGCAGCTCTCCTCTCTCCAAATACCTTTTGATAGGATAGCGCTAGTCCTACTCACCACCTTCCACTTCGTTAACTTCCTCCTTCCCATATTCCCGGTTAGCCATCAACAGGGTGATCACTCTCTCTTGACAATCCTCAGCTGAGCTGGCTACTTTAGTTAAGTAATCAGCTCGGCTATTTTCTTCTCTAGGGATTTGATGGACTACTAAAGTGTTCATGCTGTTAGCCAGCTCGCGAAACTGAGCCAAATATCTCTGCAAATGCTCCTCCCTGGTTTCGAATTCTCCTTTTATTTATTTACATATCAGCTACGAGTCCACCCGTGCGCATACCCGATCTTCCTCCAAATCTCTTGCCATCCTGACTCCTCTCAACAGGGCCTCATATTCTGTAGCATTATTGGAGAGAGGGTAATTCATGCGCACCGCATACTCTGTAGTGATCCCTTTCGGGTCTATCAATACTATCCCTGCACCGAAGCCGAGGTTGCTAACAGAACCGTCTGTGTATATCATCCATTCTCTTGCCTCCTCAGGAGGGCTATTCATCTCCTGCATGAAGTCCACCAATGCCTGGGCCTTAATTACTGTCCACGCCTCAAAACTGATGTCGAACTCGCTAAGCTCAATTATCCACTTCACTAGGCGACCTGAGGCCTCCGGTTTATCCATGATTGCTTTCAAAGGCAAGTTAGTCTGGACCACCATACTATGTGAGAGGAAGTAAAGGCAGAGCTTGCGGGTTGTCCTAACCAGAGCTAGCATGGCGCGCTCCACCTCTACGTATCGTAACTCTGCATCATGCAAGATCTTGCTCCAATAATATACTAGCCTCTATGTCTTTCCTTCCTCCCTGATCAGGACTGTGCTAACAGCTTGTTTTCCTAGAGATAAATACACGATCAAAGGCTCCCCCTGAACTGGTTTAGTAAGTAATGGCATCCCAATCAGGTATTCCTTCAATTTCTGAAATGCGTCCTGGCATTTCTCATCCCACTGAAACGGGGCTCTCTTTCGTAAGGCCTGAAAAAATGGTAGACTCTTTTCGGCCGAGCGTGAGACAAACCTGTTCAGGGCTGCTATCCGCCCAGCTAAGCATTGCATTTCCTTAATATTTTTCGAGGGCTACATATCCATGATAGCCTTGACCTTCTCCGGATTTTCTTCTATGCCCTTTTCCGTGACCATATGGCCTAGGAACTTTCCAGCTCTCACCCCAAACATGCACTTCTTGGGGTTGAGATTCATCCTATACCTCCTCAGGGTATCAAAGGTTTCCCTTAGGTCATCCACATGTGAGGCCTCTTTCACGCTCTTGACTAACATATCATCTACATAGACTTCCATGTTTTGCCCGAGCTGATTTTTGAACATTTTATCCACCAATCGCTAGTATGTGGCGCCCGCGTTCTTAAGCCCGAACAGCATGACCACATAGCAATAAGTTCCTTTCGGAGTTATAAAACTAACTCGCTTCTGGTCATCCTTGGATAACCGAATCTGGTGATATCCCTACGAAGCATCCATCATACTCAAGAGCTCACAACCTGAAGTAGAATCGACGAACTGGTCTATCCTTGGCAGTGGATAATGATCTTTAGGGCAAGACTTGTTAAGGTCATGGAAGTCTATGTACATCTGCCAATCATCTTCTGTCTTTGGTACCAGGACTGCGTTGGAAAGGCCACTCTGGGAATTGTATTTTCTGGATATGCCAAGCCTTTGGTAGTTTATCTACCTCTACCTCAATAATAGCTTCCTTTTCGGGCCCAAAGTTGTACTTTCTTTGCTTTACTGGCCTTATTGTTGGGCTGATGTTGATGTGGTGTTCGGCTACTGCTGGATCTATCCCGACCAGGTCTTGGGGAGACCAGGAAAAAATGTCTGCACTATTTCGCAGCAGGGCAACCAAATCTACTAATACTTCAGGGTTAAGGGTCGTCCCGACACGAAGGACTCAACTATTATCCCCTGGAACTACTTCTACGGTCATCAAATTCTCCTCCCTCCGAGTCAGCTCAGGTCTGTCTTCTTCTGTTCGGGCCCTCTTAGCCTGTCTCTCTTCCTCATTCCGCTGAATGCTTTCCACGTACGTCTGGCGCAACGTGTACTGGTCTCCTCGGACCTCACCCACTCCATCCTAAGTTGGGAATTTCAACTTCATGTGGTAGACCGAAATTACTGCCTGGAATTTGCTTAGGGATGGTCTTCCTAACATAATATTATAAGAAGAGGCCGCATCCACCACCAAGAATCGGACCATCCTAGTCTGTCTGAACGGCTCTTCCCCTAGCGTGACCAAGAGGTTTATTGCGCACAGAGGTTTCAACGCTCCACCTGCAAAACCCACTAGCGAGGTCGTGACCTCTTCTAACTCCACATCCAAATTCATCTTTCTGAATCAGTCATAAAACATGCTGTCGAACTTCTCGTATCCACAAAGATCCGCCGGACATTGTGGTTAGAGATGGTAGCTGTTATGACTAGGGCTTTTCTTTATAAGAGGTGGAGCTAGAATACCATTTTCATCTTCTGAACCAAAACATATATTCGGGTTTGGCGCCACCTGCCCAATCTCACCTGCCTTTCTCGCTAGGTCTTTCGCAGCACGCACGTAGCTGTTCTGGGTTCGTTTGGAATGTTCATCCCATTCTCCCCCTTTGATCATGAATATATCTCCTCGTACTTCGTGCGCCTGATCATTTCTTTACCTGGTATTTCGGTTATCTAAACTACGCTTATTTTCTTGAGACCGGTCTTTTTAATGGGAGTAAGGCCTGGGCTCTTCCCTTCGCATCCGAACAAATTCCTTGAGGTGCCCGACCTGCACCATTCTCTTTAGTTCATCCTTCATATGAGTGCACTGATCCGTGTCAAGGTTGTATTTATTATGGTACTGGCAGAATCGGTCAGACCTTTCCTTCCGCGAATTTTGAGAGTAAGTTCTGGGCCATTTGAGATCAGGGTGCCACTCTATTTCTTGTAAGATCTCTCCTTGAGGTGTTGCCAGGGGTGTGTATTTGTCAAAATGAGGTCTCCTTCCCACCAGATCTGGCCTGGACCTTTTCATCGACATCCTCTCTTCTCTATCAGGTCGGTCCCTTTTCTTATCTCCTTCTTCCTTGATCTTCAAGGCTTTCTCCAGGTGGATGTACTTCTCTGTTCGTTCCAAGAGCTCTTCGATTTCAGCGTTGGCTTTATAACCACCGACTGGAATTTTTTTTCTCTCCTGAGCCCTTGTGCCAATGCGTTAACTAAGAGCTCCTTAGATGTTGATGGCACCTCTAGTGTTGCATTTGTGAATCGGTTGATATATGCGCGTAGGCTTTCACTTTCCTTTTGTTTCAGGCTAAATAATTCTAGCGGCATTTTCTGGTACTTCCGACAGCTAGTAAATTGATGCAGGAATGTCGAGCTGAACTCTTCAAAATTGCTGATAGAACGTGGAGGTAAATGGCTGAACGAGAGATGGGCTAATTTTGTAAAGGTCATTTGGAAGACTCGGCAATTGACCGCGTCCGAGAATTTGTGCAAAGCCACTACAATCTCAAATCGTCTTAGGTGATACCACGGATCTGTTGTCCCGTTGTATTCAAAGCCCATGGACCTGTAAGAGGCCGGTACGTCATCGTGCATAACCGCCTCCATAAACAGCGTACCCCTCCGTGCCAGTACCGCATCCGTGTTCGCCATCTCCTTTTTAAACTCCCTGACCTATTTCTGCAGGTTTTCCATCTGTTCAGCGAGGTTCGGGTTTGTTTGGCCCGATGTGTCACTTCAGAAGTAGGAAAATTCTCTTCTCCCTCCTGGAGAGGAGTCCGAACCGTGCACTGGACGCGCGATGGTTCCGTCTGCGGCGGCGGGACTGTCTGCGAACTTCCTATCCACAACGACTTCCATGGCCCTACCGATGAGATTAGACAGTTGTCTAAGAAAGGTATCATTCAGCGGTCCGTCGTCAGCATGTGTAGATCCACCAGGGGGGGGGGGGGGGGGGGGTTACGTGGCGCTTGGTCTGGCTGCTGCTGATGGTCCTACCCCTGCCGGCCCCATCGCTGATGGTCCTGTCATTTTTGGCATATCCAACGGCGTGGAAGAGTTTGGCGTGCCACCTAGCTCCGCCACTAAATTTCTCTAGAGCCCAGCCGAATCCATGTGTTATTCTCATGTCTTAGCTTTGAATCCTTCCCACAGACGACGCCAGTTGTTTCACCCGAAGAATTTGACTACGCCTGAGAGCAAGCCTTCACCTAAAACAAGCCTCGCTTGAACCCAAAAACACGTAAGAAAGGGACCACCGGGGGTTTTCCAGTGGAAACCTCTCCGATGCTTAAGTCAGATATGCGCATTATATTTCTCAGGGGACAATGAAAGGAATGCAAAAGCAAAAATGGCATACCTCTCTCAGCCTCGAGGCTGAGCTATTTATAATTTTCCCTAGTGGGGACCTCTTCCGGGATCCTGGAAGCAGGATCCACGAATCTCGGGTCGTTACGCGAATAATCACGACAAGTGGTCCCACTTGTTCCCTTTCAGGAGGCCAGATTGTCTGGTCTGCCATAAGCTTGTCCTCTTATGATTATTTCTCGGAGGATCCGTATCGGATCACGATTATCCTGATCTAGGATAATTCCCTCCTTATCTCAGTTTGTCTTCCTGACCTTCCCTGGGAAAGTCAGCTCAGAGCCTCCCGAGGGCAGGACCGGTCAGGCCCCTGGGCATTTTCTTAGCGATCCTGGACCAGGTCTACCCCAATCCAAGTCTGTCTACTCAGGCCACATCAGGGTATAATTGATAATTTATGATTTGATGAGATTAATATGACCTTAATGAGAATAAAAGATTTGAGTGGATCATATGGAATTTTATTTGTTCAAATGTGTATGAAATGGGAATTTTCCCCAAAAAAGAAAAAAATTGAGAGGAAGAGTGAATAATACTTAATCATTTTAAGATATAAGAGATTTATAAAATAAATCAAAATAGTAACTTGATGGTTTAGAGGCTTTAAAAGGAAAATATGACTCGATAATTATAAAAAACTCAACTTCAATAAAATACCAATCTATAGATAGGAAATTAAATAAATTTAAACTCTAAAACTTGAATATAAAAACATAGGCGTAGCTGGGTCTGTCAACAAAAGAAAAGGCCTGTTGGGTAGATTTCACGTCCACTACCTCGTACCGTGTCCAGACTCCTCAACCTGAAATGTTTGATAAACATGGGTATGAGCTTTCAACTCGCTCTATGAGAATTCATTTGTCAATATTAAATACAAACCATATAAACCATAAATGAATGACTATAACACAGTGACTGTTGTTCATAGATGTTAGCCAACCATAGATTATAGCTTTATATCATAAATGTTGACTTTGGAATATTGCATTGAAACATATATAATTCATATATTTGCATTTAAAATAGACAAAAATAGAGTTTAGAAAAAGTTTGGAAAGTAATTTCCACCTTTAAACTTAGTATTCGGGAAAAAACGAATGTAGATACTCGTGCTTGAAAATTCTAAAATTTAAAACTCTCATTTCCTACATTGAAAAATGACTTAACTTAATTTGTGGCATTCAAGAGAGAAATAAGGTTCAAAAAAATAGAATGAAAAATAGTGGGTAAAAAATTTAATTAGTCTACTCAAGATGATAAGTCAACTGGACTGTTTTGAGAGGTTCTTAAAATTGGAGGGGCAAAAGTGTAAAATGTAGCAGAATATTAGGGTTTAATCGAGTTTTTTTAATAAGTTTGAGGGTTGGATTTGGAGTTTTGGGTAAACTAGGGTTCAATTAAATATGATTATAAGTTTCTGGGGTCAATTTGAGATATTTGGGAAATTTTAGAAATACAAAAGCCCTCTCATGGCATAAATGCGTATATATTGTACATCTCAAACCAAATTTTATTTTTAGGTGCTTTTGTGGTGGGTTGTGGTTTTAGGTGGTTCCTCACACTAAATCTGCGAATTCATCCTTATTTCTTTTTTTATGGTTTCTCACTCTAAAGGTGCGAATCCCATTTATAATATATATATATATATATATATATATATATATATATATATATATATATATATATATATATATATATGATGCTCTTTTTTTTTCTTAAAAAAAAAAAATAAGAAAATCGCACCTTCATTCAGGCTGCGAACCATCCTGTAACTATACGCATTTTTGGTTTTGCATCCATAGACGTTTTTTTTTTTTTTTTTGTAATTTAAATGCATCTTGTACTTCACAAAAATTCTGAAAGTGGCATCCTCCGACTAGCCAAACTCGCCCCCAACTCGCCGAAACTTCACCTAGTCTCGCGAGTGAGGTTTGCCATATTTTTCAAACGCCGTATACTTTAGAACCATCCTGTAACTATACGCATTTTTGGTTTTGCATCCATAGACGTTTTTTTTTTTTTTTTTGTAATTTAAATGCATCTTGTACTTCACAAAAATTCTGAAAGTGGCATCCTCCGACTAGCCAAACTCGCCCCCAACTCGCCGAAACTTCACCTAGTCTCGCGAGTGAGGTTTGCCATATTTTTCAAACGCCGTATACTTTAGAACCATCCTGTACTATACGCATTTTTGGTTTTGCATCCTAACGTTTTTTTTTTTTTTTTGTAATTTAATGCATCTTGTACTTCACAAAAATTCTGAAAGTGCATCCTCCGACTAGCCAAACTCGCCCCAACTCGCCGAAACTTCACCTAGTCTCGCGAGTGAGGTTGCATATTTTTCAAACGCCGTATACTTTAG
>BMAC01000898.1:312390-326556 GCA_014905375.1 Phtheirospermum japonicum | reverse complement strand
TTTGGTCTACGGGCCTATATTAGTTTTTTGGAATTATAGAATCGCATGATACACATAGCACATAAATTTGAGTACATAAAATTTAAACATAGGTAAGTCAGTGGTCCCCTACCTCGTAATTTATAGTGACGAGTTTGGGACTAGGATTATTTTTAATGCATGATTGTAATTAAATAAATAAATAAAAATGCATTGGATGTATGGATGTTACAGAGATGTCTTTGGTGACTAATATGCGATGGTGGTGGTTTCATTTTTGTCAATCGTCTAAGATTTCGGACAAGAAAATGGTCGGGGATGTTAGTTGTGCGATTTTCGGAAGTGGAGAAATTGGATGCTAATTTTTTTGGGCTTCAAATTTGTTTTGATTTGGACAAAAAAATGAAAAATATGGAAAGTTCTTTTACCTGATATTTCACTCGTCGTTTGATTCGGGAAAAGTACATAAAATATTGAAAAATATGAAAGGTTGAGAACGTGAAAAGAAAAAAAAAATCGTGGAGAAAATTGTTGAAATTCCGACTCCTAACTAGGTCGAAACAATATAATATGTATAATAGGCTTAGGTTATTTAAAATATATATAATCTTATAAATAATTTAAGAATTGAGATATATATTAAAAAAATTGAGTTGTTATAATTTACTCCCTAAATCTTTTTTGCTCGATAATAGACTTACTAAGATTTAGTAGTGTCATATTAAATAAACGAACTCTTCCACATGTTCCCTTTTTCTTCGACTTTATTATTGTCGTAAATTGGACAATCTTCAGCCACGTGTACTTTAGGTTTGCATCAAAAAAATGTATCTCTCTCTGCTAAACATTCTTCATAGTGGCTCTTCCCACAATTCCCATCAACCATCTTAGTAGGTTGATCTCCCTGATTATTTCCATTTGTCTTTTTTTTTTCTTGTTTTTCTTTTTCTTTTTCTTTTTTTTGATTCAAATCTTCACCTCTCATCTTCCTTGGACTCTCCTTTTTTCTTCAATCTATATCATGACTAGCATATACTTCTTGGGCACACTTAAACATTTTGGAGTAAATAAATACACATCACTCTTTAGAATATGTCCTGGTCGTATTCCATCTAAAAATCTTCGAGCCTTGTTCAAGTCAGTATCCACCAAGTGGCTTTTAAACTGACTTAACTCGATACACTTCTCCTCATAAGCTATTTCTCTTCAAATCTCTAAAAAGATGAAGAAAATCTGGATACAAATTGATCCAATCTTTAAATTTCACATTCTTGAGCGATTTTGACGTAGTCATTAACTTGGGTTAAGGGGTAAGCTTCCATTGACTTCGCCTGAGGCAATGTTGGTTCATAATGTTGTCAGTAATAAAAAGCAACACTGATCAAAGTCACTAAAACTAAATGTGTATAATTTTAGCCTTTTTAGGCCATGATTTTTAGGCATCCAATAGGACATTCATACTTTGGGAAGATGCCTACTTGCTGTGCAAACTGTTGCTTGTATTTTTGTCTATCTTGAATTCGCTTGATTGTGTTTTGAATCTAGTTAACTAAGTATTTCAGTGGAGTTGTAATCGAACGGCTGGACAGGTAATAATGAGTTTAATTTGAAGAGTGAAAATTTATATTGCACAAGATAAATACTACTGGGCTGATGGTTCAATTAACCCAGCTCTCTACTTCGGCCGATTTTGTAATAAGATTTGTGCAATTTATTTATTTTTTTAAAAATGGAGATAATGGTTGTAGTGGGTGTTGATCACGTATCCTACATTAGGGGGGAGTGGTTTTGTTTTAAGAAGGGAAGAAAATCAGGTTATAGGCTCAAAATCCGCTTGAAGGTAAAATTAGGGTTTTTTCCTTTTATTTTCTATTTTTCTCTCTCCTTGGCAACGATCATTTTTTTTGGAAGCTTAAATACCTGATTCTTTTTACCGTTTGATCATTAACCCTCTGTACTTCAACTCTTGAGT
Source organism: Phtheirospermum japonicum (assembly GCA_014905375.1). NCBI lineage: Eukaryota > Viridiplantae > Streptophyta > Magnoliopsida > Lamiales > Orobanchaceae > Phtheirospermum > Phtheirospermum japonicum. Next base: position 324,605 of record BMAC01000898.1, on the reverse strand, counting down.
TCTCACAAATATTCTCCATCTATTTCGGTTTTGTTGCTCTTGTGTTCTTTTCCTTGAGAAATTTGCAGGATGTCGAACTCGCCCTCGCCCTCGTCCTCTTCTATCCCTGAGTTGCCGGCAGAGTTTCGTCGCTCCGGCGAACAGGTTCCTGCACCCTATGTAAAAATTGGAGGCCTGGATATTTGCACTGAGCTCGGTGGTGGTTCTTCTTCCATTCCAACATCACCACCTCCCTCGCTACCACACTAACCTCACGACGTTGTTCCAGCTCCGTCTCCGATTGACGCCGCCCCTGAAGCGCAGGTGTTCCCAGGACAGCTCGGCAATGAAATTGATGTTGACAATCAACCAAACTTGGTATTTGTTGTTGAAACGTTTGGATGAGTGGGGAACCCTACCCTGAAAAGGTCCCGACGATTGCACAACATCCCTCCCGGCGTAGTGCCGCCTGTAGTACCGAAGAACCAAGCAGGCCCTCGCCGAAATGTGCCAGTTGAGCACATGAACCTTGTGGAGGATGTCACGGTGATGTCAGACCCTGACGACTATGATTACGTCCCTACTCCGGTGGATGGATCGGTGCCTCCATTTCCTTCAGCTCCGACTCTGACGGCAAAGAAAACACCTCGCCGGAAGCAGACTGTGAAGTTGGCCGACAAGAAATCTGCTCCTGTGACCATCAAGGTTTTTCCCAGTTCCACTGAAACTGAATATTAATCCCCGCCATATACTATTTTAGATTTTTTCTTAGGAGTGGTCATTAGTTCATCCAGACCGACTATTGTTGTTCCTCCTTCATCTCCAGTTCGAAGTGATCAACCCGAGTTTGATCATGGTCTGTTTGAGTACTCCCCTAACTCATCCTTTGATGTGCCTCTTCGTGATATTCTTACTGCCTACAAGAAGGACAATAAGAAAAAGAAGGTTGCTCAGAAGGACGATGTTGCTCCTCATGTTAGTTCCCCCATACCAACATCACATCATTCCCCATCTGTTTCGTCCTCCAGCTCTGCCTCTGATGATATTGCTTCACATGCTCCCATGTCAGCTCCCTCGGACACCTCTATTCCCTCCGACTCCTCTGGTGGCAATCCTTCTCGGACGCTTGAGCTTGAGGATATGGTGCCATTTTTGGAGAAGTTCCTGACTGCCGAGGCCGCAGAGTTGTTTGATACATACCGAACTCGACACATGATCACTGAGCGCCGAGTCCCAGTTTAGCTGTTTGAGAGACAAAACTTGATTGCCAATCTTCAGCATAAAGGTATGTATTCCATAGTCTCGACTGCCATGCCTTTTGTTCGTGATATAGTCGTGGAATTTTATGTCAATCTGTTGCCTTCTATGGTTGATTTGAATTCTGTGAATTACAGTAAAGTTTATGTGCGTAGCAAAGTGTTTTCTTTTACCCCTGATCTGATTGATGAACTGTTTGGCACCGAGCCGTATCGGGGTGATTTGACTGTGGACGATATGAATGAGGTTATATCTTTTTTGTCTGGAGGTTTAGTTCATGCGTGGTTTGAGCAATTGCCTAGTACTCGTATTTCTTCTCTTTACTCTATTTTGCACAAGATCGCCATTTGCAACTGGGTTCCCTCCAAGAACACCACTTGTGTTACGCGGCCTCAGGCCCAATTTCTGTATAAGCTTGGGAGGGGAGACCAATTTAGCTTCGGGCAGCATTTGTTTGATATTTTCACGAAGTTCGCCACCACCAGGTCCGCCGCATCGTTGTGCTTTCCCTCTTTGATCTTCAGCCTGCTTGAGAATCAGGGTTTGGCGCTTCACTCTGATGATGTACTTACTTGGAGGCTGACTGGTTTGCTTTGAGGGGCCAGCATATTACAGGTGCCAGGGTTATTGATCTTCCTTGGCAGGCGCCTTTCCAGGACAATGTTGCTAGTGGTGTTGGGACCAGCATTCCCAACATTGGTCCCAACATGGTCCCCATTTTTGCGCAAGTTCTTCGGGCACATGTGTCTTGGATTGATACGCAAATGACTCAGTTGAAGGCGCTTCGTGGTTCGATCATGGAGGTCCTTTTGCCTTCTGATCAAAAAGGGGGAGAAAATGTTGGCGACGCGAATAAGGATGATGTTGATGAGGATGTTGTTGCTGTCGAGGCCTTGGCGAGTCTTGCTCGAGAAAAACGAAGGAAGAGGATCCGTTCTCACAATAAGGCCTTGAAGAAGATGAAGAGAATGCATAAGAAGAAGCGAAAGGATAGGGGTGAAGGAACTTTGACATCCCCTCGTCGTTCGAAGAGGGTCCGAAGTCAATAAGTTCCTTTTTGATCTGTTTTGTTAAGTGATTTTCTGAACAATGTTGGTTTGTAATGTAGGGATGATGGTTTAACAACCTTGGGTGTTTTATTTAGGGGGAGTTTTCCAACTTAGGAGGAGTTAGTAGTTTTTGTTTGAACTTATTTTTGCGTCTTAGTATTTTGTCCAGAAAGGCAAAAGGGGGAGATTATTGAGGAATTTATTCTTGGCAATAATTCATATTTTGTTATTTGCCTTTCTTGGGCACAAAATAAATTAGGGAACTAGATTTAAGACTTTATTTGTTTCCTAGTTGATGTACAAGATTTTATTTAGTTTCCTAGATTATGTTTAGGATTTATTTTACTTGTTTACCAAGTTTAGGATTCTAGGATGATCTATTTAAGACAAGAGAATCCTAAAGCTTAGCACAAGTTCTTCACGCACGGATTTCTGACGAGAAGACGTGAGCAGAAGATGCACAACAAGGAAAGAACACGAAGACTACTTGGAGCCATTGTTCGAAATCAACAAGCTATTCGAAGTTGCGTGACCAACGGAGAAGAGCTTTTCATCTAGGCGACAAGTATTTAGTATCAAGTTTGATACTTTAGTTTTCATATATTACTTTATATTTTTGTATTGATCGTGAACAAAAAAGTAATATAGTTTTCGGGTTTGTACACCCAAGTTCACAAGTACTTTTACTTGTGAACTAAATTTAATTTGTTGTGTTCTTAAATTTTATTCTCGCTGCATAATTTTTATTTTACTATGGTTGATGTTGTTATTCAGTGTTGGTTAACATTGATAACAACATCACAAACTGATACTTATTTTCGAAACCATAGACCTTCAAATTTTACAGAATGGGATGGAGGGAGTAGTTTTTTTCATAGGGGACCAAGATGAGTGGAGTTTTACAAATTTAAAACTTGTGGTGAGGGTTTTACTTGTGGGAATTTGAAGTGACTGGTGCTTTTAATATTCTTGATGATATTTTATAAATTTGAGGTAGACATGTATCAAAGAAATGAAGCTGCTTCTTGGGGAACTAGATGACATAGTATCAATTATAGCTCAGCTTGATATTCTTGGGAACCGGTGTCGGACCAGTTGAGGTTGCGGAGATAGTTCAATTTTGGAACGAGCTCTAGCCAAAGAGAGTGAGAGCTCAGCTTGAGGCAACTCCATTAAAGGTCAGTGGGAGCTCGGTTTGAAGGTGACCCATATCACATGTAGGGGATAACTCGACCTTTTAGGTGATCTACTATTAAGGAAATGGGAGTATCTATTACCTAAGTAAGTTTTTGGTAAAAATCACCCATTAACAAACTGTTAATGGGTATTTTTTATCCTCTATATTGGGAGAATTATTCAAATTTCAAGTGGATAAGAAAATTAGAATATTAGTTGGTTTTAATCTCCTTATTTATGGAAATTCTGGTGCATAAAAGACACAAACCCAAGTTCTTAGGGAATACGTGTCCTCAAAACTATATATTGGAGATACAAGACTCATTCTAAAACCTTAGTTGATTGATCTCCATCATTATTCTACTATTTTATTTCTTCACACTAATGACTTGATTGCTGTTGCTTTGCAGGTTTGTACTAGTTCAAGACAAACGTTCGAGGCGGTCCGATCCTTTTTTTTTTTTGGGTGGCTTAACTTTTGGTCTCATCACTCTAGAATTTGGTTTTCGATCATAATTAATTTATGTGTTTGTTAATTGAGTAACTAATAAAAATATTGAAAAGATGGATTTGCAGCAATGACAATTCAATGAACAATATCATTACTATTTTTTAATAAATATAACTTTTTATAGGCAAAGGCTTATGTCAGGAAACATGATTTGTACATATTTGTGTGTGTTTTTTTGTATGTATTCGTATTATGTTTTATGTGTTGTAGTTGGGTTTGAGTCGCGTTTCATCTCATTTTTCTTTGTTTTGCATTTTAGTAGCTTCTGTCGGTTTTTTTTATTATTTTTTGTATTTTTCTCGTATTTTTGTAGATAGTTATGTTAGTTTGATTTTTCTTATTATTGGACAGTTGAGCGGACCTAACGTGTTCCCGAGAATCACCATTGGCTGGCATTAACAAAAATAAGACCCAGACCAAAAAATGCAGTCAACGATCGACGCATCACCAATAGGCTATCGGCAGCATGAGTTGATCCATATGCCGAGGACTCCCCACAACCATAGATTGACACAGGCCATTGATGCGCCCTTCCCGCCCACATCAACAGCATGAGTCGATTGACCTGCCGAGGTTTCTCTACCACCATCAATCGACACGAACCATCAACGGGGCATCAACACATGGTAGTTTCCCACCATCGACTAACACCGTTGATCGACATCCAATCAACGATAGAGACCTTATCGATCGATGGTCGATCGACGGGTGTCTTATTTTTTGTTAAAATTACCATTTTGACCCCGTTAATCATTTTCATAAGTAATCTTACACTTCTCAGCTGAAGTGGAACACTTTAAACTTCATTTTGGTACTTAGAAACATTTCTCCACCAACCTTATCCTCACCTTCTTCAAGTGTGAATTAGACAAGCCCTAGCTTGTTTTTCATCTTTTGATAACCAAAATTTGTAGCTTGTGTGGAGTAGCACTTATGTTTATGGTAAATCTTATAACTCTTCTAGTTCAAGACTTGGACGAACTTATCTTCTTTAGGTAATTTACGATTCATTGCTCTATTGCATTAGTGTTGAGAAATGTATGAATGTTTGAAACTATCGACTCTCTTGTGTAATTTGTAGTTTGGAAGTTTGAGATTTTCATATGTTGTTAATGAAGCTTTTTATTTCCTCCATTGTCGTCTTCTTGCTCTAATTTCAAGCTTGTTTCTCTTTTTGTTATAGTGTAGAAAGTAGGTGGTAAAGGCAAATGAGACTTACCAAATTAGTAAATTTCTAGTCATTTGTTTCCAAGCATTATTAATTCCCTTTGACTTTTGATTTGCACTCTGAATGCTCTTTTTCCACCATGTCTTATTCTAGATCATTTGTCCAACTTTCAATATTTAAAACTTTTCAGGACTTGCACTAATGTGTTTCTTAATATGTTGTTAAATCTTTCTTCAAGCTTTAGTGTATCTATGTTTCTCTAGTTTTCTAAAACCAAAACCAACTATCATTGATCTTGTGTTTAGCATAATTGTGTAAAAATGAACATTTTATTAACTATTGCTATTCCTCGAGAGATACGACTCGAGTCAAGCTCCCCACTTACAATTGCTCCGTTCTCTTGCAAACGAGCTTTTTGAAAAAAAAAGTAAGTGCAAAAATTTTAATTGAAAATTTGGCACCGAATGTCAAAGGCTTTAAGATGTTCGTTCTTGTGTAGTATTTAGTTTAGTTTAGTTTTATTTCAACTCGACACGTTTAATTTGTTTGTTAAGTGTATGCAAGGAAAACGAGCATTTGGTAGAGAGCTTGTCCCTTTCATCGAAAACATCAATCGAGTTAAACGTACGAGAGTCACACCCAAAGGAGTTGAAGACGATATTCCTCAATAAGAATCTCTATAAGATCCACCGATGGTTCACCCCCAAGTAAATTCAAACTTGTCCTATTATCAAAATGAGCGAGACCATCACGACGCTCCACCACCATTCATGAACCAACAACATCCCAACGCACAAATGCCCTGTGTTAACCCTAACAATCTAAGACCAATTATAATCTTTAGATCTAATTAAGTGGATGAACCAGTATTTTTGTATTTTTCTTTATTTGATAAAAATCTTAGGATTATATTATAAGAGTATTGATGTGGTATATAACAGATATACAATAAAAACACTACTTTATATATATATATGTAAATTGTGCACACACAAACACATAGAAAAGATGAAAAAAAAAAGTGATCCCTACGACAGGCTTGCACCTGACTTTCGATCTCCTTCTGGTTCATGCAACGCAGACGACCTTCTCATTGGGAGCTAGTTGTTGGGTGTACACTAGCGCTTCTCTCTCTCTCTCTCTCTTCTCTTTCATTTTTTGTTGTGGAGGGACTTTTCCCTTCGCATTTATTAGGCATGGCAATGGGTCGGGTACTAGAGGACCTGGACCCGCCCCATCCACCCCACGGGCCGGGTCGGGTCGCCCCACCGCGGGTCAGGGGTCGGGTTGTTGTATTTATTTTTATTATTTTTATTAAATTTGAAATTAATTTAATATATAATAACATATGTATTATTATAAAAATTAAATATAATATGAAAAGTTAATTAAAAACAATACTAAAAGTAAAAAATCTTAATAATTCATACAAAATAAATATTTAAAACATATATAAATATATTTAAAAGTAAAAAATATATGGTGGGCCGGGCCGGGGCGGGTACCCACGGGGCGGAGGTGATACCCATATCCGCCCCGCCCCGCCACGGGTCACGGGGTGGGGCACCCCAAACGTCACAGGGCGGGGCAGAATTGCCATCCCTAGCATTTATCAAACCACCCCACCCTCTCCCGTTAATTATATGGTGCATCCAGGTGCACCATGCAATGTGTACCTGGGTGCAAAATGACGTCGTGCAAATTAAATACCAACAGGTTTCACACGTTTGAGTTGAGGTAGGTTTTATTTTAACGTAGCAAATTTTTTCTTCTTTCTCTTCTTTGGCGAAACGCTTATCTTCAACTTTTTACTATCTTTGGACTTTCATTATTTTCAATTACAAGCATTTTGAGATGGATGATTTAACATTTATTGGTCTTGTATCTTCACTTTTCAGTTTTGGATTGTGTAGTAGTTCCTGAATTTCTTCAAAATTTTCATTTTAAATGAACAATATCTATTTTCTGGATTTTCATGTATGATTATTGTTTTGTTGGACAACTTTTCAGACAATAATATTGATTTTTTTTTTCTGTCTACGCTTGTAGAGGTAATTTTTGTGTGGTTGTTCATCTTGTTTTTTTTTGTTTTTTTTTGTGATCTCACATATTCGAAATTATTTTTTTTGTGTATATGTTAATTTGTTACTCGTGTGATTGTTCAATTTTGATGTGTTTTCATTTAGATTATGTTGTGTTCATATTATATCACTCTAGCAGTTTGCATTTGATAGGTACATCATGCAATGTTTTAAGGTACTTTATTTGTGGTATTAGATATACATCGCTTTTGTAGTATTTATGCGCATGTGTTACCAATATTTTTTTCAATTTATTCGTAATGTGCTAATGTACATCATTATGATATAAGAGATACATCAACTTTATTTGTGTTTGTTAGGCAGATATTGTTTGTGTGATTATATTGTTCAGTAGTAGCAGTTGATAGATATATCATGATATCTTAAGGTACATTATATGATATCTTAAGGTACATCATAAGGTATCTAAAGTTACATTATGTAATATCATAAGATGCACTATTTGATTGCTAGAGATACATCATTTATTCTTTGTTTGTATTGGTTTGTCACTTTCAATTTGATATGTACACCATATTATGTCTTATGATACATCACTTTGATACAATTGATATGTCACCTTTTTAATGTGTATATGTGGAGTTGGTTGTGAAGATTTTGCTATTGTTGTTGATTTATTGATCTAATTTATGCAATATTCAAGTGATACGTATTAAGTATACAATAATTATACATGTTTATAATGAGGTTTTAGGGGAAGAAGTATAAATAGAGATATATGAGACAGTGGGTCACAAGTTGGGCTAAAATGAAAATTTAGTCCATTAACTTTATGGACTTGCGAAAAAAAGTCCACCAAATACAGGGGTTGCAATTTTAGTCCACTAATTAAAATAAAGGCGTGCATTCAGTCCAAAATTGGACTAAATGTGCGACTTTATTTTAATTAGTGGACTAAAATTGAGGTCAAAATTTCAATTTCAGGTCAGAATTGGACTGAATGTGCGCTTTTATTTTAATTAGTGGACTAAAATTGCAACCCCTGTATTTGGTGGACTTTTTTTTCGCAAGTCCATAAAGTTAATGGGCTAAATTTGCATTTTAGCCTCACAAGTTGACAATGGATAAATTTTTGTGTTTGGAGGCTGAAAATTGAAGAAGAAGCTAATAGTTATTCCAGGATTGGCATGCGTATTATAAATATTATATGATGTACATTATAGATACATATGATGTACATATATTGCGCGTGTGATGTATATTTTTGTTTTATATGTATGTGATGTACTTATTTTGCACTATGTACGTTTGTACATAGTTATCTTATGCGATGTACATTTATCGTGTGTGTGATGTACAATTTGGTTATAATAATGTACATATTATGTAGTTTAACAAAAAGTAATGCACTATGTATATAGTGTCATTGTCTGGTGTGGAATTAATGTACGTATGTATATTGTATTTTTAAGTAATGTACAAATTGAATATTTCTTTATTATGTAAGTAGTATATATATCAAATACAATTTATATGATGTACAATCATCATAAAAGTAATGTACACTTAATATAAATGTGATGTACATAACAATTTATATGATGTACTTATATTCTACACTTGTAGCACAATATGAAATCATGTTTACAAAAATTTTATCAGCCTCAAATAACCATCACAAAATATTACAATTGCTTAATAAATATTCACCAGCCCCCATACATTGCCCATGACAAAGTTGTTACTAATGCTTAAAAAATACGCACCATCCATCATAAAATGTTTATTAACCATCATTGCAAAATATCCATCCATCATCACATTTACTATTAACAAAAGACCTAAAACCAAAGAGTTGAAAATTTACAAGCGTGTATTAACCAAGACCCTAAACTGAAAGCTTTCGTCACTTTCTTTATTCCACCCTTTTTTTGTTTTGTAGACTGGAAGTATCAGTAGAAGTGAACAATGTTTGGCTCTTAGAGATATTAAGAGGAGTTGTTGCGAATATATAATTGTAATGTTAAGAAAGTCATTCCATTATATATAATATAAGCAACGAACGTGTAATGTAATGTTAATATATTCTTATCTTCTAAGTGATGTACATGATGTATTCAACTAATATATGATGATAATATGAAGTATTCTTACACCTATGAGTGATGTACATTAACACAAAGATAGATAACAATGCACATAATTTGTAAATAATGTACATTTAATTGGAATGTGATGTATCTATTAATATCAAGTGGTGTACATTAATACATAGAAGGACAACAATGCGCATAAATTATAAATAATGTACATGTAGATAGAATATGATGTATCAACTCATACCAAGTGATGTATCTATACAAGAAAAGACAAATAGTGCAAACAATCTATATCTAACGCACAAGTACATGAATGTGATGTACCTAGTAGTATCAAGAGATGTACTAATACGAAAATGTACAGTAGTGCACATAACTATATCTAATGTAAATATAGTTTAAATGTGATGTATCTACCAGTATCAATAGATGTACATAAAACAGTAGTGTACAATAATACACATAATTTGTAACTAGCGTACATATATATGCAATGTGATGTATCCGTTAGATTTAAATGATGCCACAATGCACTGATGGACATTTGAATATCACAAAAGTCATAAATGTATCTTTTGATACTTTTTGTGTTGGAATAAGTTACAATAATCCAAGAACAAAACTGGAAAAAGAAATAGAAAAAAAAACAGAAAACAAATAATGTCGAGTCGAGTAAGCACTCTATCCGCAAGACGAAATAGCCCCGGTAGTGCCCTTCGGTTTTGGCTATTCGTCTCCAAAGATGAAACGACTTCGTCTCTGGTATTACAGCACCGTAAATACCAGAGCTCCGGCGAACTGGAAGAAGACGAACCGAGCTATGAATTGATATGCTGAATATGAGCATGTATGTATGTTGTTCCAGTTGTTCAGGTGTTTTTATGCGTATGGAAAGTGNTTAGCCAATCCTGGCTGAAACTGACAATCAGGTCAGGTAGAATCGTGGACAACCGCCCTTAGCCAACCCTGGCTGAAACTGACAATCAGGTCAGGCAAAATCATGGGCAGCCGCCCTTAGCCAACCCTGGCTGAAACTGACAATCAGGTCAGGCAAAATCATGGGCAGCCGCCCGTAGCCAATCCTGGCTCTTTTTTGCGCGCCAAACTCAAATTTAGTTTCCCGCCTTTTTCAAGACCTGCGTGCGTCAAAATCGGGGTGATTTCCCGCCTTAGCGTGTCAGGGCAAAACAATTTCCCGCCTTTTCTTCTCCTATATAATGGCGCTCTCGCCAACTTCTTTTCCATGCATAATGGCGTCTTCGTCGTCTCCCAACGTCTTTTCCCATGAGGAGCATGTCCGCCTACTCCAGAAGAAAGACCGTCTGAAGGCAGAAATCGCCAGATTGCAGGATCAGCTATAGGATCTTACAGAGAAATTGGCTGAGAAGAAATCGGAGTTCCGTAATGAACGACGACGCCTCGAGCAGATCATTGCTGGCTATAAAAGGGAGAATGCGGAGCTGCATGTTGATTGGGACATCGCGGTGGAGGTGTCCGADCGATTTCGCGTTCGGCTTTTGGAGAACGAGGACGAGATTAAGCGGCTCCGTCATCTTCTCGATTCTACACCTCCATCCTAAGGCTGTGTTTGTTGCCCTTTTCCATGATTGTAATTTGTGCCCTTATGATTGCAAATATTCTCGTAAGAATGTCTGTTTTTGTAATTCCTATGTGGAGRTCTTTTGATTAATAAACGCTTTCGTTAATAATCTGAATGTCTCATTGTTTTCTTCCTGTTATGAATCACAATTTTAACTGTAAATCTACTCAACCCACACAAARATCAGGTCATTACYATTAKGTGTAAAATTTTCTTAGATTGGCGATGTTCCAAGCACGAGGTACCGCCGTGCCATCTAGTTCTTCCAGCCTGTACGCGCCACCAGGRAAGGTCTGGGTAACTCTTACCGGTCCTCGCCAAGACTCCTCTAACTTCCCTTTTACTTGTCCCAGATCAGCCCGTCGTAAGACCAGATCTCCCACTTGGAACTGTCGTTTGACCACGGTTTTATCATACGCCACTTTTATCCTTCCTTTAATGTGCTCCATTCGTAGTGCAGCCTGCTCTCTTTTCTCCTCAATCAGATCTAAAGCATCCCGCCTCAACAGCTCATTTTGTTCTTCATCAAAATTCTGGATCCGATGTGTTTTAAAGCTAACCTCCGCGGGGACCACAGCATCCATACCATACACCAAGCTAAAAAGGGTTTCACCCGTGCTTTCCTTTGGGTTCGTACGGTACGCCCATAGTACGGAACTCAGCTCTTCCACCCACTTCCCTCCAGATCTGTCCAATCGCGTCTTGATTCCTTGAACTAAAATACGATTAGTTACCTCAACCTGACCATTCGCTTGTGGGTGATATACAGCCGTGAAATGTTGCTGAATGTTCATCTTGGCACACCAAGCCTTCATCTTGGCTCCTGTAAATTGGGTCCCATTATCTGAAACCATTATTCTTGGTATGCCAAAGCGACAGACCACATTTTTCCAAATGAAACTCATTACAGCGTCCTCTGTTATTCTCGCAAGAGCCTCGGCCTCCACCTATTTGCTGAAGTAATCAATAGCTACGATCAAAAATCTCTTTTGAGCTGGGGCCATTGGGAATGGACCAACCAGGTCAATACCCCATTTTGCGAAGGGACAGGGGGAGCTCATCGCCATGAGCTCTTCCGCTGGTTGATGGATCAACGGGGCCATTTTCTGGCATTTTTCACATTTTCTAACGAAGTCCTCAGCTTCTTTTGCCTAATTAAGGGAGAATTATTCAAAAGGGGATTCGGTCAGCCTCTTTTGCGATGTTTATCACAAAAAGAAGGGGCTATGGTGCTAAGAGAGATACATGAAGGATGTTGTGGTAATCATATGGGAGCCAGAGCTCTGGCCAGTAAGATATTAAGGGCCGGTTATTTCTGGCCTTCCTTGAGGAAG
>BMAC01000898.1:269874-292445 GCA_014905375.1 Phtheirospermum japonicum | reverse complement strand
CAGGGTAGCCACTATTTTCTGAATGCGGGGAGGCCTAGTCGCCGCGGCCGAAGGCGGATAAGCGGGTAGACTATCAATAGGACTAGGGTCAAAACCCCAGTCCCCCTCGCAATGAACGAAAAAGAACTTTTTGCGCCAAGATTTATGGGAAGTTGGAAGTTTGTGGATGAAGTGGACTCCTGGCCGAGCAGTAAGGTAAAAACAGTCGGGTGGAAGGCTTTTCGCCAAGAAGAGCTGATAAAAAACCAGGGCTGTAGGGTCCTGGCCGGCGTAGCGCATGGCCAGGTTATAACATGCCATGATACGGAAAGAATTAGGGGAAAACTGAAAGATAGGGATTCTATACATCTGAGCAATTTCTAACATCATGGGATGAACAGGCAAGCGCAGGCCTGCACTGAACTGATCGGCATAGAAGGTCACTCGGCCTGCCGGGGCTTGACAAGCCAAGGTACCGGCTCGAGGGGCATAAGGGTCATAAGGGTCCCTAATGTTATACTTATACTTAAGATCATCTACAAAGCTTTGGTTAAGAATGGAGTTGATTTTAGGATAATCAGGGAGTGGCGGAGGATACACCACACCATCTGACGAAGAGGTGGCCGTAGGCACCGGAGCGGCGGATGGAGGGGAAAGAGCCGTCGCTACCTCCGGGGGATCCGGTGAAGAAGAACGTGAAGCTGAAGCCTCCTCCGGAATAGTGGAGGCTTCCGCCGCCCCTGAAATCGCAGGCGGCGGAGAGCAGGGAGTTACCGCCCCTTCAGGGAGAGCGAGCGGAAGAGAAGGAGTAACCCTAATTTCTGAAGAAGATGACATTACGAAAATTAAAAGGAAAAGGCGAAGAAGGGTACCTGACTCAAGAAGTCGTCGGAATAATTGAGAAATGACAGGGAGGAGTTCACCGGAATATTGGAGGAGGCGGAGTCGTAAAAGCTAGGGGGGAAGGAAAAACAAGGAGCGAAAAAGTGGGAAAGCAGAAATGAAGTCGGCGGGAATAAAAAGCAAGGCGAATGATTTCAAAATGAGGAAATCGAGAAAAGAGGGATTTGATGGGATTGGAGCATTTAATGCGGGCAGGCAAATAGGGCTCTAGGAGGTAAATTGAAGCGTCGGGACCCTAATTAGGGCTGACTGGGCTATCGGTGCCCTCTCTTCTCTTATTCCAGGTCTGCCGGACATATACATGGGTTCTCCCTGGTGTGGGGACCCCTTTTCCGGGATCTCGGGAACACGTGCCGCAAATCACGGGCCGTTTTATGAAACATATTCAGAACAAGTGGTCCCACTTGTTCCCTCTCAGGCAAGCCAGCGGCCAAGTCCTGACAAATGGCCTTTACTTGTCTTTTCAGTTCAGGCCTTTAAGCAGATCTGTCCCGAAGGCCCTTTTCTCCGGAAGAGCTTTCAACCAGCTTTTCCTTCATGCCGATTCGTCCCTTCTTGTCTGTTACTGATTCCAGGTCTACCTCAATCCAGGTCTGACCGGTATGGCCCTATCAGAGTAGTACAATTTATTTTTTAAATTATGATACATATAATACAAATTTCTTTCCAAACTACGATAGATATAGCGAGACCTAAACGAGCGAAAATTTTTTTTGGTCCGGCTGGAAAAAAAAGGGGCTGAAAAAGGGAATGGCTATAAAAGTATTTTCTTAAATGGAAAATTTACTAAAAAACTTTTTCATTTTCTCTCTCTCTCTCTCATTTTCAACCTTTTTCTCTCCCAATTTCCTGTATCATTTCACCGTCCCTTACATCTCCCAATTTCTTCTTTCATTTCACAGTCCCTTACATCAAATCTTCAATATCCCCCATTTCTACAACTGCAACTCCAAAACTCAAATTTTATACCCTCAAGATTAACAAATGGTGACCAATTGCAAGTCTAGTCACATAAGTAACTCTCTACCTATTTCCATGTCCTCTGAATCACTCACCTCATGCACCTCACCACTCACAACACTTCAGCAGCGGGTATGCAGATGGGGCACATCGCCGATTTTCTCAGTGCTTCTGGCGAATTTTAGTTTTGGAGATTTGCGTCTGAATTGGGCCAATAGGTATTTGGATCTCATGGTGTCGGGCTCAATGGATGACGGGTTTTGATGAATTTCGCAGTCTATGATGGTGGTTTGTGAATTATATCAGATGGCTTTGTCGAGAGGAGCGACGACTATGGAGGTTTGGGCCGTTTCGGAGTCTTGGTTGATCGACAATTTCCTAATTTTTCGTGTGTGTGTTTTTCTATGAAAAATTACCACATAATTCAAAGGAGGCACAAAAATAATTTTGATAATAAGAGAGCAAAGCTTTTTTCCCCCCCATTTTTGTTGTTGTGAATTGTTTGTTGTTCTGATCAAGAAGACGAGTGAAAGTTTGGGTTTTTCTGCTTCTGTCGGTGGTGGGTTGGTGGAGGAAGGGTAGAGGTTTTATTATTTTGTTTTAAGATTAATCTAGTTATTATTATGTGTATTGTAATTATTGTTATTATTATTATTATTATTATTATTATTACAAGTATTATCAATAAACGTTGAATATATAACTAAGAATGGACATTACTTTGACAAAATGTGAAATAAACATATATTATTAACATATTTTAATTCTAATTATAATAATAAAACGAATTAGAAGATATTTTATATAAGACAACAAGAAAAAATATTAAATTTGTAAATAATAAGACAATAAAAATATTAAAAAACATATTTTTTTTATTTTCTACCACACAAAAATTTTATTTTATTTCCTTTATCTAATCTTTCCACCATCATTAATTTCCACCACACAAATATTTTAGTAGGTCCCACTTGAAATTTTATTTACCAAATAATTTCATATCCAATCACTTAATCAAAAAATACAAATTATATCCAATTATTATCTGACTAAAATTTTTTATCTCCTTAAAATTTTTATTTTCACTATTTTCTAGTGAAACGAAACGAAAATAAACGAAAAGATATCCAATTGTACCCAAAGTAATGCATCCGGATGCAATGCAACCCGTTGTTGGGTAATACAATAGTTAAGGGGGAAAAAGCCATAAAAATGGGGACTTTCAACCTCAGCCTTGCACGTATCCCCTAGCTCTGGAAAATAATGTCTCCGTTTTCTCTCTCTACCTTTGGTCCGGTCCCTCATGCAATTCCTTGCTCTTCCTCCTCTTCTTCTTTTCTTCCTGCTTCTGCTTGGAAGTTACGGAGGAGAACAATTTCCCTTGAGATCAAATGTCTCGCTTCGGCTTCAGCTCCTTTGTCTTCGTCATCAAATCCTAAAGTCGTGGTTACGAGAGAGCGGGGCAAAAACGGCAAACTCATTGACGCTTTGGTAATTTGAGTCGTCTCCCATTACATTGAATAATTTATGTTTTGATGTTTATCGACGGGAATGTGAATCACACTGGCTTGTGCTCCGACGAATAATGTATTTTTATTCTGCATAATTATTTGAAAATTTCAAAATACCGAATATTAGAATATGGAACTTTGTTGGTAGTAATTCTGCTTTGACTAGATGTGTTTAATCAAAAGATTATTTTTCTATCTTTGGAAATGGCAAATAAACTTGGAAATAAAGTTGTTTTGCGATGGATTTAGGACAAGTGAACAAGTAACTAATTTGGGTTTGAGTGGTTTTTGGTATATATGCAAGAAATGGTTTTGTTGCATAACTTAGATGGCATAATATGCATATAAGACATGTTCTAGTGAGATTGGTTGCTGTGTGGCTCTGCAGCTGGATAAATGTTTTATACCGATTATAAAGGAATTTTCTGGTTATGTGAATGGCAAAAACTTTGTGGAGGTCGAATTTTTTTTTATCACATAGATGAGCATTGTGATATGTGTAACAAAGGCATTGTTTTGAAGAACTTGATGAAATTAGTCAGCATAAATATCTTTGTGACCCAATGTAGAACAATGCACTTTCCTTCTTGATTACTTATAAACTTAGTTTCAGCACATGGGCACAATGTTCTATATCTAATGTTACTTGAGTTATATTATACTCCCTCCGAGCCCTTTTGATTTTCGTTTGAGACTTAATTTTACGACTAATTAAATGCCCGTTTTAGCACTTTTTTCCAACTTGCTCCTTACTTTTTTTAAGAAATCAAGATAAACTTATGGTGGTAAAATAATAATGAGAGATGGAGAGAGATTAATTAGGAATATTATTAATTGATCATGGTGTGTTAGTCAAATTTTTTTGTACCTTATTTCTTAACAAAAACTCTAAAACGACAATTAAAAGAGATCGGAGGGAGTAGTTAGTTGGGGCATTTCTATTTTCTTTTCTGCATCTAAGTGATTGCCATGCTTTCTAGCAAGTTGCACTATGGATCCACCTTGAGATGTGTTAGCCTCCTCTAAGTGGCCCAACTAACTTGAGTTATCTTATTGCGAACTTTTAGTATGGGTTTGTAACATTTTCCATTTTTAGGCAGATCGCGGGATTAACAGTCTAGAGCTTCCTCTCATCCAGCATACGCAGTTACCTGATTTAGACAAGCTTTCTTCTCTATTGAGCAGTAAGTCCCAGATGATTCCATGGCTTATTCCATGATTTTATGTAATGGTGATGAGTTTAAGGCAACTACGTTTCCCTACTCAAATATTTTGCTAGTCTGTATAGAAACAATTATAGGGTGTGCACACAAGGGGCGTATTGCAAACGAAGAAGTATAAAATCTCTCTCTCTCTCGCTTCCTCTCTTTGTGTGTGTGTGTGTGTATTGTGGTAGTTAAATTTTGATAGTTCGTTCAATTAAAAATAAAAAGAAAAGGTTTTTTTAGCATCTTTGATATCTGGCTATCTTTCTGCTGCAGGCACTTCATTTGACTGGATCATCATAACTTCACCTGAAGCTGGCTTAGTTTTTCTTGAGGCTTGGAAGTAAGGTTCAGCTGCTTTGGAAACACTGCTGGATGATTTTTTTGAATTATTAATAAATAGGCTGAGTTGCAGAAATGATGCTAGAAAGTTGTGTAGAGATATGTACAGCAAGTGGAAATATTCTTATTTTTACTTTTATTGTTTGTTGTTTTAGTGCAAATCCATTATCAGTAATTACGTTGATATCCTTTTGGCTGATGTCATGTATAAACACAAGCTTTTGATCCGCAGAGGTGCAGGAACACCTAAAGTTAGAGTTGGAGTTGTGGGAGCTGGTACAGCAAGTGTTTTTGATAGAATTCAGCCTGATTTGAAACAAAGCTTGAATGTGGCTTTTGCGCCATCAAAAGGTGTTTTAAGCTATAGTTCCAGATTCTTACATTATGAATAACAAGAGCTCACAGATTAAAAGTATAAAAAGTAACTCCGATTGCGTTCTCAGCCATTGGCAAGGTTTTGGCAGCTGAGCTTCCAGACCATGGAAATGAAAGGTGCACTGTTCTGTACCCTGCTTCAGCAAAAGCTGGCAATGAGATTCGTAAGTGCTAATATTTTTTCTTAAACTAAATTAATTTGATGTTCAAGTTAACACAAACTCAAATTTTGGTCTATATATATAGAATGATCGTATTATTTTAGCTTCTAAATATACATCATCACACAGATGATCGGTTTTTCCATTATGTTTATTAATTCATCAGTTTCAATTATCAATCAGTTTTGTTATTCTAATACTCTACATGGATGACGGGGGAGAATATTGACCAATTTATAAGCGGACATTTAGTTTCTTGAGCAATCTAGATTAACCATTTCTATAGAGCAAGGACTCGTCAGAAATCGTTGCTTTTGAAAAACCATTCAATCTATATGTTCCATTGAAATGTATTTCAAAAGTCATTATCTATTTTAGGAAGCCTAGAGTTTTCTGTAAAAAAATTTGATTCGCCCTTTAAGTTAGTTTTAAGAATGTGTAGTGCTCACAAGTTCTATATTTGGAAGTTTTTTTTATCATGAAACTATATAAACAAACAAAAATTGCGTGGAACTTGTGCTTGTTTGGGAAGTTTTATTCATATAGTTAAGAAGAGTAAAAAGTTAGAAAAAACGAATTGCCTGCATAACCAAGTATTATTGGGAAAGATAAAGGAGTTAGTCTGCTGATACTGTATATTTTATCACCACTTTAACAAACTACATGATTTATGATGTTTCACTTCACAAATCTATTCGATAATGGTATCAATGATTATCCTTGGTTACTCATTACAGCTCTTTGGCAGCTGTTTTATAATGTTATATTTTGTGCAGACTACTTTTAGCTGACATTCAAATTTTCTATTTTAGAGGAAGGCCTTACAAAGCGTGGATTTGAAGTTATTAGACTGAACACATATACCACGGTATGACACTTGTGGCAAGTATTGTTAGCATGCGCTTAAGTTGCATGATTTAATGCTGTTGGTGATCTAAGAGATTCAGTACATAACTCTTAGAGATACTTTATCATTATCAATTTTCCTTTCCTTTCCATTAATTAAACTAAGAGTGTTCAGTTTGTCCATGTAAACCATTTACGCCTTGTCATTTATAGACCTTGATTTTGTGCAATAAATCAGTATAAGATGACTTCCCTGAGTTTAGGTTACAGTTTTGCTTAATGTTTGCTAATTATCTGTCAGTCTCGTAACAACATACCCTATTCATTTGCTCATGTAGATGTAACCATGTGTTTTTAGTTGCCAATATTGAGAACTTCAAAGTCAGTAAGAAAGGTCGGAGTGATGTGGAACAGGTTTGAAATTCATTTGGGTATTTATGATTATATGATTTAAAGGGAAAAAAAAAACTTAGGAAAAGAGGGATGCGTGTTGTGAAGGCCGTGTCATATGTCTATGGTCATTACAAGCCTACTTTTGGCCATTCTACTAAATTCTCATTCTTTCTCAAGCTTAAAACGGATCTCTTGGGAAAATAAACCATTTGAAGGTTTAGAAGCTTTAATGCCCTAAACATAATAGGAAAATAATTTTACGCTAATGCTAAATCGAAAGAAAAGTGATGTATAAAAAGTAGGAGTTATAGAAAGCTCCCAAGTTCAGTGTTATTGACACAATAATCTCATATTAATTTGAAGGTGTTTGGGTGGATTACATAAGTTGGATTGGCATTTTACTATAGTCAAGGTTGAAATGTCAACTTTTTGATGGAGTTTGTGGAGGCATAATTACATGTTTGTTTATAAGGGCACCAATCTAAATATGAACATAGAACAAAAGAATATGTTAATCTATACCTTGGCTTCGTTGGATGTGGATCCATGGACTTGACGCCTTGAAACCATTCCACATGTTTCAGCTGTTGCATTACATTCTTGAACTGTTACTCACATACACATCAATTTTTGCACCTAATCAAGATAGAAAATGAATCACCATCAGAAAACCCCAGATTAGATATCCAAGTATAAGAATGACACAAACAACCGTAAAAATTCAATAGAAAACCCTAGAGATTGGAGTATAAGATGGACCAGTAAAAACTTCAATATGGGTTTCTATTTTTTTAATCTTTCCTTTTTTTGAATGATGCTTTACTGCCTTCATGTAAATTGTAGTCCAAACTTCAAGAAAATGAGTCTCTATCTCAGAAAGAGAACTTATCTGAGAAGAAGCTATTTGAGATTATAAGGGCTTGTTTGCTTCTCTCCATTTCCTGCAAAAGACTCCTGATTCTGGTCAACCTGATTCTCCTGATGATTCTGGGCAAAAGGCTCCTGATTCTTGCGGCAAAGGATAAAAAAAGGAGCATTACTTTATCTCTAATCAAGCTTCAGATGATCTCTACATGATTCCCTAAACATAAATAATATAGAAGTGATGCGTAACAACTCTCCCGCCGTTCAAAACAGTCTTGCCTCAACGCTGGTGTCCGATCCCTTCAACACAGTAACCTTTGACCACTCAATCAACACAATCAACACCGCATCAGCACTCCTTGTCCGATTAGACGGCAAGACAAAATGGCCATTATAAAAAAGAACGCCATTGACTAATGCATAGGGCCCTTGAGTCCAATCAACCGTTTCTAGAGCTCGAATAAGTCTGCACCATAGTTTGCCACTGTGAGCCTCTCCACCCAATTTCTGCATGTCGTTCCAACAAAACAAGAAAATAGCGCAGAAACTCACCAAAAGCATCCATATTTTGAGACAATGTATCAGCCATGGATTTGGTGTCCTTGGATATCTGATAAATGCGAGAGCACTGCCCACGAGGCACCCTTCTCCAACGAGGTCATCAGCATGGAAAGTAGAGTATTCCATATGCCGGGTCACGGAAACCGTTACCTCGCCAAGTGGTGGCGCAACTGGCTGCTGATGGGCTGGTGGAACTGAGGTAAGCAATTCATTGCCGCCGCCAAGTTCCTGAATATTTTGCGCAAAATAGGGTGAATAGTGGGAAGAGAGGATGCGGACTCCGTGACGCTAGCGCTAGACAGACCTTTTTAGCGCATTAATGTCTCCAGTAGATCCTCAATTCGATTAAGTTGTGACAACTTCTGATAGATTTTGGCGAACACATCCTGCCACTTCTCAACACCCTTCTCTATTAGCTTAATGCTCACCTCCATTCGTGGAACCATGGGTAATAGAGTGAAGGGTTTGATAGAAAGAAAATAAGAAGAAAAGATAATCGCAAAAGAAAATAAATTATTACTGCTTAAAGAAATAGAACAAGAACACAAGGTTCTCCTCGGGAAATATCCCGCCCAGCCCAGCCCAGTCCAGCCTAGCCTATAGCCGCCAAAATACTTTGAAACCAAGATCACCCTAACAACTGACAATGAACTACTTAAATAGATAAATATCCCTAATCCTAACCCTACAGGCCTAAAGTCTACTATTACTTAAATATAATCCTAAACATAAATACTATAAAAGTGATGCGTAAAAAAACTAGCCCTTCTTTTTCTCAGATAGACTCATTTTCTTTAGGCTTTACAAATTGCTTTCAAAGGAAATTAGCAGAGTGTAACTTTCCATAAAATTTATGTAAATTGCGGTACCTAATCAATTGATCATTCATATTGAAGTTTTTAGTGGTCGATCTTATACTCCGATCTCTAGGTTTCTGTTGATTCTTCACTGTTCTTATACTGGGATATCTAATCTAAGGTTTCCTAATGGTGAGTCATTTTCTATCTTGACTAACTGGAATCACTTAAAACTGATGTGTGTAAGTAATAGTTCAAGAATGTAATGCAAACAGTTGAAACATGTGGAGTGGTTTCAAGGCGTCAAGTCTGGATCTGCATCCAGTGGAGGCTTGGTATAGATTAACATGCACACAATCCTGATTTATCTTCACATTATGTTCACACACTATATATTCTTTTCCACTTTATTTAGTTGAAATATCCAGAAGTGTGTTTGATTATTAACTTTCATGCAGGAACTTGTTAGTCATGTGGATGAAATTGTTTTAAAACAAGCACTTTCTGCTCCTGTTATCGCTTTAGCATCCCCTTCTGCACTTCGGTAAACTGTTCGTTTGTGATAGCTATGCTGGCTTATTTTTGTCTTACTAAATTTGTTGAATCTTCTCATGCATTATCTTAGATGTTATAATTGCTTACAGCTCAGAGACTCTCTTGAAATATATTCTTGTTGAACCTATCACCGAACCAATTTTACTTCCTCACATTGGAGATGCCTCCTCCATGGCTTCTTTTGTTGAAGTCTTATTTAGTAGTTTACTTTTTATTTGCTTAATTTGTGTGTGTACTTTTTGTTCTCTATCAGTGCTTGGTTTAGCTTAATACCAGAACCCCAGCAGTGGGATAAAGCTGTTGCATGTATAGGGGAGACAACTGCTTTAGCTGCTAAAAAACTGGGGTTAAGAAATGTTTATTTTCCAGAAAATCCAGGCATTGAAGGGTAATCTTTCTGTTCTCTTGAAGTATTTTTGTGACCATAAATCTCATTTTTTAATCTTTTATATATGTTTGTTATTAATTTGATATTAATTGGCATTGTATAGATGTCGAAAAATCTTAGCAAAAAGTCGAGCTTTATTTTTGTGTTATTTTGAAGTAATGTTCTGCTTTCCCCATAATGAGAAATGTGTCTGATTTGGATCGGGAATAACACCTTTATTTGCCCAGAGTCCGGATAAATCATTATTTCAATTAAATAATCATACATTTTACGTTCACCAACCACAATAAAACATATTAACATGACAACATTGAAAATACATTTACAGCTGAAAATATCTTTCAAAGCACATCTTATCATATTTTCGCCACAAACATACTAAAACTTCTTCATCGTCTGCACAATTCTTTTATTAGAATTGTTTTTCACATTAGTTTTTTTTTTCCAGGTGGGTTAATAGCATTTTGGAAGCCTTACAAGCCCAAAACCAGTTACAGAAGGTTTGAAAGTTGAATGTTGGCATCTTTTTGCAAACCGATGTCTAACAGCTTCTTTTCCTGGGTAGCTTATTTTTCCCACTCTAGTCTAATTATATGTTTTAGCAATCGAAAGGCTGACATTTGCTTGCATTTTCACTTTCAGGTCTGTTGATGGGGTTCTATTATATACATTTCTTTTCCCTGTATAAACTTCTGGAAAGGAACAAGTGGAAATGTTCCGCCTTGTTTGTTGCTTCAGAATGACCAATGTGTATCATGCATCTATAAAGGTTTTTGTACGAGATAGATAGATACTAGTAAAGGATGAGTTTCGAGCGACAAGTGGTAATTACTTTATCGGCTGTAAATATCTCTCATCCTTGTTTACAACTTTTAAGATAAGTGAGATTTTATTGAGACATTACTCTTTTTGATATTTTAGCACCTACTGAAGTTCAAAGGCATTTTGTTGGTTAATCTTTTGGTAAGGAGGTTTTAAACAAAAGTATTTCTTGTGTATTGCTCAGTTAAACCCTCTACTGTATATTTTTTTCCTATCATTTCCTTTGACATAGTAATTTACTTTTAACAATTGTTATAAATGTATTGAATTAATTATGCAGATTGTGTCTATAAGAAGACGAGATGAACCATATGATTTGTGTGCAATGTTAAGGAATATGGACTACGAAACCAACAATTAGTTGCTATTTAAAGCGCTTCTGGCCTGTCTTTAGGGCTGGCAAATTTGGTCACGCTCACCGGGCAGAGATGGCCAGCCGGTTTAGAGGGTTGGATTAGGCCCAAATAGTTTGGGCCTACGTTGGTCAAGTATAAAGCCCGAACAGCCCAACAGGTCAGACCCAAGATATACGTGTAATAAAATGGAAAGAGTACAACCCGAGGTTTGTACAAAATGTTACCAAAACCCCACCTTTTCCTTCCAAAATTATTACCCAAATTCCCCAATTAACTCCTTTCTTAAATATAGAAAATCAAACCATGAAAAAAAAATTTGTGGCCTAAAATCATACAAAAATTCCTCCATTTCCAAGGAATTTTCTATTACGTATATGCTCCATGAGAGAGATAAAGTACTAATTTTTCCTCATTAATTTTTCTTTATTTCAATTTTCGTTGTCAATCAGCGTCGCATGTAAAATTTCATATTATTTTTTGCCAAATAGTCCAAAATTGTGATATAAATATACCACAATACCCTTACTATTAAAATAACCTATAATAATAATAATAATAAAATGGGGCCACCTGCTGCCGCCACCCACCGAAAAATTTCCCGGCGAGATTTTTTTTTTGTCCAGCAAATATAAAGTTTGCCGCCTGCCCGGAAAATTTTCCGGCCGATGGAATTTTTTTTCGGTCACATTTTTTTTTCCTGATCATCTGAAAATATTTTTCGGCTGCCGAAATTTATTTTCGGTGTTTTTTTCTTTTTTTTTTTCTGCCCAGAATTTCTTATTGTGTCTGAATTTCTTACTACATGTCCATGAAGTCAGTGCAGTCAGTTTTTTTTTCAATGCGAATATTTTTCTTACTGTATGTCTGGATTTTTTACTATATGTATGTATTTCTCACTATATGTGCAAATATTTCTTACTATATGTCCAAATATTTTTTACTTAATGTCCAAAAAATAATTTCGGTCACAGAAAATATTTTTTACTATATGTCCGAATTCTTACTATATATAACAAATTTTTTATTTAATATCCAAAAATTCATACTTGATGACAAAAAGTATTTTATTTGATTGCAAAAGTTTCTTACTTTGATGTGCAAATGTTGTTATGTATTTTTTACTTATTACACACTTTTTTTTTTTACTTATTACACTCTTTTGTTTTGCCAAAAGAAAAAAGAAAAAAAATCTTGCTTAATAGTAAATTATTATTATGTATTTTCTTATTTAATACAAATCATATATTATTTTATAATGAAATTTCATACTTTATGTTCAAAAAATTAATAAAGTTTCTTTTTATATCCTTTAAAATAAGAAAATTTGTTATTTTAAATTCGAAAAAGTAGGAAAAGTTCTTATTTTATAGTGAAATTTCTTACTTTATTTTCTAAAATAAATATATTTTTAATTTATGTTCAAAAATAAAAAGAAAAAATCTTACTTTATACTGAAAATCTCATATTTTATGTATGAAAAAGTAAGAAATCTTCTTATTAAAAATTTCTTACTTTATAGTTAGATTTCTAACTTTATATTTGTTGGGGCAAAAAAAATAAAAATCTCAGCGGAAAGTTTTCCAGCGGGCCGGACGGCGTCAGGTGGCGGCGGTGGGGTGGTTGGCGGGAGGTGGTGGTGTATTGTTTATTGATATTATTATTATTATTATTATTATAATTATTATTATTATTAGGGGTAACCTTGTAATTGTATATTTATGGTTGGACTATTTGACATTTTGTATAATTAGTCATAGTATTTGACAAAAATATTTTTTCCTATGTAGTATTTGACAATTGCCCCTTTTTTTTTCT
Organism: Phtheirospermum japonicum; assembly: GCA_014905375.1. Lineage (NCBI taxonomy): Eukaryota > Viridiplantae > Streptophyta > Magnoliopsida > Lamiales > Orobanchaceae > Phtheirospermum > Phtheirospermum japonicum. The sequence continues at coordinate 279,612 of BMAC01000898.1, read as the reverse complement.
TTATTTCAATCTTCGTTGTCAATCACCGTCGGATGTAGAATTCCATACTATATCTTGAAATTATATACTACTTTGTAAAATTTCTAAATCGTGAAATTTCATACTATGTCGTGAAATTATGTACTTTTTCGTGAAATTTCATACTACTTCGTGAAATTTCTATATCGTAAAATTCCACACTACTTTATAAAATTTGATAATTTGTGAAAAAAATTTCGTAGTACATCGTGAAATTACATACTATTTCGTAAACTTCCATACTATTTCGCGAAATTTCTATATCATAAAATTACATACTACTTTGTAAAATTCGATAATTTGTGGAAAATTCAAACTATATCGTGGGATATAGTACTTCTATTTCTTATAACCATACTACATATTTGAATTTCATATTTCAAACTACTTCATCAAGTTTCATACTCGTTTGTTAAGTTTCATACAAATTCAATAAACTTCATACTAGCCATGTTAAATTCCATACAAATTCTAAGTCGTTTTTGATGTTTAAGAGAGGTATTTATAGGTTTAGGAAGTCTTGGGCAATAAGAAACCCTTAAAAATGCATTTTCTGGGCAGTTGTGTCGACGTCGCATCGACTGACGCGTATCGGATCGACGCGACAGAGAGTTCGTGGGCAAGTGCATCGGCCAGGACTTTCTATAATGGTTCTGGAGTCAGCCGATCTAGATTGTCGACGCGGGCGGACTGGGCGAGCGACGCGGGAGGACTGGGCGAGCGACGCAGGCAGAGCTCGGTAGGTCTGGCAGGCAGTGGTCGGCAGGATACTATAACGGTTCTTTGACTGGCTGTTATGTTAGTTGTTTCCTACTTTCTATAAAGGTTTGTCCCAGCGATAACCCATCTAGATAGCCCAGAATCGTCCTTTCTTTGCCAATTCACTCGTTTTGTCTCTCGTTTCCTCGTGCATCATCCTTAAATCTTTAATTAACCAATTTAGCACCTAATTACTGCAAAATAAGAGAGAAACACACAATTGGTGCTCGACTACTCATAATAATAAATATGCGAGAAATAAATATATATAAGAATATTAAGCACATGAAAATATAGGAATTAAACCATTAAATAAAGCACAATTTCTCGCCTATCAGGCACTTTTTTGTAATCAGACCACTTGATTTCCTTTTTGCTGATGGGGTTGACCTCCACAACAGTGTATGGAATATCATAATAGTCCAGGAATGCTTTAACCTTGTTACAGAAAGGGCACGCTTCATAGTGATAGAGGACGATGTCGTTCGAACGGTATTTCGACTGGACGAGCTCCTTGGCTTGGACCTCCCCAACGAACGCTGGGGCGATGGATACTGAAACATCATCGTCCCGGCAACGGACATCCTTTATATATGACGATCCATCTTCTTTTAGAAATATGGATATTATGCAAATATATTAATCTGCAAAAGTAAATCACACTATCAAATTGAGAAACCTAAGGATCTATAGCGTTAAAGCCCTAAAACAAACATCTTGTGAATATGAATCCTCTGGTTTATATTATAGAAAATCACTCGAGCAAATTAATAATTTCTAAAATTAATTTCAAGGATTTTCACACCGAAATTATTATTTCATGGAGATTCGTTGTAATTTTTCACTGTGCTAAGCACGATTCTTAACTCAGATTATAAACTCAAACCCTGAGGAAAAAGTAAAACATACATGATTTGCTCCTAAAATTAAATCACATTGAGTTATCAGAAGAAGGATGAAAACTAAGTACACAGAAAAAATACTTACAATTAGAAGCAACAAACACAAGAAGAAAACGAAGAAAAATCCTTCCGATCAATCCGCAGATCCAATTGACTGAGTTTCCGGTTCAAAAAATCTTGCTCCAAAACAAACCAGATCTAGCGGAGGAGATGTTGGTGGCGGAGGAGACATGGAATAGGCGTCCGCGGCCGACGCTGTTTCCGGCAACTGAAGGAACGACGACGACGACTTCAATGGTGCGGCGTATGGCAGCGAGTCCGCTAACTCTCCTCATTCTAGAGAGATCTCGGAGAGGTCGAATAACACAAATCGACAACCAATTATATATATATATATATATATATATATATATATATATATATATATATATATATATATATATATATATATATATATATATATGTTAGTGGGATGCATTTACAACCATTAGATCAATTTTAGACTTTTTAGATTAAGAGATCTATGGTTGTAAATGCATGAGGGGGTGGAGGTATGGTACCCTTAAAGGCACTGTAGAGTTTTCTTATAAATATATATATTAGGGTTTCTTTTATTTGTAAGGGTGTTTTAGACAGTTTAAGTTGTAGTATTAATTAAATGGTGGATATATGACTATATGGGATTAAATACTTCTCACAAGAGTATTTGAGAATTCATATTAATCTAACGGTAGTATACGAGAAGTATCCCTTTTTTCAATTCGAAGCCAGAATCCAAGCAAGGTCTCAAAGCAATTTAAATCCAGAATTACATCAAATCGAATACGAAAATCAAAATAAATTTTTTTTAATAGTTTGTTGATGCACAGTTACTAGAGCAAGAATACAATAATACATACTATATATTTATTAATCAACCATCCTCTAGCCAATTTACACCCATCAGATCTAAACCTATTGAGTGGTTGAGATTTGACCATTTTAAGAATTGGACTTATTGGATCCAGTCCTTATATACATACATACATACATACATACATACATACATACATACATATATATATATGTGTGTGTGTGTGTGTGTGTGTGTGTGTGTGTGCGCGCGCGCGCGCGTGTGTGTGTATGTGTGTGTGTGTGTTCAAATGATTTTGAAGTAGAATTACGGAATATGCACAATAGCATTTGAGAAGTTTCACAATATAACTTATTAGTGTATTGGAACCCTCGCTGAAAATGGAAAAAAATGAAATTTTCAATAAAAATATTTTTTTTGGAATTTTTTATTTCATTTATTTAATATGAAAATAATGATATTTATGATATCATTATTATCAAAATGTAATGTCATGATGACATCATCTTCCTCAAATCTGTTTGTTATAAAGCATTCTCATTTTCACCTAAAGACTAATTATCATGTGATCCTATCTATCTATCTATCTATCTATGTGTGTGTGTGTGAGAGAGAGAGAGAGAGAGAGAGAGAGAGAGAGAGAGAGAGAGAGAGAGAGAGCAAACATATGTTCGGTCAAAATTTGGACATTTTATTCTGTCTCCACTTATGAAAGACTAAGCCGATCCAATATATATGCATTGTCATGCGAAGAGCTTTGCTGAGAAATGGAAGGAACTTATATCACACGTGTAAAATGTGAGAACGCTCCCCATGCATATGCTAATATAATGAGTACACAAAATTTTAATGAATTTGAAAATAAAAACACTTTGTATGGTAAATATGTATGTTATCATCACACAATAAGAATTAAATGCATCATCATCTCTATATTAATGCAAAATCATCATGATTTATGTTTATGCTTTGTATGCTTCGCTTGAAAATAAAAAATTATGGTGTTTCGTTTGCTTATGTGTCATCCAATTCTAACATATACATAATTTAATATTTTACTTTTATTATATTTCGCCTAATTTAGTATTTTATTTTTATTATATATAGTCTAATTTAATAATTTCATTTTATTATATTTTGTCTAATTCAATATTTTTCATTTATTATCATAATATAAAATATAAATAAGTCATATATAATTATTAAAAAAAGTTAATTAATTAATTTAATAAAAATATAAATTACATATGAAATAATATTGATTTAAAAAAATGCATTTATGAAAATAATTAAATGAATTATATTTATAATAAAAGTTAAAATCATTTATATTTGAAATTTTAAATATTCTATATAGGTAGATTACGATATATTTGCAATGACCTGAGTATGTAACTAATAATTAGTAATGAATTCAATATAAACATAAAAATATAAACTATATATAATAATACTTAATTAGTATTTATTAGACAAATACACAATTTGACAAAGTTTGGGAGTATGACATCTTTCCAATTTTCAAAATATGTAACTAATAATTATCAACAAAATTAATCAAAATATTAAATATGAGTTGAAAATGTGACATATTTTGAATTTTTCTATGTATATAAATAAGATTATTAAAAAATTTAATAAAACATTACATAATTTAATAATTATAAGAATTAATAATATATAAAATAGGAGTTGAGAACAAATTTTCTTTTAAATTTAAAACTTTATAATTATTATTATAAATATATTTTTGGACTTTTCAAACCCCATTGGTCGGCCTTCAATGACAACGGTACACACCAAGCATTAACGTAACCTTCGCAATCAACCAACCCAAAGTCTACACGTGTACACCCTAAGCGAGAAAATATTTGTGGTGCCCGTCAAAAAGAGACGAGCCGTAACCGACACATTGCAAACCAACGAAATAATAAACCAGCGTAATTGGTTCACATCGCCCAAATGCATACACGTATATTCCTCTCTCCCTTCTATTCATTTCAAACAAACCAGCCCAATCTTTATTTATTATTTGTTTCTGTAATCAGAATACCTGTGATGGTCAGACACACACACATCATTCGCTCAAACACGCACATATACATGTGGGTCTGTGTTTGAATTTTATTTTCTGAGATTTAAGGACATACAATTTTGTTGCGGATTATATATTTAGATTCACTTTTGTTTCTGGGGGTTCCTTTCTCTTTTTCTTGCCACCTTTTACAGGAATCTATCAACTGTTTACTTTCATCGATCTGTCTTATTTTTTTGTACTTGATATGGCGATGAATTGGTGGGGTAAAATGATGACTCCGATGCGAAAAGTTTGGACCAAGGTCTCCAAAAGATTTGGCTTGCGCAAACATGGTCTGTGTTCTTTCCTGCTTCCTATTAATATGTTGTTCGAATGGTTTGATTTCTTTAAGCTTATTGCTACGAGTTATTCTTTTTGTATATATAATTTCAAAAATTATCCTTTGAGATTTATCTAATTAAAAAAACAATTCCCTTATCTTTCAATATATGGGGGTCCCTTTGAATTTTTTAGTTAAGAAATATGATCGGTCGTATAAAATAGTTATCAAATGACCATAACTTCTGTTTAAAATAATTAAAAGTGTAAAATAATAAAGGTAGGAATAAAAACACTAATCGTAATCTTTAATTCTTATTGGAAAAGTAAAAAGTAACAATTATTATCTTTTTGAAATGAAAATGTAACCAGATAGAACAGGAACAAATATTTTTTAAATTGCGACGAATAAAACAGGATAGAAGGAGTACTTTATAGATAGTATTTTATAAATGTCCCCTCCTCCTTATATGCAAATTCGAAAGAAAAAGAACAATGTGAGAAAATATATTTATTGAATTTCTTGCCAAGCATCTTGCAAATGGTAAAATGGAACAATGTGACTCCACTTGTATATTTATAGCAGTACTTTTTTTTGTTTCGAAAATTTTAAGGCTTTAATTAAATCATGACAGTTTGAAATATCGTCTTGAATGTCAATTTTAGCCACACTCTTCGTGTGGACCTTAAATAGTTACTTAAACTTATGAAAATATCAGAAGCATTGTTCTATGCAAATTTTAGTGATGAATGGCATAAATTTGTTTCATGTGAAATAGTCTAACTCAAACCCAAATATTACGTTTTGTTTTGAGTTTTTCAGGGCTCGTCAAACTTCACCAAGACGTGAGGTTCTGTGAGTACGAGGATGTACACATCTTGTGGGACATGCTGAAGAGAAACCAAATGGACCTAACAAGTGAAAAGAAGCCTTTCTGGAAGCTTCACTGGTCAAAGTGCTCCCCTTTGCTTTGCCGTGCTGTTTGATATCTTTTTATTATCCCAATCGATGCTTAAGACAACAAATGCAGTGTGCATCTAAGCGCTTGCCCACGGGCTGTTTCCTGACACGGTGATTTCTACGACGTTGATGTGTTTGCTAGTATGTCGTACATTTTGTATTTCCTAACTATTCAAGTGATTTGATTAATATATTTACGTTTAACACCCGTTTATTACACGCACTATAAAAAAATAACAATTTTTCGAGGGAAAAGACGAGGGATTAGTTTTCACTCGGAAAAACCGAGGGACTATAATATCCCTCGGTTTTTTCCGAGGAGAATATTTTCCCTCGATTTTTCCCTCGGAAATACGGCGCCAATATTTGCCGCCACAATTAACGAAGGGAATACCGACGGATTTTCGAAGGAATTTTTTCCGAGGGAAATAATCTTCGTAAAAAGCGAGGGGAAGAAATTACCCTCGAAATTTTTTTATTATTATTTTTTAAATAATTGAAAAAACCGAAGGATTGGTTTTCCCTCGAAATCAAACCGAGGGACGGGTGAAGCCCTCGGTTTGTTTCCGAGGGAAAAATAATCCCTCGATTTTTTTATTTTTTAAAAAAATTGAAACAAACCGAGGGACTCGCCCTTCCCTCGGTTTCATACCGAGGGACAACCAATCCCTCGGTTTTTTCAATTAAAAAAAAATAGAAAAAATAGAAAAATTGTAAAAATGAAACATATCCTATCATCTTATGCACGTGTGGGTGATTTTGACCCAATTTCGATCGAAAAATATCAACGAACATGTGCGTATAAACACATGTCGTGTAATTCGACCAACAAGAAAATACAACCGATCGATCAACTTCTTCGGTTGGAAACGCGAAGCGACAAAATGTCGTGATTTTATCGAGGGGGTCAGGGGTGCGTCGGGCGTCAATCGTTTAACACGCGTTTTCTATTTTTTTTGATTTTATATGAAAAATAGAAAAAAAATCAAAAAATTGAAAAATTAGTAAAAAATGGAAATAAAACTCAAGAATTTACGAACGGGGCGGAGAGGAGCGCATCTCGACGTCGTGGATCCACGAGGGTCGGGCGTCGATCATTTATTACGCGTTTTCTAATTTTTTTTCGATTTTAAATGAAAAATGGAAAAAAACTCAAAAAAAAAAAAAGAAACGAAAAATTAGTAAAAAATGGAAAACAAAACCCAAGAATTTACGAACGGGGCGGGGAGGGGCGCGTCTCGGCGTCGTGGATCCACGAGGGTCGGGCTTCGATCGTTTAGTACGCGTTTTCTATTTTTTTATTTTAAATAAAAAATAAAAAAAATCGAAAAAATAGAAAAATTAGTAAAAAATGGAAACAAAACCTAAGAATTTATGAACGGGGCGAGGAGGGGTTCAGCTCGGCGTCCCGAAACCACGAGGGGCGGGTGTCGATCGATAACTACGCGTTTTATATTTTCTTCGGACTCTTTTTTATTTTTTAAAAAACTAAAACAAACCGAGGGACTTGGTTTTCCCTCGGTTTAAAACCGAGGGACGTGGTATTCCTTCGGTTTCAAACCGAGGGACTCGCTCTTCCCTCAGTTTCAAACCGAGGGACAACCAATCCCTCGATTTTTTCAATTATTTAAAAAATAAAAAATAGAAATATTTAGATCTAAGAGTAGTCTAAATTATTAAAAACAAGAAAATAAGCAGTTCAGTAATAGGAAAGTAGAAAACAAAAAATAGGAAAAAGTGCTTGACTTTTATTCCTTAAAATTGGGTCGGATCGGCCCTAGCCGGATCCTTGTACAGGGCAGATTCCTGGTTACAAGCCTTTCTCTCTCTAACTCTTTATGTATTTCTCTCTCTAGCAGCTAGGGATCCTTTCTCTCTCTCTTGGAGAGGCTATTTATAGTTTTCCTTCCAAACCCTAATTGGACACGTGTCACCACCTGGGTGCACCGACTTACCTGCCAATAATCCAATCACAAAAACCCTAACCCTTGGACACTTGGCGCTTCCTCATTGGTTGCATGTCCCTTTCCAAGTCAGAGAATAAAGCCTTGATCACATCTCTTTCGCCGCCTCGGATCTGACCCCGAATTGTATCGAGGTCAAGCCGACCTTTCTCTGTGGCCGACCACCTTTAACCAAGCCTTTCTTATCCCTCGAACCCATCTTTAAACTATATGATCCCTGCYCGACGCACCTCGTCGAGTTAGTCGAACTCCAGGTCGGCCGCTCTACAACTTACGGAACCAAACCGATCCGGATCGTCATGCCCAACTCATCTCTGCTCGGCATCTTTAGGCACCTGGTCGACATGGTTTGACGAATTATGCTCCAGGTCGACTGGTCGGCGCGCTGGGTCCCACAAGGTGCGCGGGGTGCTCGGCGCTATGTGCACCTGTTCGGCCAGTTGGCGCGCCGGGTTCCGCAAGGTGACAGGCTGGTCGGGAGTGCTCGGTTTCTCGGCGGAAGACCAGGTCGGCTCGGCGCTATGTGCACCTGGTCGGCCAGTTGACGCGCCGGGTTCCGCAAGGTGACAGGCTGGCTGGGAGTGCTCGGTTGCTCGGCAGAAGACCAGGTCGGCTCGGCGCTATGTGCACCTGGTCGGCCAGTTGACGCGCCGGGTTCCGCGAGGTGGCAGGCTGGCCGGGAGTGCTCGGTTGCTCGACGGAAGACCAGGTCGGCTCGGCGCTATGTGCACCTGGTCGGCCAGTTGACGCGCCGGGTTCCGCAAGGTGACAGGCTGGCCGGGAGTGCTCGGTTGCTCGGTGGAAGACCAGGTCGGCTCGGCGCTATATGCACCTGGTCGGCCAGTTGACGCGCCGGGTCCCGCGAGGTGGCAGGCTGGTCGGGAGTGCTCGATTGCTCGATGGGTTTTCAGGTCGGCTCAACCAAGTAAGCTTAGCAGGTGCTGCGCGGGTGTTGGTGGCTGGTGAGGGGAGGCGCCCGGCTGTTCGGTAAGTTTCCAGGTCGGCTCGACCAAGGTTGCTCGGCAGGTGCCGCGCGGATGTGGGTGCTCTCGCGCGGGGCGCTTTCGGTCGAGAACCCTGCTCGGCGGGTGACGCACGGGTACTTGCCCTTGTGCCGGGCATGCTCGGTTGGGAAGCTGCTTGGCCTCGGCACTTCGGCGCGCTGGTGATGTGGGGTCTCGTTTGCTCAATAGGTTGCAGTTTGCTGACCCGAAATAATTCGGGTCGGCCCGATGCGTACTGGGTAATCATGCATCTGGGTTGGGTAGTTCCTCGCTTATTTCCGACCCGTATTTGGCCATATAGTACCCTTAATCTCCCTATAGTTTTTTGGGTCAGGTCGACCATCAACAAGCCCCTGAGTGCGGAGTCGGCTATCAGTTAGGCGATTTCTGACTCATCAAAAATTTTTTTTAGGGATGGGTCGACATTGGGGGCTAAATTTGTGGTCTCGGTATTCTGTTTCGTTTGTTATGGTACGCCCATAGTTCTGTCCTGTTCGCCATGTTCGTGGTCTGTTCCTCCGGTCGTACGTAGTACGGATCGTCAGTGTACCGTACGATTAGACAAGAGCCCCCTGTCTTTATCCTTTTCGTCCTCTTCTTCTTCAATGATCATGGGGGCCTCTTATCCTCTTCCACCTTGGGGTGCGTACCTTTGTCCTCTTCTTCTTAAATGGAGTGGGTGCCCGTAACTCTTCCTTTCTTATAAATGACCTCCCCTCTTCACTTCATTTCATCCTTTGCTTTCTAATTTCTCAAACTTTCAAGACTTGTTTTTCTTTGAGGTCTTCTTGAGAAACGAAGCCCTTTTACCTCTCATTTTCTKTTTTGTCTTCGTGTTCGGCTTTGTCACCTTCTACCATCTCTCCTTACATTTCGAGCTTTCTTCTTGTTTTGTATTCTAAGGTAAAAACTTTTCTTTTC